>JAEHOD010000042.1:1017500-1018595 GCA_016834595.1 Chlamydomonas schloesseri | reverse complement strand
CCCCCCAACCCCCAACCCCCAACCCCCACAGTCGGCGCGGGAGGTGCTCAAGGACCGCTGGCCCGGCTTCGGCGGCTCGCTGGCGCCCGCCGGCCGCTACTGCTGCATCGCGCCCACCTGCCCCGGCTACATCCGGGAGCAGCTCATCTGCGACGGCGCCCAAATAAGCAACGCCGCAGGGCCGTCCGGCTCCGCCGTACCGCCCAGCCGGCTGTACCTCATGGCGGCGGACGTGTACGACAGCCTGCCGTCAACCGCCAAGCCCATTGGCGGCGGCGTGCCGCCGCCGCCGGGCGGCGGCGCCGCCGGTGGCGGCATGCTGGGCGGCGGCATGCTGGGCCCGGGCGGCAGCGGGCAGCAGCCTGCCAACCCGCCCATGCAGCCGGCGATGCCGGCGGGCGGCGGCGCAGCCGCCGCGGCCGGCGGGCTGGCGTCGGCGGCGGCCGCCGCCGCCGCCGCGCTGGGCGCCGCCGGCGGCGCCGCCGGTGGGCTGGGCCCCTCACTGCAGCTGGCGCAGGCGATGATGCAGGCGGCGACGGCGATGGCGGGCGGCGGCGGCGCTGCCGCCGGCGGCGCCTCGGGCGCCGCCAGCCGCCTGGCGGCGGCACTGGCGGCCAGCGGCGGGCTGTCGGCGCTGCTGTCGGGCAGCGGGCCGCCGGTGCCTCCGGCCATGTCGGCGCGGGAGGCGGCCATCATCGCGGCACAGACGCTGGGCGTGAGCCTGGACCACCGCGGCGGCGGCGGCGGCTGTGTGGTAGAGGAGCTGTCGAGCGATGCGGAGGGCGAGGAGGAGGAGGAGGAGGAGGAGGGCGAGGGCGAGGTGGTGGAGGGGGACGAAGAGGAGGATGGTGGGGGCGAGGGCGAGGGTGAGGAAGGGCCGGCGGCGAGGGAGGGGCGGCCGGCAAGGGGAGTGGTACAGGAGGAGGAGGAGGAGGACGAGGGGGCGGTGCGGGCTCCCAAGCGGCTGCAGGGGAAGGTGGAGCGAGCGGAGCAGCAGGACGGCTCTGCCGCTGGCTCGCGCGCGGCGAATGGGACGTCCGGCATCAAGCAGCCCGCGGCCGCGGCTGCGGCTGCTGGTGGCGGCAGGCCTGCCGG
>JAEHOD010000042.1:660000-1012500 GCA_016834595.1 Chlamydomonas schloesseri | reverse complement strand
CCAGCTACTGACGTCGGTACAGTAACAGCAGCGCGTTTCTCTTGTAAGTCTTGTTTCTGATCCCAATGCCTTGCCTGCTCGTATTTTTGGATTTATGGGGGGCTTCGGACACTGCCGGGAACTTGCCTTCTTGCCCCTTGCCAACTCCATGAGCGTTTCTCCTCGGTGATGCGGCGTCCCTCGAGTGTCAGAAGATCCCACCCCCCAAATACCGTCAATACATGAGCAGTCGGGACAGAGGCAAAAATTGCGCGCTGTGACTGTACCGACTGAGGTAGCTGGCCGATGTTGCTGGAGCGTTTTGCTGTTGCGCATCCTCCTCACGCTCCGGGCGCCCGGCCAGGCGATGCCGCCACACAGAATGCGACGCCACGCAGCGCGAGACAGATGGAAGCGATTGTTTTTGATCCCAATGCCTTGCTTGCTCGTATTTTTGGATATATGGGGGGCTTCGGACACTGCCGGGAACTTGCCTTCTTGCCCCTTGCCAACTCCATGAGCGCCACGCAGCGCGAGACAGATGGAAGCGTCGCACCTGCAGGCAGGAGTCCAGCGTCCACGGATGAGCGCTAGACCTAGGGTCAAATTAATGCGAGCGGCGTGCAGCAAGACAATGGCCGGGCGACAGTGTGCAAAGCAAGGGCAAAAACAGGGCGCGGCAAGGCAGAAGACGGGGCCCGATGTGTACGGTATGGCGGGCGAACGAATGCAGCGCGTTTCTCCTGCTTCTGACCCCGATACCTTGCTTGCTTGTATTTGTGGATATATGGGGGGCTTCGGACACTACCGGGAACTCGCATTCTTGCCCCATGCCTACTTCATGAGCGCCAGGTGGCGGCACTGAAAGGGCGGAGCCGGGGCCGAGAGGCACGTGGAGGGGGCGGAAGCCCGAAGGCCCACCCCATCGCTTCGCCCATCTCACTCCGTCCTGCCGCGTGCAAGTTTTCGCAGCTGCGGCTTGTAAGCTGTGTATAAATCGACACACCGTAAACCGTAATATCATTGCCGAACGGAAGGGCCGAAGCCGGTTCAGGACGTCTTGCGTAGAATACCGCAATGCCACCCGTGCCGACAGGATGAAAATTGTCAAGCTTCTTTTCACATTTCTAACATTATTGCTGTCAGCACTTGAAGTTTCCGGGGCAACACTTCGCGGCAACCTTCGCCCCTCGGATGCCTCGACCTCGCGCCTGGATGTTAACGGCATCGTAACCATTAGCGAGGCAGAAACGCTACGCATAAGCGCGGCTGCAGCAGTTACGATTGCTGGAAGTGGCCCCGGCTCCGTCCTCGACTTGTCTGTATTTGGCGCCGTGGGCAACCCCGCCTTCATCCTGGAAGATGGTGAGCAATGCATGGATGTTGTACATACTCTGCTTGCAAAAGGCAGTCGGGCAGCGAAAGAAAACCTGCCGCCGCACCCGCGCTATCCGCCTTTCCCGCCCGCGTTGTACTCACTCGGCACCGTGTGACACTCTCTCACACCTGCAGGCTCGGCCGCGCTTGAGGTCGCCAACTGCACGGTGCTCCTGCCGCAGCTGCCGGAGGGTCTCGTGCGCGGCTTCGGCCAGTCGTCTGGCGGCCCTGCAGTTGCGGGTGCAGCAGCAGCAACAGCGGCGGTAGCGGACGGGGGCGTGCTGAGCGTGCTGGCGCCCGTTGTGCAAATGGTGGCGGGCGGCGCCGCCGCCCCTCTCGCCCCCTCGCCGGCTGTGGTCTTCCACAATGTGACGCTGGTGCTCAGCTCATGCAGGTGTGCGTGTGTGCCCTAGCGAGAATCAAGCGCATACGGTATCCGTGCAGCGCTGGGAGGCAATAAATGCGCGGCCATGCGGCATGAGGCCACGGCTTTGGCCCCAGGGCACTGACGCACCGCCCGCATCCTGCCTGCCTATGCCATATGCGGGGAACTAAGTGCCATCATCGTACGGCCGCTTTCCTGATAACCCCGCAGCGACCTCACCGCGTTCGCCAACGCGCTGTGTGCGCGGCACGGGGACTGGCGGGTGGCGGCGGCGGCGCAGGAGGAGCCCGTCATCGCCCCGGGCCACGTGTCCTACGGCCTTGCGCGCATGGCTCTGGGCGCCGCTGGCGGTGGAGCCAACGGCGGAGCCAACGGCAGCAGCACAGCCACAGCCACAGCCACAGCCACTGATGCTGCAGGGCCCGCGGCGGCGGCGGCGGCTGCGCAGCTACGGGGTGTCCGTCTGGCTTGTCCGGCAGCCGCCGCTGGCGCTGCCGCTGCCGCCGGTGGCGCCGGCGCCGGCGCCACCTCTGGTTCCGACGTCGGCATCGCCACGGGCCCCCTGCCGGGCTGGGCCTGCACCGCGGTGACACTGGGCGGCGGGAGCGGCACCGCCGGCGCAACGCCGGCGGCGGCGGCGGCGGCGGCGGAAGAGCTGGCGGCGACTGTGCCTGGCCTGCTGCGTTCGCTGGAGTCGGGCGGCATCGTGTTGGTCACGCTGCCAGCGGGTCTGACGTCGTTGGGTGGCGTCGTGGCGTCGGGGGCCTGGCAGTGGCTGGATGTGAGTGGCTGGCCCACGAGGTGCTTGCCACGTGCGGCGGCGCAAAGTGTGTGTGGCTGCCAGGCGGCACGCTCACGCCGGGCGCACTTAAGGGGTGTGTGTACTTTATTCCTCCGGAACCCAAACAATGGGAGATTGCGGCTGCTAGCAGGCCGCTTCAACCTGCGAGCGCTGCCCGATGTGGCTGCCGTCTTCCTTTTGTTTGCCTTCCGCCTGCCATCTGCCTTGATTTGTCACACCGCCGTCCACCTGCCTCCGTCCACCTGCCGCCTACTGCCCGCAGGTCCAGCTGGACCTCACGCTCGCGTTTTTCGGCCGCGGCCGCAACGCCACACAGGTAGGTATTCATTGTCGTATTTAGGTTCGCGGGTGTGCCGCAGGTGGCTGTGCGTGGCCAGGGGGGACATGTGTGTGCGGCCGCACTGTTACAGCCTGCACTTTGACCAACTGCCGCCCAACTGCTGCCCAACTGCTGCCCAACTGCTGCCCCTACAAATGTGCCGCACAACTGGGCCCCCCACGCCTCGTCCAATATGTACCCGCCGTACACACAGCTGGATTTGGCGGGTCTGCGGTACAAGGGCTTCGTGGGCGTGGCTTCTAACGCGGACAGGCAGGGCCTGGTACGGCTGTACGACATGAGCCTGCTGGGGCTGTCGTACCCACTGGCCGTAGACGACAAGTCCCTGCTAGCGGGCTGGGCGCACGCGCTGCAGCCGTACGAGTGAGTGTACGGCAGGAGGGTGGGTGGGATGTGCTTCTGGGGAGCGGGGTGGGGGTGTGCTCCTGGCGCGGCGCCGGCTGTGGCGCTAGTGCCGCTTTGTGCCACCCGGTGCGGCTCCGACACGTGGGCGGCGGGTATGTGCCGCGTGCATGCATGGGGGCGCTGCATGTGTGGGCTGCCGGGGCCCCCATTGCGCTACGTTGAGCCTCGCGGACGACGGCGGTCGCGCGCTGTGGCGCTGCGGCCCATGCATGCATGCATGCACTCACTCACCCACGTCGCAGGACCTGGCGTACCATCGGGCCCGCCGACCAGAGCACCTTCATCACCATGCTGCAGGTGTGTGTGTATGCGCTACGCGGGGTCCGCAGTCGAGGGGTCCACAGTCGCGCCAGCCGCACGGACCCAAGCGCGGTGACCGAATATCAGCGGGTCCCCTGCACACGGCTCGCCGCAGCGGCGCCTGCCCCGAAACTATTAACGGCCGCTCGTGACACGCAACTCCCACCCCCACCCCCGCCGGCACCCCTCGCCCCCGCCACCTCCAGTTCTACCACGTCCGTCTGCTGGTGCCGGATGAGGAGGCGGCCTGGTGGCGCAACGCCGCGCCGCCAGCCGCCGGCGGCGCCAACGCCAGCCTCTCCGGGCGCACGTGGTACGGCCCGAGGGCCGTGGAGCCGGCGGCGTTCCTGCGGGGCGGCGGGGCCTGGTGGTTTGCGCCGGGACCCGACAGCGCGGACGCGCGGGCGGTGGCGCCGGGGGACGTGGGGCCGATGGACTGGGGCGCGCGCGGCGTGTGGGACTTCACGCACTGCTGGATCGCGCCGCTATCCTCCGTGGCGGCTGCGGCAGAGGCTGAGGCTGCGGAAGGCATGGCTGGGGCAGGGGCAGGCGCAGGCGCAGGGGCAGGAGTGACGCCGGCGCTGGCGGGGGCCGCGGCGGCGTCGCCGCAGCCGTGGCCGTTGGCGGAGCAACTAGGCGCGGCGGAGGCGGCCAACGTGAGTAGCCTTGGGCTCTGGCACTGTGGCAGGGACCATGCAGCATGAGCGTTTCCTTCCATCCCAATCTGCGTTTTAGCATGGTTCGCCTGCTGCTGCTGCGGGTGGCCATGGGCGCACGGAGTGGGTGGATTCGCGGTCCGAGGGTTCTCTACACACGGCTGGCGCCAGGCTGCGCCCTCACTCCTTGTGTCTGTCTACTCGGGGTCCCATGAAAGTTGGCGGCGCCCTAAAACCCTCCCATGCACCAACCCTGCTGTATTCCGCCCTCTTGCTCCTGTCCCTGTCCCTGTCCCTGTCCCTGTCCCTGTCCCTGTCCCTGTCCCTGTCCCTGTCCCTGTCCCTGTCCCTGTCCCTGTCCCTGTCCCTGTCCCTGTCCCTGTCCCTGTCCCTGTCCCTGTCCCTGTCCCTGTCCCTGTCCCTGTCCCTGTCCCTGTCCCTGTCCCTGTCCCTGTCCCTGTCCCTGTCCCTGTCCCTGTCCCTGTCCCTGTCCCTGTCCCTGTCCCTGTCCCTGTCCCTGTCCCTGTCCCTGTCCCTGTCCCTGTCCCTGTCCCTGTCCCTGTCCTGTCCCTTTCCCTGTCCCTGTCCCTGTCCCTGTCCCTGTCCCTGTCCCTGTCCCTGTCCCTGTCCCTGTCCCTGTCCCTGTCCCTGTCCCTGTCCCTGTCCCTGTCCCTGTCCCTGTCCCTGTCCCTGTCCCTGTCCCTGTCCCTGCCCCTGCCCGTGACCCTGCTCCTGCTCCTCCTCTTTTCTACTGCTTTGCTTTCCATCCACATTGCGCGCCCGCCCTGCCGCCCCCTCCCGCCCCCCCCCCGGGCTGCCTGCAGCTCGACCTCAAGCGCCTCGCCTTCACCGGCGCCTTCAGTGCCGACCCCGTGTGGGAGCTGGGCTACCTGTGCGCCGGCGGCCGCGACGCCAGCACCGGCATCACCAACACCGGCGCCCGCCCCGTGGATGTCGTACTGGCGCCTGCCGCCGCCGAGCAGTGGGCGCCGTACGTCATGCCGTACGCCCGGGCCTACCTGCGTCGTACGTACCGCCTGGGCGTGACCATGGCGTTCATGCAGATGCTGCCGGCGTTCACGCAGGACTGGATGTTCAACGCCTACCTGCCGCCGCCGGTGAGCGAGCGAGCGGGCGGGCGGGCGAGCGAGGGAGCGAGCGGGCGAGGGAGCGAGCGAGCGAGCGAGGGTTTGATTGGACTTTGGAGGCAGGGAAAGTGGGGCCGTTGCGGAGGAGGAGGAGGAGGGACAGGGAGGCAGCGGGATACCGTATGCTCGAGTGAGGCTTGTTGTTAGTCTTGCGGATGCGGATGTCGGGCGAGTTGCAGGATTGTGCCGACATCCCAGCATCCGGGGCATGCAATGAAGGATGTGGCCTCCCATCCGTCCGTGCTGTCATGCCCCATGCCTGCTCCTTACTTGGGGTTGTTTCAGAGCTAGGCCCATGCATTCCCGCATGCCCCCATGCCTCTTGCGACGCCGCAGCCCTACATTGCGCCTCTGGGCCACCAGCCGCTGCTGCCGCCCTCCTCGCCCGCCGCGCCGCGCACGTGCGTGCTGCGCAGCCCGCCGCGGCGCCAGGCGGCGGCGGGCGGCGTGACCTGGGACCTTGGCCGCTCTGCCACCGTGGCCCTGGAGATCGCGGCTGGCACCAGCGACCCCACGGCCCGCCGCGGCCCCGGCCTCCGAATTGAAGGCTTCACGCTTTACAATCTGCCCAGGAGGGCGGCGCCGCCGCCGTCACCGCCTACTGCGCCGCCGTCGCCTCCAGCGCCGCCGCCGCCACCCCCGGCGCCGCCTTCGCCGCCGCCATCGCCAAGCGCCCCGCCGTGGTACCCGTGGTACGTGCTGCAGCCGCCGTCGCCTCCAGCCCCGCCGCCGGCCCCGCCGCTTCCGCCGGACCCGCCCTCTTCCCCGCCGCTGGCCCCGTCGCCGCCGGACTTGCCTCCGCCGCCAGACCCGCCGCCGCCATCGCCGCCGCCGCCCTTCCCACCGCTGTCGCCGGACGACGTCGGGGAGGATGCGATCGGCCTGACGGGGACCCTGGGCCTCGGCATGCCGCAAGAGCTGGGCTGGAGCGGCGGGTCCACGCCCTTCCTCCCACGCACCGCCTGGCCGCAGTCCGAGCCGGACCCGCTGGAGCCGCACATGAGCCTCGCGCTCAGCTTGAGCTACTTCACCTTTGAAAGGCAGGTCCTACGACTAGTGCTGTGAGCGCATCCAGCAAGGCTGCCTGGATTGTTGTTACAGACTCATGCAAGTACCGTATTTGTTTTTCTGTCAACTCAGCTGTTTTGCTGACGGTTGATCACACGCTGATGCCGTGACGCGCCCGTCCACCCCCGCCACCGCGCACGCATGCACGCATGCAGGTTCACCACCCTGGCAGAGTACCGTCACCCCGCCGCCAACTCCAGCCAGCCCGCTGCTACAGCCTCCGGCGCCGCCGGCCCGCTGCTACAGCCTCCGGCGCCGCTGGTCCTGGCCAACTGCACCCTGGTGGTGCCGCCGCCGGAGCTGGAGCTGCTGCGGGGGCTGCTGCGGGAGGCCGGCCGGCTGCCGCAGCAGCAGCTCGGCAGTAGCAGCGGCAGGAGGCGGGCGCTGTCTGGCAACACAACCGCTTCTGCGCCCGGCAGCGGCAGTAGCACTGGCAGTAGCAGGCCATACCCGCTCGTGTCGTGGCCGGCCGGGGTGGACCCCGGCAACAGCAGCCGGCTGGTGGGGGTGGGCGCCTGCCCGCGGGCGGTGCTGCTGGCCTACGCGGCCGTGGCAGAGGTGGAGTGGGAGGCGCGCGACTCCATTGCCTTCAAGCAGATCGCCTTCATGGGTTGGTGGGTCGGTGGCTGGCTGGGTGGGTGGGTGGGTGGGTGTTAAACCCACAGCAGCAGGGTGGGGGACAATGCGCAGGACAACCGGGGGGCCTTGTGGTTACCAGCCCAAACTAAACCAAACCGGGGTGGGGTGTGGGACGTTGGCAGCAGCAGTATGGTGGGTCCAGCGCTGGCTCTTAACAGCATTGTATCGACCCGGCATACCGGTACTGCGGTAATTCTGTCTGAACCGCTGCGCCCCCTTCCTCATACGTGGCACGTGTGCTTCACCGGTCTAGGCATGCCAGCAGCCCCCATACACCACGGGTTGGGGGCTCTGTGCTGTGGCCATGGCCCGAACCCTTCACGCAGTCGCCCGCGTGACCGCAGGTTTGGCTGGGACGTGGTTATGACCACGCGCCTGAAAGACAACGCCCCCACCGGACTCATGGAAGGCCCCGCGACGTTCGCGGCACGGCTGTACGGTGGGTGGGTGGGTGGGTGGGTGGGTGTTCATCCCAGAAACCAGAAGGAAACGACCGGTGGGTGGGTGGGTGTTCATTCCAAAACCCAGAAGCGAAACGACCGGTGGGTGGGGCGGTGGATGGGTGGGTGGGTGTGGGCATGCATGGCCGGGCCTGACAGCCTGGGTGTGCGCACGCACCTTACCTTTAACGTTTGTTGATGGTGTGTTGCTGCTTTTACTACTGCCGCTAATGCAACTACTGCTGCTCCTGTAATCCTGAATACCGGTAGTGTCAAATACTGTACCAAATATTCGAGACAGATCTGATGCTCGCTTGCACACTACTGCATGGTTTGGCTCGCTCCCCGTGCATGCAGACCCGGTGCTGGACCAGCCATGCCCCTCGCCGCCGCCGCCCGCGCCCCCGCCGCCAAGCCGCTCGCCGCCGCCGCCGCCGCCGCCGCCCGCCACTGGCAGCGGCGTGTCGCCACCACCGACGCCGCTTCTGGAGCAGAATGGAGCCAGCAGCAGCAGCAGCAGCAGCGGGGGCGGTGGCGGCAGCAGCCGCAACGCCAGCGCTGGCGCGGGCGCGCCGTCACCTTCCGAGCTGCTCAACGACGGCGCCGCAAGCATCACCAGCAGCCCCACCGCAGCTCCAGCGGATGGCGCCGCCGGGGGCACCGCAACCGCCGCCGCCATCGCCGCCAGCAATGCCACGGCGAGCGGTGGCAGTGGTGGTGGGAACGACGGCGGCCAGCCGGTCTGGGTGGTGCCGGTGGCGGCGACGCTGGGCGCCGTCGGAGGCGCGGCGATCTTGGCTGCAGCTCTGGCGGCTGTGGTAGTCGGACGGAAGCGCCGACGGCAGCAGCAGCAGCAGCGGCAGCAGCAGCAGCAGTGCGCCGCCGCCGACAGGGCCAAACACACCGCCGCTGGTGCAAGCAAGACACGCGGCGACGACGGCGGCGGGGGCGGCGGTGACGGTGGCGGGGGCGGAAACACTACCAAGCGTAGTCCACTCGGCGGCGGTGTGCTGTCCAAGTTGTTGGCCCCGCTCGCCGCCGCCACCTGGCGAGGGAGCGGCAACAGCAACCACCACCTGCCCCCAACCACCACCAACGCAACGACCTCCTCAGGCCTGGTGGCGTGCACGGGTGATGGGTCGGGGTCGGGGTCAGGGCAGCTGCACACAGCCGTCACCATCGCCGGCGCCAGGGCGGGGGCTGTTGGCGCCACCGGGGGCGGCGGCAAGGACGGCAAGGGAGGCCTGCTGCTCACCGCCGCCGCCGCCACCGGCACCACCACGCTGACAAATAGCTCAGAGGCAAGCAGCTCCTTGCCCACCTCGGGCGCCGCGACGACGGCAACGCCCGCCGGCAGCAGCAGCGGCAGCAGCAGCAATGGCGTGAAGAGCGCGTGCGGCGCTGCGGTGGGCGGAGGCGCGGACAGCAGCAACACCGGCACGTCGGGCAGCACGGGCACCGGCGGTAACACGTATAGGGACACGCGGGGCGTGGGGGGCAGCCAGCTCGTCAGCGGCAACAACCACAACAGCAGCAGCAGCAGCAGCAGCGAGGCCATGGAGCATGGGGGCCGTTGGACGCTAACCGCCGCCAGAGGCGCGGAGGCAGGTTCGCCTGTGCCTGCTGCAAATGCGGCTGCAAGTGCGGCTACAAGCGCGGCGGCGGCGGCGGCGGCTGTTGAGGTCCCATCTGGGATGGCAGCATCGCAGCTGCAGCTCCCGTCGGGAACCTTGAAACGCTGGCCCGGGGCCGCCGCCACCGCCGCAGCGGCAGCAGCAACAGCAGCAGCAGCCGCAGCCGCGGATGGCGCCATCCCCTCCACCGCTACCGCTGCGCCTGCATCTGCCCCAGCAGCGCCTGCTGCAGCCTCTCCTGGGCGGCGGCGGTGGCGGCAGCCCGTGCTCGACACCAGCCTCATCCTGCTACAGCCGCCCGTGTCGGCACCATCCGGCGGCTGTAGCAACAGCAGCCGCGTGGGCGACGGTGGCAGCGCCGCACCGGCGGCGGCCGCCGCTGCTGTTGGTGCCACAGCCGTCGCTGGTGACGGCCGGCGGGCATTGCCGGCTCCGGCGCTGGGGGCGGGGGCGCCAGACGCGTCAGCAGCAGCAGGAGGCGAGGGCGGCAGGGTGGTGCTGCTGGGGCAGGCGCGGCGCGTCAACGAGCTGGCAAGCAGCCTGGGCCTGCACCGCCGGGGCGGCCGCGGCGGAGGCGGAGGCGGAGGCGGAGGCGGAGGTGGTGGGGGCGGGGGCGGAGGCGGAGGAGGTGGGGGCGGGGGCCACGGCCAGGCGTCGGGCGCTGTCGCCGCTGCCGCAGCGACTGAGGCGGTGACCACGTCCCGCTTCATCGACGCCGGGGCCGGCGCCATTGCGGCTGCTGCCGCGGCCGCGGCCGCGGCCGCCGACGCCGCTGGGAACGCGGATGAGCGGCTGTACCTGGATTGCGTCATCGGCCGCGGCAGCTTTGGTGTGGTGTACAGAGGTGCGTTCGGGCTCGTACGGGCTAGTGACTTATTTTGGGGATAACTGCGTGTGTGGGGGGGAGCGAGAAGTTGGTTTGTTTGAACTCCCATGGTAAGCCCAGAAGCCGGAGATCGGGTCCAGCAGGGTTGCTGGGGGTGGGGGGTGCGGGGGATTAGCCATTGCATGCGGGCGCACACAAAAAAACAATGGAATACTTACTTTGCATGCGTAGCGACAATTGACACGGTATAGCTAGCTGCCACACGCGTACGTACCGGTACATTATTATGCGGCCCTGTGTGTGTGTGTGTGTTTGTGTGGGTGCGTTTTTGCGCTTGCGTGCAGGCACGTGGCGCGGCCTGCGGGTGGCGGTGAAGACGCTGGTGGTGCACGACGCGCTGGTGGGCGGCGTGCAGGCCCGGCGGCGGCAGCGCGCGGTGCTGGAGGCGGCGGTGTCCATGTCGCTGCTGCACCCCTGCGTGGTGCAGGTGCGTCGTACGTGCTGGGGGCTGGTGGTGGTGGTGGGCGGTGGCTGGCTGCTGGGGGGTTGGCTGCTGGGGTGACTGCTGGGGGCTGGGGGCTGGTGGTGCGGGGGGTGGGGGTGACTGCTGGGGGTTTTGGTGGGGGGCCTGCTGCTGGGGGGCACTGCTGGGATCTGTGGGCTAGTAGCTAGTGGGTTGGTGGGCTTGTGGCTCGCTGGTGGGCTGTGATGACTCATGCGTCCGAGGGCCGGTGTGTGTAAGCGGACCAGGAGTTGACCTAGCCCGCCTCGCCCGCCCACGCTGCCACGTGACATTCCTCCCGCTGCCCGCCTCCGGGCGCATATCCGACCAGACTACTGTATCTGTGCCCGCCCCGGACCCCTCACTTCATCACGCCCCCGCCCCACGCGCGCAGACGTACGCGTTTGAGGTCCGACGCCTGGGCGAGGTGCAAGATCTGCAGCGGCGGCGGCAGCAGCAGGGCGGCCCCCGGCCCGGCAGCTCCCAGCCGCCCACGCTGGCAGCCGTGGAGGAGGAGGAGGATGCGGAGCAGGAGCCGCCCCATACACAGCCGGGCGCGCACACCGGCACCGGCACGGACGCGGATGACCCGGTGCACCAGCTGCTGCTCATCCAGGCGTACTGTGAGGGCGGCAGCCTGCGGGAGGGCATCGGTGAGTCATTGGGGAGCGAGTGGGTTGCCGGCGCTATCTAGCTATCTACTAGCTAGCTGCAGGAGGTAGATAGGCCGCCCAGCAAGACGGCCGCAGTGTGCGTGATGAATGCGTGACTACGTACGTTAGTCCTGGTTTTACAGCGAGCAGGCGGCGCGCGGCAGCGCCTCGCCCCTGCTGCCCCTGCTGCCTTGCTCTCTGCACCTCCCTCGCCCCTCTTGCTTGCATGCCGCCCTACCTGCCGTGTGCCCAACTAATAACTCTTTCGAGGCGCGGTGAGGTCGTCGGCGCGTGACGCAGGCCAGCAGCAGCAGCAGCTGCGGACGGACGGACGGACGCGCTTACACCGCCGCGCCTTACACGCACAATGTATGACAATTGCACATACACGTGATGACACGCAACGCATGCAACAAATTAAACGCGCAATAATGCACTTTGCCCACACGAACGTACACACACAGAGACGGGGCTGCTGCTGATGGGCTTGGCGCCCGACAGCCTGGGCGGCGTGCTGCTGGGGCTGTGCCTGGCGCTGGACGTGGCGGCGGGGCTGGCGCACGTGCACGCGCGCGGCATCGTGCACGGGGTGAGGTAGTTGGTTATTTGGGGCATGCCTGCATGCATGCATGCATGCATGCATGCATGCAAGGACTAATAATAAGTAATAGCTGCACTATCTGCTTGGGAATCACGCACATTGCCGCCGGCGCCAGGGAACCCGGCGGTGTATTTAGTACATGGATAGATAGGTGCATACCGCAGCAACTTATAACCCGCGCGCAGCAGTAAGGGTGGGTGTATGTATGAGCAAACATTTTATTAGCAGCTAAATCGCCGAGCCCAGCTCCCTTCGCATCGATCTGACCATGGAGTGCTGACGAACCTCATTATTACTTGGCTGCCCGCAGGACCTGTCGAGCGGCAACGTGCTGCTGACGGCGCGGCCCCCGGCCGAGGAGCAGCAGCTGCTGCAGCAGGCGGCGGCGGATGCGGCAGCGGCGGCGGCGGCGGCACGGGCGCAGGCGGCGGCGGAGGCGGAGGCGGAGGCGGTGCAGCGGACCCTTGGCTCCTCTGCCACGGCCCTTGTCGCCACTGCTGCTGTCGAGGCGGAGGGTGCGGCGAGCGGGGAGGAGCGCGAGGCGGCGGAGGCGGAGGCGGCGGCGCGGCAGCGGGTCGAGGCGGTGTGGCGGCCGGAGGTGATGGCCCAAATTGCCGACTTCGGACTCAGGTAAGAGCATGGGGCGCTGCTGTTAGATGGGGCGCTCTTGCCTGCACCAGCTCGGACACATGTGTGTGAGCACGCCGTGTGGTGATGAGGAAATTGCTGACCGTTAGGCTGTGCCCGCTGCTGTGCAGTGTGCGCATGCGTGAGGGGCAGACGCACGCGTCCAATTGCTGGCAGGTGGGTTGGATGGATTGCATTGATACACGCGGCCATTGCATTTGCAGGCTCTGCTGTGTGTGTGTGTGTGTGTGGGGTTAGTTCATTCCAGAAACCAAAAGCGGAACGACCAAGAGAACCCAAACCAGCCAGCCCAACCCAGGGGGGGGCGTGCGTGTTCGCACACGGCAACGTCCCAATCGGCACCCGGGCTGCAGTACCGACGGCACTAACCGCCAGGATCACACCTGATGCTGTCTGCTTCTCTGCCGCTGCTGGAGTTGTTTTCGCCTTCCCACGGCCTTTTGACTCGCGGCCCGTGCGTGCAGGGCACCCCCGCGTACACGGCCCCGGAAGTGGAGAATGAGGGCCAAATCCGCAAAACGTCTGACGTGTACAGGTGTGTGCATGCATGCGGTCGTGGGTTGGTGTGCGCGCGTGTGTGCATGCGTGCATGCGGGCGTGCGGGCGTGCGGGCGTGAATGATTCATTTATTTGCGGAGGCCGAGTGCGCGCAGGAGCACTGTCGCTCTCGGTCTGGCCCACCGAGTGTGCTGCACACAGAGCCGTTGCTGCTCTGCTTTGCTTCTGTCTGCTTCGGTGGACGCCATCCTGCCCCTTAAGCGCGGCTACTTCCGGCTACTGCCGTTATCTACTGCTACTAGAATGCCGCCACCGCGTGCTGCTTTTTTCTGCCGCTACTGCTGCTACTGCCCCGCACGCAGCTACGGCATGGTGCTGCTGGAGCTGCTGACGGGGCTGTCGGCGCCCCAGCTGTTCGGCGTGCTGCACCAGCAGCAGCAGCAGCAGCAGCAGGGAGCCAATGGCGGCGGCGCCGGGGCTGCTGCTGCTGCTTCCACGGCGCCGGGGCTGGCAGTGGTGGTTGCTGCGCTGCTTCCGGCCGTATGCGATGTTAGCCAAGCCAATCTTGTAAGCTGCGGCGTTTGCGTGCACCATACATACATCGCGCCGCCAAGCAAGCTTTGCAACGCAATCAAATCACAGTGCGGAACATAGCCTTCTGTGACAATAGGGAGGGAGGACGTAATGTTTGTGCTGACACGCCATGCCCCTCCCTCCCTCCCTCCCCCATCTGTACAATCCACAGGTGTCGCTGATAGCCAGCTGCCTGGCGCACGACCCCCACCACCGGCCGACGTTCCCCATGGTGCGTGCACGCATGCGCCGTACGACGATACTAGTGCAAGCGTGCGCAACGTGCCGTGTGTATGCATGCCGGGCGCCCCCCACCTGGCTGCTGGCCCCGCCCTGCTGGCTATCTACGGTGCGGCGTACCGAATAGCAGTAGTCAACACGTAACGTCTCCGTGTTGCCGCCGTGTGCTTTGCAGATCCTTGGATCGCTGGCAGACAACATCCTAGCTCTGGCAGCAGAGTAATATTGCCAATATTGATTGGTGAAGTGGGACGGGACGTGGGGTGGGACGGCGTGCGTGCGTGCGTGGGCCTGCGACTGGTAGGGCACAACAATAAGAATTGCATGCAGCCAGCGTGTGGGTATTGCCGAACAGCGCTTTCACTGCACATTCCCTTAGCAAGTGGAGAAGGCTGGGGCAAAATTGCGGTCACGAGTGCGCGTGGGATGTGTTTTACTTATAGGCATTTTATGGTGGGTGAAGTGGTGGTGTGCACACAGCGTGCGTGAACGAAGCATCTCGTGGTGCAAGCTGCCACAACTTGTGTTGATACTGTAGAAGCAAATTTTCAGGATGCTCGCTCGCTTTGTTTGGGGAACAGACAGAAGTAAAGCTTCAGCGGTGCGTAAGGCGCTCGTTAGTAGTGAGCACGTGCGTGCGTGCGTGCGTGCGTGCGTGCGTGCGAGCGTGTCACGGGGCCGTGTACGTGTGTACGCACCCGCTTGCAATGTTGGTGTTGCTTCATTCGTGGTCCGCTTCATGATGCATGCGCACTGACGGGGTTCACATGCACCACGAGCGAGCGCCGGATGGATAGGATGCTGCTGGCTGGGCACCCAGTCAGCAGGCGGCTCGTGATGACATGGAAAGTACCGTGCGTTAGTCCGGCGGCCGTCCGACCACATGCCAGATAGAGAGCTCGATGCGTTGTCGTACGATTAATATTAACTGCTGAATGGCGAGAGAGCACTTTTCGTTTTCGGCAATTCCTTCACGTGCGCAGCATCACAGCTATTGATATTCATCCCGTCGGCCAGGCTCGATGTGGTTTTGGTTGTGTGTGTGTGTGGGAGGGGGGGGGGTACCGCACCCATCGGGAGATGAGGCGTTTTGGAACCTTCTTACTTCGGCCTCAGACTAGTGCATGCGGTGTGGGTGCAGCCCACTTTTCTTGAACCGCCTTCTTGTTATGATAAAACTTGATTGATTGAAAGGATGGCCTGATTGGTGCTGAGTCTGCTGAGCGATCGTGGCGCTGAGTTCTGGGCCCACCCGAACAGCGGGTTGTGACGTTTTAGACGTACGTTGCCCAACCACTCAGCGCACGGCATGTGGCGGTGTGCGGCCGGGCGGTGCGACCATGCGAGAGACGGCCGGAGAGGATTGTCACGTTTGTATGAGGCGGCCGGAGAGGATTGTCATGTATGAGGCAGCCGGTGCCCTCAGTGCTCGTGGCTCCTCCCTTCCTGGGGGGGGGGGCACGTGCCCAGCAGGGGCAGGGCAGGTGCCTCATGTTCCCTACATGCTGCGCGCATGCGTGCATTCGACAAGCAAGTTCATTCGCTGAGGCTGCTGGAGGCTACCGGAGGCTGCTGGAATGAACCCGTGTAACCAATGATCATGTGCTACCGCCGTATGTGATTGTATGGTTGTATGTGGCCACGTGCTGTCCGCGAGACTGGCTCACTCGTATTTAGTGGAATGCGCCATGCCGGGGCAGCCGCCACGCCACGCCACGCAGCAGCGCTCCCTTCCCCTGCTGGCAATTACTGCGATGACACGGCCGCCCTGCCCCCCTAACCCCCACACGCCGTCCTCGTTGTGCGGCCCCACCCCACACTCGTCGCGCTCGCTCGTTGCAGCTCGCATCCGTCCTCAGCAGAACCACAGGCGACCAACTCGCTCGACATGGCCAGTCCACGTGCTCGCCTCCGATACAAGGCCAGGCCAGCACATGCACCGCCGCCGAACGCCCAACGCTCAATCAAGCCGCAACTGCATGCAGGTCTGTCTGCAGCCTCTGACGGGTAGTCCGGCATGCATTCCTTTTACATACTTCTACCTTCGCAAGCCCAGGCGTCCCGAGCCGCGTTGCGGTGCGGGTGCAACCCCGCCCGAACCCGCACCAGTGACGCCCGCCGCCGCCGCCGCCGCCGCCGCCCCTCCAGCTGCGCCTCCCGCCGGGCCAGCCCCCGTGCCTCCTCGTGTCGCCGTGCCGCCGGCAGCACCCACCACGCCCAGCGGTGCGGCTGGCCTGGCGCCGCCGCTGCCAGGGGCGGCGCCAAAGACATCCGCTGCGCCGCCGCCGCCGCCCCTGCCGGCGCCAGCGCCGCCGCGGATGGCGCCGCCGCCGCCCATGTGCGCCTGTAGCTGCTGCTGACCGCCCCCGCCGCCGCCGCCCCCGCCGGGACGTGAGGGCGGCTGCAGGCCCCCGCGCACCTGATACGGACGACCAGCCAGCCACTGCTGCTGCTGCTGCTGCTGCTGCTGCAGGAATGCCCCCGGTTGCTGGTGCTGCGCTTCGTGCTGTGCGGCCCACATGACGTTGGCGGGCGTGAAGGTCGCCGTCCCGCCGCCGCCATCGCCGCCGCCGGCGCTGCCGGAGAACATTGCTGCCGGCTGCAGCTGTGGTGGCGCCACTCGCTGCTGCTGCTGCTGCTGCTGCTGCTGCTGCTGCTGCTGCGGGTTCTTGGCCGCCCCGCCGGTGCCACCCCAGGGCGCCGCAGATCGCGGACCCGCCCCTTGCAGACCAGGCCCCGCCGCCCCAGGCATCATTCCAGGGGCCCCGGAGCCAGCAGGCGCCGCTGCCGCCGCCGCCGCCGCTTTGGCCGCCGCCGCTGCAGCCACGGCGGCGTCACGCTCCCGCCGCATCGCCTCCAGCTCAGCCTGCGTGCACATGCATGTGTGCGTGCGTGCAAGCCATGACTCAATTCACAGCCTCCGCTACGGTTCACCGACTGACCACCACCACCTGTCTGTTGTATCACGAACCAACGGAACCCCCCTTTTCAACCCCCTCCCCCCGTACAGCTGCCGCCGCCGCCCGCTGCCTCGCTTCCGGTCCCGGTCCGTTCGTCTTCTCCAACCGCTCCCTAGCCGGCTAGCCCCCTGGTCTTTTGGGTTTTGGAATGAATTACCCCCACCCACCCACCCACCTGCGCCGCCGCCCGCTCCCTGGCCCCCCGCTCCTCCGCCGCGGCCTTGTCCGCCAGCAGCCCGTTCTTGAAGTCCTCAAGCCCAGCCAGTCGGGAGCCGTCTGGCAACGGGGTGGGGTGAGGTGGGTTGTGGTTACCAGCCCAAACTAAACCAATCTAAAGGAAGCGGAGTTGAATGGGGTGGCAGGAGGGCGCGTGGAGGAATCGCGAGGCCGCGGAGGGCTGTCTATCTATGGGCAGCATGGCATTGAGCAAGGCAAGCTGGTGCGTGGGGTCATGGGGCGTATGAGTTCGGGAGGCAGCCGAGGAGAAACGGCCTGCCAGGATAAGGAGGGCGCAAGGAGATGGGGTGAGGAGCGCTCCGCTCCGTACGACCGACAGGAGCCCGCCTCGCAACCTACAGCTCTCGTGCAGCCCAGCTGCCTCTGCCGCCGCCGCGGCCCGCGCCGCCGCCAGCTGCTCCGCCAGCGCCGCCACCTCCGCCTCGCGCCGCGACCGCTCCGCCTCCAGCGCCGCCGCCGCGGCCGCCGCCGCGGCCCGCGCCGCCGCCAGCTCCTGGCGCAGGTCGTCTGCCTCCGCCGCGTGCGCCTGCAGCGCCTCCAGGTGGGCGGTCTGCGGCGTGAGGGCGTGCGTCAGGGAAGAGGGCAAGGCAGGGCGTGGGAGCCGCCGATAGCAGCTAACGAAGGGCCTGGCACGGTAATGGCACCACGTGCGCAGAAACTGCCCCGCCTAGGTTGGTTCTGTCCTGTCGAGTCGTTGCGGAGCCCAACCCAAAGGATAGCGGTTGCAGGTGGCCATCCACCTCACCTGGTTGGCACGTTTCCCAGTTGCCACCTTACCAGATTGGCACGTTTCACGCCGTTGCCATCACCCCCACGTCCCCACCTAGTTGGCACGTTTCCCAGATACCCCCGCGCCGGCCTACCTGCAGCGCCGTCAGCTGCAGCAGTGTGGCTTGGTACTGAACCGCAGCCGACACCTGTGAGTGCGCGCGTGTGGGAGCGGGCCAGGGAGGGGAGCGCAAGGTGATGGGCGCAGCGGTTACGGTAAGGTGCCAGGACGCGCATCAGCCCAGGACTTGCTGGAGCACGCTTGACGTAGTGTTGACGCAAGCCCGCCAGGCCCCTGCACAGCCCGCCAGGCCCCTGCACAGCCCGCCAGGCCCCTGCACAGCCCGCCAGGCCCCTGCACAGCCCGCCAGGCCCCTGCACAGCCCGCCAGGCCCCTGCATGGCCGGTCGCCAGTGCTGCGACCGCACCGGCACCCGCACGCACGCGCCCTCCCTCATCGGGCCTCGCTCGCACCTCGCCCTGCTGCGACTTGCGGTGCGTCGCGACCGCCTGCAGCAGCTGCGCCGCGGCCTCCGACTCGGCCGCCAGCCGCTGCTCCGCGGCCCGCCTGCGGTCCTGCTCGCCGAGGAAGGCGCTGTGCCAGGTGTCGCGCTCGCGGCGGTCGGCCAGGCAGGCCTCCTGCAGCGCGCGCACGTCCGCCATTTGGCTGTCCATGATTTTTTCAGTAATAATACCGGGTATGGGTTTCTTGCTGCTGGTGAGCGCGCTTTTGCGCCAGACCACGTCGATCGTTTTGCCAGCTGGCGTTTTGGGCGGGAAAGGCGCCGCGGCAGGCTGGCCACCAGCGGTGCTGAAGAGCGTTTTGTGCTTAAAGTTTGCAAGTGCTTTGGTCCATGGCAGATTGCCGCAGCACGGTTATGAGTGCCAAGTTCACCAAGGTTCAACACAAACACGCACGCCACCCAGGCGCCACCAGCCACAAACGCCCAAATCCTCCTGTCCGCCATGGTTTACCATTTCCCCACCCCCACGCACTGCTACAGCGAGCAACTGGGCCAAGCCCTCGTCCCCATTTGCAGGCATTCATCATCAATTAATCCAATACAAGTCCTCTAAGGCCTTCCACACGGACACAGATGCCCCGGCATGCCCATGCCCCAGACACCCCTCTGTCCCCTCCTGCGCATACCCACATGTATGTCCTTGATTCGAAGTCCTCCTCAATCATGCATGCAGTATCAACCAGTTGCAAAACAAACAGCCTCTGCAATCCGTGGCGCCTGGCGAAAGCACCCCCAGTAGGTGGGACCGGCCTCTCAGTCCACCAAGCATCCCCCTAAACAGCACTTCGGCTGCACATCTCATCTCGCATCATCATGCGCATGCTGCACGCCACTGCTGCCCCTGCCCGCGAGGCCCGTCCACGACCTCCAGCTCCACGACCTCTGCCTGGGTTCACCCGGTTCCCTGAGGAGTGCGCGCTGCTGTCCGACAGTCCCCGTGCTCGCTGCCCTGCTTAAGGTTGACATTGTCGCGGCATTGGCCCGAACATTTCGCAGGGCCACCTATAGGCTACACCATCCATTACGACCCAAAACCATAACACCAACCTGACAGCCCTACCAGTCCGCACGGCCGCCAATCTGGCTTCCATTGAACCGTGCGAAGCCGCAGCCTCGTACAGCCTTGCCAAAGGCTTTCAAGGTGCATCAACATTGAAGCAATGCTGTTGTTTGCCACAGTCCTCCTCTCCACACTTCAAGGCCTCTCCATCTCATGGGCAGCTTTACACATTACCCGGCATGGCGCCTCAGGCATTGGCGCCGGCACATGCCCCAACCGCCATTGAACGCACCCAAGCAACTCATCTCACACCACACCATCACCACCAGACTGCAAGGCTGCGTGCGCAACCTGGCACCGTCCAAAACCTTGGCGCCAAGCACCGCCACGGCACTGCCACGGCGCCACCATAGCATGCTATGCCGCCCCGCTGTCACCACGGCTGTTCCCCCCCCCCCCCCCCCCCCCGCCAGGAAGGCGCCGCGCGGCTGTCCTCCGGGCAGGCGGCAGCCGTCGCCGCCCGCCACCGCCCCTCATCACCACCCGCCACCATTCCTCACCTCCCAATCAAAAATCGTGCTCCAGCGCTAGGTCGGGGTCCACATCCGGGTCGGCGGCGGGCGCCTCGTACTCGTCTTCAGCGCCGGCATAGCCGCGGTCCCGCCTGTGCGCGCAGCGAGCACACGAGGGGGCGGGCAAGGGCAGCGCAGGGGCGAGAGTGGGCAAGGGCGTAGACGCCGCCGATGATGCACATGCCTAGACCAGGTTCCCCCGCCGTGGCCGGCCGGCGAGGTACCTACCGTACTACCGCCCGCTGGCCGCTTGGAACCACACCCCGCCGATTGCCCGCTGGGTCCAGGCCTATGCGACCGCTGGGGGCCGGGCTTCCAAGCCCTCGCTCCAACCGCGCCCGCTCGCTAGCCCGCTCACCTGGGCGACTGCTCCCGCGCCCGCTCCCGCTGCGGGCTGCGCTGCCGCTCCCCCTCCTCCTCCTCCCTCCTGTGGCGGCCCTCGTCCTCGCGGTCGTCCCGCTCCCGCTGGCGCTCGACGCTGCCGCCGCGCGGCGGCGGGCTACGCACCCGCACGTCCGCGTCCCGCCGGTCGTCATAGCCCCGGTCCCGGTCCCGCTCACGGTCCCGCTCCCACTCCCGGTCGCGGTCATAGTTTCGGTCCCGGTGGCGATCACGGTCACCGCCATTCCGGACGCCGCCGCGGTCATAATCCCGGTCCCGGTCGTGGTCTCTGCGGTCATAATCCCGGTCCCGGTCCCGCCGGTCATAGTCGCGGTCCCGGTCCCGGTTGCGGCGGTCGTGATCTCTGTCCCGGTCCCGGTCGTAGTCCCGGCCGCTGCGGCCCCTGCGGTGTGCGGCAGGCAAGGAGTACACGCAGGTAGGACCAACGCCTTTCCTGACACGTGTGGCACGTGTTAGCAAAGTTGGTAGGTACGTCAACCAACGCACGTCACAACGAAACCAGCAGCAAAGCGCATTATCATGCACACCCGCAGCCGGCGCGGGGCAGGGTACCGCCGCCTGCACACCCAGGGTGACCAATCAAGCAGCACCCACCGTGGGCTGCGAGAGCGACTGCGGTCCCGGCCGCCGCGGCCGCCGCGCGGGCTACGTGAGCGGCTGCGGCGGCGGTCGCTGCCACCGCCGCCGCCGCCGCCGCCGCCCCGGCCCTGGTTCTGCTTGGCCTCCAGCACCATCATGTCACGTGGCGTCTTGCGCCCCTCCTTGGACAGGCAAACCTGCAGAGCGCGTCCGGCAGCGATGGATACACAACACGCGACGCGCGCAGCAGGGCAGCGATGGGGTCGTCATGCACATGGGTTAGGGGGCCCTGCTGCGCCGGGCAATTCACCAAGCTGATGTACAGGCTTCGCCGTGAGCTGACCGGACCAGCCAAGCGCGCTAGGCCGTACAAATCTGACCAACGACATGACACAGGGCCTCTATCTCCAGGCCTTAGAGGCGGCATACTGCCCATGCGCTCCAGTCCCCACGCCGAAGACCCAAACCTGCCCGTGCCATGTGCCGATACCCTGCCAAGAGGCGCACTGCCGCAACGCACATTGATCTCGCGCCCGTCAATCATTGTCTTGTCCAGCTGGTAGATGGCCTCGTCTGCGTCACGTGCGTCCCTGAACTCGATGAAGCCGAAGCCGCGGGAGCGCCTGCCACGCACGTTGGGGTAGGCAGCAGCAGGGCGGGAGATGAGGCGGGGGCAGCGATCAATTGAGCTTAGGCTTGCGAGAACCGGCCTGGCAAGGCCGTGCTGCTGACCGGCCCCTTGCTCTCGACACACACACGTCTCAGCACGAGCGTGGGCAGCCGCAGTACAAGAATCGCATCGGCAGGCAAGCGCCGCCACATGCGGTAACCTAGCCCGCAGCAACCCGCGGGGCATGCATGCAGCAGTAGCAGCAGTAGCAGCAGTAGCACGGACGTGAGCTAGGGCCCTGGCTGGCTGCAAGCGCACAGACACACCCCATTCAGCAGGCGCCCCCCCCCCCCCACCGCGCTCCCTGTCATCGCAGGCCTCTCCTCGGCAAAGCAAATCGTTGCCCGGCGCCCCTCCCCGCACGTGGTCACGGCCAGCGGGTGGCCATGGCTTGCAGCTGCTCCATCATGCTCATTGCGCGCACCGTACTCATGATTGGTCATGATGACGTTAAGGTACGCAGGTTTGTAGACCCGCACATCATCGCGGCAGCTTGCTGAAGACTGGATGGGGCGGCAGGTGGACTTGCACTTGGCGTCCTACTGAGCCCTGCTGGCCAGGCCGACCGGGCCCTAGCCTCTCGCTCGTGCGCTTCTTGTGCTGGCCTTGCTTGTGGGGTTGCTACGTTAATGCGGACGATTTGGCTAGCTTGGGCCTTGTGGCGGCCGCCGGCTTGTGCTTGTGTTCATGTGCTTGTGCGCGGGCGTGCTTGGTCATGCTTGGCCATGCGCAGGGGGACATGCATGCGGGTGGGCGAAGGGGCAGATTCATTGCCGGCCACATGTACTCTACATTTGGAATGCTCTGATGGGAAGTCCGGTAGGTGCATGCATCAACGCTGGCTGACTGCAAAGTGCGGGCGGTTCCATCCCTTGACAGGCATGGCCCCTAACCAAAAGCGCATTGTAAGCTCAGTCGCTTCCCCGCTTACCCGCTGCCTGCACAACCTCACTGGCAACCCTCCCTACCAACAGACGGATCTAGGAGCCTTCCCATACCGCTTTCATAATTGCGGTGTTACAGGGGGAACACCAGCATGACTCACTGCGTGTAGTAATCCCGGGGAATATACACATCCCGCAGCTCTCCAAACTTCTCGAACCTGCTCCGCAGGTCGTCGGCCCTGTGACGGGTTCGCAGGTGTCGGAGTCGGGCCGCGGTGGAGGGCAGGTCAGGACACATGGCGGGAGTCGGCCGTTGGGGTGCCAGCGTGACATTCAGGGCTTGTGCACATGCTGTGCATGTTACAGTTCAACAAGAGGCGGCATTTCTGCGTCGTCCGGCTCAGCGGGCGCCGCAGATTCCAGCGCAATTCTTTGAAACCTTGCTTGCGCGACTGCTAGGGACTCACGTCATGGACAGAGGTATATTTCGCACCAGCACTGAAATCTTATTTCGAACCCCCGCGGAGGCTGGGCCATAATCGGCCCTCTCGCGCCCGCTCATGACTGGCCTGGTCAGGGTTTATTAGAGCAATATAAAACTAGGAATTACGTTTGGTGACTGTGACCAGCGCACATAGGCGTCTATCGTTTGACTTTTGGCATTCCACGGTCTACACGGTCATCACGAACCCCATCTGCGTTGACTTCCCAAGGCCTTCCCGTCCGAGCTGCTCGCCAGCCTACCTTTTTAAGTGTTCAAGCTGCATATTGGAGTACACCAATGTGCGCATGTGGCCAGCATGCAAGCTTCGCGCAGTTGATGCGGGCTGCAAGTACAGGGCCCGAACTCCCCTCAAAGCGTGCCGTGACCCCGCACGCCGGACCGGGACCCGGACGCTAGCGCGCCTTGCGTAATCTCCAATCTTATACCCGGAAGTACTTGACAGGATACAAGTATCTGCTAGGAGTACTGCCAGCTGACGTTGGCACACTGGACAGACGGCGCCTGTTGCGGTTGAAAGCAACCCCAGACCATTACTGTTTGTGTGCTTACCCTCCCCGCTCCGCACAGACCCTGCCCCCATCCCTTCAATTTGAAACAGCGCCGGCCTCTGGGCCAGCCCTCTATCGGGGGACCTCACCATTCCACCTCAAGAACTGCGATGGCGCTCATCCCGTGCCAAATCCGATCCAAGACCGGGATCGCGGGGACTGAGGACGCTTCTGTCTTGTTTTTACTATGTTTATGCTTACACACATAGCGCCACGAATGCGCACAGCAGGCGAACCCCTACTTGTTGGGCTGTCGAGCACTGCCTCGCGCTCTGTATAATTTCGCTGTATATTATTCAAATTAGTTCCAAGTATGAAAACCGCACTGGTGCCAACACTTACCCTAGTGCGATGCTTAGTTTTACAGCTTGCGCTCGGCGCAAGCTCGTCAGGGAAACCCAAACCGGAGGTATTCCCTGTGCGGCGGCCACTTGTCAATCTGCATGAAGCGGCGCTGCAGAGCGTCAGCCGTGACGGGCCACGATACCCCGATGAAATGTTCATGCGGCGTGTCAAGGGCTGCCGCGCCCGGTATCCCACCGACGATGCCGAGGGCGAGCAGGAGGAGTCCAGAGGGCCTAACACTGGCGACTGCGACCGGGGGTTCGTCATCCTGACTATGGGAAACGACCTGGTGATGAGGTCGATGGTGCCGCTGGTACGTGTCGCGTGGCATGGATTGCTCAGCCCTAGCTCGGTTGGGCCGGGGGGGGGAAGACCTGCAATAACACTATGTAGTGTTTACATCACTGTTCCGACTGGGAGTCGGAAACTCGGCGCCCCTATCCTTTCCCGGAGGAACTTAAATCGTAAGAGCGCTCAATAATACCTGCTGTAATGGACCTGGATGCAACCCAATCCACCGCCCTACACGGCACTGTGGCCGCGCCGCGCCCCTGAACTGCTCACCCCACGGTATCACCCCGATCCATGCCCGGCCCTTCGCCGGCCCGCACGCAGCTGCTGGAGAGCCTCCAGCGCATTGCGCACGTGGGGCCCGACGGCGCACGCGACGACCTGACCCGCCACACCACCGTGGTGGGCGTCACGCGCCACGCGGACGAGAAGTGTGAGGACCTGCGCCGCTCGTACTCCCACTCCTGTACGGGCGACGGCAGCAGCGGGCTGTACGACGGCGACAACGTGTACCCAAGCCACAAGGCGCTGGCGTACGGCATGGTAAAGCTGCGGTACCTGGTCAACGCGCTGACCACCAACCTGGACATCCTGTACGGTGGGTGGCCCCGAGCACGTGGCGCGATGATGCGGTGCCGAGCTCTTTTTTTGGAATGGAGCTGATGGGGCGCTGCAGGAGAGGGCGTCGGGTTCGCCGGGTGGGCGGCGGGGCGCACGCGGGTGCGGGTTCGTTGCGCTGGGGCAAGAAGGTGCACCCGGGCGGCGGTGGGTGCCGTAGGGCTCCAGCTTGTACGCGGCAGGGCGCCGTCTTGTGCGCGTGCGGGCGCCGCAAGGTGTGGCTACAGCCGCAAGATGTGGCTTCAGCCGACTATCATCTACAGTCAGAGGTTCCCAAGCCCAGCCGCCCTAGACCCTGTGCTGCCACTCACTAGTCACCGCCGCCCCTTCAGTACACGCCCCCTCTTCCTGGCCCCCAACCCAACCTTGTCTACAGCTTCATATTTCGAACAATCGTATTCAATATCTGGAGCCCCACTCTACCCCACTCCAACCTGCCCCCCACACCCCCTCTTGTTCTTCGCACTTTGTTTCTCACCGGGATTGTTACCAGTGACCCCCGCGCTCAGGGTTGGGCTGGCTGGTTCGGGTTCTCTTGGTCGTTTCGCTTTTGGTTTCTGGAATGAACTACCCCCCCCCCCCACACACACACCCTCTTCGTGTGCAGTGGATGCGGACGTGGTGTTTCTGCGCGACCCCATCCCGCTGCTGCTGGCGGCGGCGGAGCAGGCGGACGCCGACGTGGTGGCGGCCACCGCCGCAGCCCCCTGCGGCAGCGCGGCGGCGCAGCCCTGGGACCCCGCTGCCCTGGGCGGCGGCGGCGACGGTAGCAGCAGCAGCAGCAGCAGCAGTGATGAGGATGGTGAAGAGGGCGGCGGCGACGAGCGGCATCGGAGGCGCCGCGCACTCGCGTCGGATGTGGAGGAGGAGGCCGCGGATGAGGACGGGGGGAGCGGGAAGGAGCCCCGGGTGGACGCGGGCGAGGGCGTGCGGTATGCCACGGGCCTGGTGCTCTACCGCAGCACGCCCGCCGCCCTGCGCTGCGCCTACTCCCTCCTGCTGGACATGGCCCACCTGGCCTCGCGGGGGCACAGCGTCGGTCGCGGCAGCAGCAGCGACAGTAGTAGCAGCGGCAGTAGCAGCAGCAGCAGCAGCGATGAGGAGGAGCCGGTGGTGTGGGAGCAGGAGCGCTTCGCCGCCTTCATGCCCACCTGCATGGCTGCGCTGGGCCGCGGGCTGGCGGCGCTGCCGCCGCAGTCGGTGCTCACCACCTGCGGCGCGGACGCCCCGCCGGTCGAGGAGCTGGCAGGCAAGGGGAGCGGCGGCGGGGTGGTGGCGGTGCACGTGTCCTCGGCACCGCCGGGCGGCGCGGGGCAGGGCGGGGCGGTGGAGGCGAGTCTGGCGGCTCGTGTGGCGGTGATGAAGAAGGTCTTGGGCATTCAAGGAGACGAGGAAGATGCGGAGCATGAATAGCAGGGGCGCTAAGGGGGCAGTAGGCGTGCGCAAGCAGCAGGTTGTGTGGTCAGGTAGATAGCAGACAAGCAGGGGGGCGGGCGCCAGCGTGCGAATGGTGCATTGGCTGCGATGCGAGTTGCAGCCAGCCGCATACCATCAGCATTGCGTGAGTATGGAACTTGGACTGCCGGGCCAGTGGATGCTGTGTTAGGGATCACAAGGGAGAGAACTATGAAAGACTTGTGCGTGCGAAGGGGCAATGTGTGTGTGTGTGCCACCAGGGAAACGGGAGGCTGCCTTTCCTGGGAGGCAGCAAGACGATTGCGTGTGCGCGGAGCTGGGTTACGGAGATGAACAGACATGCACACCCAAATGCGAAGTGAGCTCGCTGTGTCCAGACCCCAGCAGCTCCTGGCCTTGTGTGGCCTTGTTCGGCTGGGTCGCCAAGCGCAGCCAGCCTGCCGAGCACGATGAGCATTTCCATGGCGGACGTGAAACATGCCGAGCGAGCCTGCGAGTAGTGATGTTGAAGTCTTCGACATATCCACGGCATGTGCATCAGCTCACAGCGGTGACAGCGGCACGCACGACCTGGGCGGCTGGGCACAGTGACAGGTCACGGTGGTGGATGGTCCATCCAAATGCAGGTCCGAAGCCGCAACCTACGCGCGGGCAACCGTGGTGGCGTGGTGTCTGCAACCTCGTTGCGGGCAATTGACGGTGGAAGCAGCTGCGCCCACAGCGGGCGAGGGGGCTGTCAGCACTCAGCAGCGACACGCAACCTAGCACCAGCGGCCGGCCAGCCGCGGTAGGCCTTCGCGCGTCGGCGCGTGTCCGCTCCAGCGGAGGTGGCGGCAGGTACACACATGCGGCTGCAGGCGGGCGCGTGTGTCCTCACATGGTGATAGGCGTTGCTGGAGGCACCGACTCCGGAAAGACGACCGACGATGGCGTGCACCATAAGCACGCACATGCAGCGGCTGCACACTACCGGTATGACGTCAGCGGCTGCAGTGCTGCATGGTGCACCGTGGCAACAGCAGGTGGTGGAGCTGGCGCAGGATGGCGGGCTGGACCGCTGGACGCTGGTGGGGCGACGCGATGGGAGGCTGCGGCTGCAGCTGCCGTCCGGAGACACGTCCCGGCGGTCCCGCGGTTGGCTGCGCCTGTCCCAACGCTTGATTGGGCTCGGCGGCGGGGCCGTGGGGGTTGTTGGCGGTCCAGGGTTTGACACGGTCGAGGCGGCAGCATACATGCACTCGCTTTCGTTTTCGCATTTTAGCGCATGTCCGTGACATGATGCCACACTTTGTAAGTCTGTCATGGATTGTGGCGTTGTGCAAACTGCAAAGATGCCGTGTGTGGACCACACTTCTGGAGGCCACCCCGCAAATGAATGGGAGATGGTGCTGCGGCGGCATGTTGGGTGCGCGTGGGTGGGGGATTGCCCATTTGCCCCCCACTCGCGGACTGCACTAAAGGATCGTGTATATGCAAGCGGCTGCACGCGAGCCCGTGCCAACAACAGGTGGTGGAGCTGGCGCAGGAATCCAGGATGGTGGGCTGGTGGGGTGACGCGACGGTACTGCCCAACTTCCTTCCTACCTGCTATAATGCTTACAATTGCACCCTCGCTGCAACCAAGCGTGCCCGGAGCGGGCCAGCTCTTGCGAAACTCTATCTAGTTACCGTACATCGGCACACAAAAGCAGCACTGCTGTCCTTCACCTACCAAACACGCGCCCGGCAAAGCCTGTTGTTGTCCCACAGTTCAACTGTATGGTGTATCAATGGTATTGTACTAGCATGCCTGCAAAACCGGATGCGCTCTTCTCTGATCCTGGCCTGCCGCTGCTGCCGAAGCACAGCTTTGCTGTTATGTCATACTCTGTCCTCCGGGCGTGTGCAGCACCACCTGTATGTACAAAACTGTCCAACCAACAACACCTGCACAAACCTGCAGCGAAAATGGCATCCAGCCGCAAACTGCAAAACAGCCAACGCACATTTAGGCCTAGCACACCCTGTTTTGCCTTGCGTTTTGAGACTTCTCTGCTGAAGCGCTTTAGCTACACGCCAGTTACTCAGCCCTGGCATCCCAAAAACATGCAAAGCAAATCTTATTTATTTTGACATTGCTTGCGTGTCGTCAACCTACCAGGCTGTGCCGCTGCATGGCTGCTGCCGCCACCCCTGCACCGCCACCGCTACCGCCCACGTGCTTCACCAGTGCTGCAGCTGCTGCGGGTCGGGCATCTTCACCACACCCGTGGCGCGGTGCGCTGTGCTGCTCGCGATGCCGCCAGTGGCCGCGCCCTCATGCGCCGCGGCCGCGCTGCTGCTGTGGTAGTGGTGGTGCTGCGGGCGTGCCGGCGCGACCGGCGCCGGCGCGCGCTGCCAGCGGCTCTCCGCCGCGGCGCCGCCAATGCCGCCCAGGGCCACCACCGCGGGCTCGCCTGCGAAGCGGGCAGGCAGTAGCAGCCCCAGCAGGCCGCGCGCCACCATCAGGGCCGCCACCGCGGCTACAGCCAGCACGGCGCGGGCGGCGAGCTGGTAGGCGCGCTGCCACCAGCCGCAGTGGCCGCACACCCTGTTGTCATGAGAAGCACACAGGCAATATGGAGTAAAAGCCGGGGGGGGGGGTTGGTTGGTGCAGCGGTCTTGGTGGTGGTGGGGGGGAGGCCGGGCGGACGCGTCTCTGGAAGGGACATGCCACAGGGGGTGTCAACACTTGGCTGGTCAATGCAAGCTTGACTGCTACATCCTCAGCTATGGCCGTTGGCATGCAGGCTCCGCAAGCACACGCCCAAAGCCTCCCCCAACGCACCCGGCGTGCTCAATCTCAATGCCAGCCGCCACTTCCGCCAGCTCAGCCCCCGCCGCCGCGCCGCCCGCCTGCTGCAGCCGCCGAGCCAGCGCCAGCCGCATGGCCTCCTGCCGCACCCAGTGCGCCGCCGGCGACGGCAGCTGCTCCAGTCGCAGCGTGGTCCACACGCCCACTGGCGGCTTGGGCACGGCAGTAGCAGAGGGCGCGGCCTCAGCGGCAGTAGCCGTGGCTGCGGAGCCGGCAGGGGCCTCGGCAGCCGCGGCCTCCGCGGCTCCTGGCTGCTCAGCGGCGCTGGTGCTGGCGCTGGTGCTGGCGCTGGTGCTGGCGCTGCTGATGTTGGCGGGCTGGGAGATCCAGCGGCACTCAACACGGGCGCCCGGCGTGGCGGGTGCAATGGGTTTGCCTGCACAGGAGGCCGCCGTCACCCAGGGAGCTTTGCGTCGGTTGAGGGCGCGGGTGCGCTTGCGGAGCCGCCGCTGCCATCGCCAGCGGTGGCCGCACCACGGGCACCATCAACACGAACCAAACCCCAGCCCGCAGCCAATGCTCCCAGCAACCAGCTTGCAGCCCCCAGTCACCCCACGCACCCAGCGGCGGCGGCAGGATGGCCCGCGCCTCGTGCGACTCCGGCCCCACGTCGCCGCGCAGCGCTACAGCCAGCAGGCTGCTGGCGGCGTTGCTACTGCCAGCCTCAGTCGCTGCTGCAGCCCCCGCCGCCGCCTGCTCAACCTGAGCGTACCCTGCACGGCGCAGGGCAGCGGTGTACCTGCGCCGCGGGCAATGGCAGCAAGACTTCAACTGCAGCTGCAGCAGGGTACATGCATGCACGATGCATGGCGGCGTGCCCGTGGGCAGCGACACGTCAGCGACAGCGTGCTTCAAACGCTGCTTACGATTGCCTCACATGACATGCAAAACCACCCCACAACACAACACCATGCCGCCACCCACGCGCGCCAAAGCCGCCTACGGCGCCGCACCTGGACGCCGCTGCCAGCACCGCCACGGCCTGTCGGTGTGGGGCGCATGCATCCATCCACCCACTCATCCAGGCGCGACGTAAACTTCCCGCGGGGTACACAAGGCCGCGCAACGCACCGGCAAGGCTGTAGCCCTTTTTTTGTCTAGCATGCTGCTGTAGCCTTGCAGCGCCGTGCGGTGTCACGCTCTGCACCGTTTGGTCGCCCACGTGACTGGGCCCCTGGGGCATTGGGTCCCTGGGCCCCTGGGCCCCTGGGGCATTGGGTCCCGGGGCCCGCCCGCCTCACCTGCATGAGCCCCAGCTTGGCAATGCACGAGTCGTGCTGCGTGGAGGTGAGCAGCAGCCCGCCCGCCGCGATGGACGCCGCCTGCATCCGGGCCGACAGCTTCACCAGCAGCACGCGCTCCTCTGCAGGGAAGGGCGGCGAACGGTGGCAGAGGGTGTGTGTGTGGTGGTGGGGGAGGGCGGTTTTTGTTTGGGGGGCGGGCTCCGCGGAATCAGGACATTACAGAACGGTATGGATGCTAATGTGCCATTGTTTCTAACATAAACCCACAGCTTGGGGTGCTATCGCAAGGTAATAGCAGGGCCAAGGCAGGCACTGGCAGGTGTCTCAAAACGCCTGTGCAGGCCGGCACCTCAACGGCTGCCCCACACGCAGTGCCCCACACAGTGCCCCGGCTCACCCGCCTCCGCCAGCGCCCGCACGCCCTCCGCATCGCGCTGCAGCAGCACCCCCGCGGGGCTGTCAGCCGGCACACGAAACACATACTCCAGCGAGTCCTTGGAGCTCAGCGCGCCGCCCAGGGCGTTCGAATAATCGCCCTGGCCGCCCCAGCGCTTCGGCAGATAGGTAGTGGCCAGGTGACGCAGGTTGGACAGGCCCGACCTCAGGCTGGAGTTTAGGCTGGTGCTGGCATCGTCGCCCATAGTAAGACTGCTGCAGGGCTTGAGCTGAATTCGCCGCAATGTCGGGGCGCGGCTGCCAGGGCTGACATGGCAAGGGCCATGGCCAGAGCGCGGGAGGCCGGCCGGGAGCTGTCGTGACGTGCCAAGCTTCAGCTCCGTGCGACCAGACATGCCCACGGCGCAGATGTTAGCGACAAGCATCGCCGAAGAAGCTGAATTTTGAGTTTACCGCGCAAACGGGAACGCTGACGGGAACGTCGCTTCGGAGGCTTAAGGACAGTTCAACAAGCCTGCAATGGCTACTTATAACACCGAAAGTCAGGAAAGGTCGCGTCGACAGCCAAAAACATGCCAAACACGGGCGAAACGAGCCCGCATGGGACAAAGCGACAGTTGCTCATTCCAGGGCTTTCAGGCTCAGCGTCCCCCCAGCCCGTTTACACGCCCACTTATAGTAAACAACATATAAAATGTTTGATTACCACCGGCGCTCAGGCAGCGGGACGCCTGCAAAGGCAGGGCCCAGCGGCCAATTGACGGTTGAAGCGACCGCGACCACAGCGGGCGATGGAGCTGTCAGTGACTCTCAACCTGGCACCAGCGGCCGGCCAGCCGCCGCTAACTTGCGCGCCAGCGTCAGCGGAGGTGGGGGCACGCACAAGCGGCTGCATGCGGGAGCTTGTTTCCTAATTGGCGTTGCTGGAGGCACCGCGTCCGGAAAGACGACAGTGTGCGATCAGATTATGCAGCGGCTACACGACAGCTGCGTGGTAATGCTGTCGCAAGACAGGTAGGGCGACACGACGGGCGGCTGCGCGCGAACGCAATCAGGAATCCTGTGGCACGTTTTATGCCTGTTATTAGGCGTGGACTTGGCGGCGAGGTTGCTGGCGGCCGAGCGCGGACACAGCCGGGCCACAGCGGCAGAGTCGGCATTGTCTAGCTTCCCTGTGGCCGAATTCGTTTTTGTTTCTTGTGTCCTGCAGCTTTTATCGATGCCTGACAGACGAGGAGCGACAAAACGTTGCAAGTAAGTGCAATTCTGCCCAGCAACGCGGGCTGTTGCAAGGCATGCGTTCGACTTTGCGAGCGGCAGGCTCGATCGTTGTGCTTGCAGTTGCCGCTAGACGTGTGCGTGTGGAGAAACTTGATTGAGTTTTGCATATAGCCGTAGAGCCTGCGGAGTATCACGGCGGCGCGGCAGTCACAAAAACTCTTAGGCGAGCGCCTGCAAACCAAGCGCATGCCAAACGTTGCATCATGTGCATATGCACATTGTGCATCAAGCAACGTGACTCGCAGCAAAACTGAGCCGGAAACCCTGGTTGAGGCCCCAGGCGAAGCCCGGCGCCTTGCCCTCCTCATGCCTGCCCACTCGTAACATGCCCGTCTCAACGTCCCGAAACGCTTACTACGGATCCACAGCATGTATTCCCTCACACTAGCTCCGGGCACGGTCAGCCACTTGCCCCTGGCCTGGGCCTGCCCCACACCATCTGCACCCACCTGGTGACCACCCCTTGCAGCCTTCAACTTCGACCACCCCAGCGCGTTCGACAAGCCGCTCCTGCTCAAGACGCTGCAAGACCTGCGGGTGAGCTGCGGGTGCTGCTGCCTGTACTCAAGGCGCCCGTGGTGCCCATGGCGGGGCGCTCGGGGGCAAGAGCCCCATGGCTGGGTGCGAAGGGGGCGGGGAATGGCTGGCTGGCACGTGCCGTGCCGCTGCCTCGCATGACGAAGTTGCGGGGGTCGCATGGATATACGGCGAAGTGGTAGAACAGGTACACTACACCAGCAGACGTACTCATTACCGAATGGAGACAGGCTGGCAGGCCGCCGGGCCGGGGGGGGGAGGGGGGCACACGCTGTGGATACAGCGCCAGTCCACACGCCCCCCTCCCCCTGCCAGCCTGCCAGGGGTTACCACGATCCCGGCGCAGGATCCTAGCACAGCACACGCAGCGTGGAAGGGCTGGGTAGCGGCTGTTGCTGCCGCTGCCGGGACGGAACCGTCGGCACCGCCCCTCTGCCGCGTCGCCCAGATTCGCGCTCCCTGCTGCCGCGGCGCGCGCAGCGCAACCACTGACCCTGACTCACACGCCTGCTCCGCCCGCCCGCCTTATTACCGCACTTCTCACCCTGCTGCCGCCGCCCTTCTACCACTACCACTACCACGGCATCACGGGCCGCAGGAGGGCAAGTCCGTGGAGGTGCCCATATACGACTTCTCCAGGCACGCGCGTTCCGAGGAGACGCACACCACGGGCCCGGCGGACGTGATTGTGATTGAGGGCATCCTGGTGCTGGCCATGCAGGTGGTGATGGGTTGATGGGCGGGCGGCGGGTGGTGGGCGGGCGGGTGGCGGGCGGGTGGCGGGCGGGCCACCGGGGAGCCGGCGGAGTAGGAACGTGCAGGGGCTAGTGCGGGTGGGTCCGGCCTGGAGGAGGGGATGGCGGAAGGGAGGCGCATTGAGTCGGGCCGTGGGAGGGAGGAGTGGGGTATTGTGTGGGGGTCGGCGCGGAGGGCGGGGTTGGGGGGAAGCTGGCGCAGAGAAGGAATCTTGGAAGGACACCGTCGTGAATGCGTTCCTGCCACGCGCCCCTCCATGCGCCCCTACCTGCTACATTTCGCTTCACATTCCTGCAGCCCGCCGCACTACCCTGTCTACAGCTTCATCCCTTTAAGTAATCATACCTGGATCCCTCACCCTGCAGGAGGTGCGGGAAATGTGCAACATGAAGATCTTCGTGGACACGGGTGAGCGATGGACTACCGGGCGAGGGGTGGTGGTGGTGGTGACGGTGACGGACAACGAGGAGGCGGGGGCCCAAGGCGACCAGCGGACTGATGACGTCGCCGTCCACGTGACGTTGCACCTGCGCTGCCCGGTAGCGCCGACCCTGACCCCCGCTCCCACGCCGTTGACCCCCCGCTGCCCCGGCGGCCCCCGCACCTGCTCCCCCCTCCCGTGCAGATGACGACCTGCGGTTGGCGCGCCGCATCCAGCGCGACGTGGCCAGCCGCGGCCGCGACGTGGCGGGTGGGTCGGCGCGGGGCGGGGCGGGGTGCGGGTCGGGTCGGGGCGGGGCGGTTACCAGGAACCAACCAATGTGGGCGGAGGCGCGGGGAGGGTGTGGACGTGGGGTGGGGTGGGGTGGGATGGACAGCGGAATGCAGGGAAGATCTCCAACACGGTGTCGCGGAAGGCGCTTTTCCATGGGTGGGAGGGTGGGCCGCGGCCATACGAGTGAGAGGCCCTTGGCCGCCAGCTGAGTCGGCGCGCAGCGCAGCGCGGCTGGGTTGGGGTGGGGTGGTGTGGCTGGCGGGGGCGGGGGGCAGAGCGCGGCGCCACCAGAGGCTCGCGGCGCACAGCAACTGCAGCAGCATGTAGCAGCAAGAGCTGCAGGAGCTGCAGCGGGCACGGTGTGTGTGTGGAGGGGGGGCCTGGCCGCGGGCGCAGGAGAGCAGGTGCGGGGGCCAGGGGGCGGCCACAGGCGGCGGCTGCCGTGTAGTGACGTGGGCGAGGCAGGTGGTGTGGTGGGTGTCTGGCCGCGCCGTGCCGTGACACGCATGCGCGCCTACCTCCGCAGTCCCGGAGCGCCTGGGGCGCAACCGCCGCGCGCCCGCGCCCTGCCGCTGAGCAGGATGTTGCAAATATTGCATCGCATTGCTTGCGCGCTCAACGGTGGTCTCTCTCCTTTTCTGCTGTGTGTCGGGCGCGGTGTCGCCTGGCTGGCTGCCTGAGTGTCGTACTTGCATTCTTGCGGTACATCCACCACCACGCCCGCCCGCCCCCACACCCCACAGGCGTGCTGAAGCAGTACACGGAGCACGTGAAGCCCATGTTTGAGCAGTTCGTGGCGCCCAGCCGGCGGCACGCTGACGTCATCATCCCCTGGGGCAAGTGAGTGCTGCTGAGGCCGCCCCCTTGGAGGGTAGCCATCCATGGATGGTGTTTAATCAATAATGAAGTGCCGATGTCCAGAGGTACAGCGGGTACACGCAGCACTGGTCATACCGTTAGGCCGCCCCCTTGGAGGGGGGGAGGGGGCGCGACTGGTCCTGAGAGGGAGGCAGGCTGGCTGGGGGGTTGGGGATGGGCGCAGAGCGGTGGGCAAGGGGGGGGGCCGGTCAAAGCCAGACAAGGGCGGTCCTGGTCAAGGAGGTCGGGGAGGTCGGGTGCGATAGTAGGAAGGCATAAGCCGAGTGGGGCGTGTGCCGTGAGGAGTGTTGCATGGCGGAGGTTGGGGGAGCGGAATTGTGTGTGTGGTGGACCTGCTGCCTTACTGCTGCCCCCCCGCCAACAGCCGCGGCAACAACCTGGTGGCCATCGACCTGATCGTGGAGCACATCCGCACCAAGCTGCAGCAGCCCGACCTGTGCCGCATCTTCCCCAACTTCCAGGTGGGCGGATGGCTGGCCTGCCTGGGTGGCTGGGTTTGGGTGGGGTTGGGTGGGTGGGGGCGAGGGTGGGGGCGTGGGTGGATGGGTGGATGGGGGCGGCTGGCGAAAATGGTGGAACCGAAAAGCAGGCGAACGGAGAAGGGCGGGGGGGGGTTGTGGTTACCAGCCCAAACTAAACCAAACCCAATGCATAAGAGCGAGGAGGTGCGGGGGGGCTGCCTGGGCACAGGTGCTGGAGCGGGTATGGGCAGCAGTGCAGCACACAAGGCAGGAGGAGCCACCGCCAGCACACACCGAATGTGCGTGCCCCCTCCCCACCTTTTGTCGCTCCTGCTCGGCCGCGGCCGCTGCCGCAGATCATCCCCTCCAACTTCCAGATCCAGGGCATGCACACAATCATCCGCGACCGGGAAACCAGCAAGGAGGGTGAGTGGGGACGCGGCGGGCGGGCGGGTCGGCGGGCCGGGGTGGATGGGGGCTGGACGGATTTCGGGGCGGAAACGTGGGTGCACACGATGTAGCGCGAGGTAGAGGAGGTGGCGAGCTATTGGCTGCACGCGGTGGAACCCCATCAACGGGCATTTACCCTTCTCCTTCTCCCCTGGTCGATTCGTCTTCCTGGCTCCCTTGACGTGAACGCAGCCCCCCTCGCTGTGCACCTTCCTCTCCCACCTCCCTCCCTCCCCCCACCCTTCATCCCCCTCTGGCCCCCTTTCCTCCTGGCAGACTTTGTGTTCTACGCCGACCGCCTGAACCGCCTGGTGGTGGAGGCGGGCCTGGGCTTCCTGCCCTTCACCGAGCGCTCCGTCACCACGCCCACCGGCGCCGCCTACACCGGCGTGGCCTTTGCGCGCAAGCTGTGCGGCGTGAGCATCATCCGCTCGGGCGAGGCCATGGAGGCGGCGCTGCGGGCGTGCTGCAAGGGCATCAAGCTGGGCAAGATCCTGGTGCACCGGTGAGTGGTTGGTCGGTTGGGTGGTTGGTCGGTTGGGTGGTTGGGTGGGTCGTGAGTGTGTGTGTGTGTGGTTGAGGGGTTCGGGGGCTTTGTGTGATGGGGGGCCGGGGGCGCGGTGCGTGCAGGAGGAGGTGCGCTGGAGAGTGCGGAGCAGGTGCAGGGGCTGGGGGTGGGGACTGGGGGTGGGGGTGGGCAGAGGGCTGGAATGAGGGTACATGGGATGGTAGGTGGTATAGGGCGGCGGCGGCGCTGCGCACCTGGGGGGACATGTGCCGCGGGAAGAGGCCAGTGAGGGCGTTCGCCGAGCTCCTGCATACCGTGAGCGCGCCGCATCGCCACCTGAACTCCTTTGCGCTCCTCTGGTTCACCCGCAGTCTGGCCCACCCGCTCGCTGTTGCACACAACCCCCGCCCCCCTTCTGTGTCGCAACGTCTGTCTACATCTCCCTCGTCATTATTCAAACATGCATGGCACCCCACCGCCCGCCCAATGAATGGAGCATGAACTACCCCACCCACCTCTCGCACATTCACCGCCCCGCCCCGCCCCGCCCCGCCCCGCCCCGCAGCCACCGCGACAGCTCGGACGTGATCTACGAGAAGCTGCCCTCCGACATCGCCGACCGACACGTCATGCTGCTGGACCCGCTGCTCACCACCGGCTCCACCGCCGTCAAGGCCATCCAGGTGGGGCGGGAAGAGCATGCGGGCCGGGCCCGCAGCGGGCGGAACCCAAAAGCAAACCAACCATGGCGACGCCCAAAGCCCAGAGAGCGCGGAGGAGAGGCATACTCTTGTTCTTGGCGATGAGCTTTGGGGGGGGGGTGACATGCATTTAGATTAAGACGAAGATCAGCGGGGGGGGGCCGCCGCAGGCCCGAACCTGGCACTGCTGGTTGTGGCGCTGCGCTCGTTGCCTAGGGCGCGCCGTTGGTGCGCTAGCAGAGGACCGTGCCCCGATGTGGCCGTAGTACCTTCCCTGTACCGCCCACCTCCACGCCGCCCCCCACCGCGCACCAGCGGGACTGTTCAACCAGCAACCCACCGCGCACCACCACCGCTGCTGCTGCCGCCGCCACCGCTTGTGGGCGCAGATCCTGAAGGACCGGGGCGTGGCCGAGGACCGCATCCTGTTCCTCACCATCATCGCCGCGCCCGAGGGCGTGCACCGCGTGTGCAGCAGCTTCCCCGGGGTCAAGCTGCTCACCAGCGAGGGTGCGTTCGCGGTTCTTTCCCGAACCGACATCAGGGGCAGGAGGAGAAGGCAAAGGGGCGAAGGGGCGGGAGGAGAGGACAGGGGGCAGACAGGGGGCGGCGGGGGCACAGTACGGTAGGGCCGATGACGCGGGATGGGCGTGGCAAAGGGGCATCCACCCGGCATCCACTCAGCCCAACTCCATGGGTTGCACTGCTGGCGGGCTTCCCCTTCATTGACTGCATCGCTGCCCCCGCGCGGCATGATGCCCCCATGTGATGTCAACACCGCCCCCGTGCGGGGGCCGCTGGCGCGAGTTCTTGCCCTTCGCACTCATACGCTTTCGTGTCGGCTCTTCCATCCCTGCTCCTCCGCCTCCTCTTCCATTACGTGTCACGCGCCAAACACGCACCCACACCGTCAATAGGCGTTTCATTTGTTCTCTCCCTTGTGGTCTCTTAACGCTGTGCCTGCAGTGGACGACTATGTGGACCAGGACTACACGCTGGTGCCCGGCGCCGGCAACTACGGGGTGAGAGAGCGAGTGCGGACAAGTCGCAGCTGTGTGGTTGTGCTTGTGGGCAATGGGCGCTGCGCAAGCCCCCCGGCCAGGAGGTGGCAGCGCGCCGGAGGCTGCCAGCGCGTGCGCGCCGCGTGCCTCGTCGCGGCTCTCATTCCTCAGCGAGGCAGGCAACAGAGGAGGGTGTCTCGCGTGCGCTGCCCCGCTTCCACCCTTATCTAGAGTCGTGTCCGATGCCCGCCCGCTCGTTGCTGCCTCGCAGGACCGCTACTTCTGCGAGTAAGGCGCGCCTTACACAGCCTGCCACCGCCACCGCCACCGCGAGCGTAGCAGCCTTGCACACATGCACGGCATGCTGTAGCGCGATCAAGCAATCACGGGCCACGGGGGGACTGCCACTGAGGCAGTTGGGGCTCGCGGGGGCAGGGCTGGCTGGGCGCGCCAGCAGCAGGCTTAGCAGGCTTGGCACCTGGCAACAGCAGTGGCAGGTGTCGGCCGTGTCGGCCCCAAGGCCGGCGGTCTGCAACGCGCGGGGAGCTGGCGTGGCCGCCGCCCCTCGCGTGGGCTGGAGCCGGGGGTTCCACTCGACTCCCTTGAAGGATTTCAGCCTGAGGCGTGTGCGATTCTTCCTTCAGTGATCCTCACGGCGCGGGTAAGGTCGGCACCGCAGCCACGCTTGCACAGCAGCAGGCACGGTATGTATGCATCGGACACAAATACGGTGGCGAACGTTAAAGGAATGGGTTTGGCGTTCATGGGGAGGGCGTAGGAACACAGAGTTAAGTCCACAGCGAGCGCATTGCGACAGGACAGGCAGCTAGGCAAGCGAGGGGTGTAGACGTGTTTGCAAGATGACAACTCTGGTTATCTAGGTGTTGTGGAGACGGTGCGGATTTAGCCACCCGCTTTTTGAAATGGCCCAGCCATGTATGAGCAGGACGAATTACAGCGCCGTGGGCTGTGCGTCCATACGGTGTGCGTGCTCAGGAGGCGCGGGATGTGTGGGAAGCAGCGCGGCCTGTGCCAGCGCCGAGACTGTGTATTGTGCAATTCATCCACGTTTGCAGTGATTGATGCGTAGCAAGGCAAGGGCAACCTCGTTAGGCCAGATGGCCGATGCTGTTAGCGAGCATAGGGCGCACGGTAGGGCGTAGGGATGGCATGAAAGGCGGGTGCTCAAGATGATGATACACGTGTCTGGTTCGACTGGGGCATGCGTCATCTGGACCGAAGCGAGGCCGCGAGGATGCCTGCCAATACAACGATTTATCGAAAGGTGGCGTCCCATGGCCCATGGGGTAACCAGGGATAGCACGCGGAGCGGCTTGCACCGTTGCACGCATGCACGGCTTGCTAAATGCCAATGCAATCTCATGCTGACTGCCACCGAGCCAGTTTGGGCTCGTGGGGGCAGGGCTGGCTGGGGGCGCCACCGCGCCAGCAGCAGGCTTGGCACCTGCCATCTGGCAGCAGCTGGGTGGGCGGGCGGGCAGAGCTGGCGAGCCTGACACGGGTGTCGGGAGTCCAGGACGGTGCCGGGGACCGGGCGTGAGCGCCCCCATCGTCGCCCCGCCCTCACGACGTGCGATCACAGGACCCTGGGCCCGAGCTGAAGCTTTTTTAATACTGATTGATCGATATGTTTATAAATCAGGATGGGGCCAGGTAAACTGCTCCTGTGCAAGTTGCCGGGGAAGCTGGGCTGTGCATGTAAAAGTCACTGCATGGGGCGGCGTTCCCCATCCGGGCGTGCTAGCGCTCATATAAAGCCAAGCGACCCATAACAATGGGTATTGTGGCTCATTGCCTCACAGCTAGTATATCTTACAACGGCCTTTAGCGCCTAGCGCTGCCTAGACCGTCTCGGGGTGCTCTCCTACCAGGAGGGCTGAGATCACACCCGCCGAACCTGCTCGGGGTAATACCCGCGGAGGGAAGACGGAGGCAACCTAACCGACCTTCACCGGCCTTCAAAGCAGCTCTCTGACCCTCGCAATTTTTCTCGGAGCGAGCCGCCAGCCTGTCTCGATAGCTTTGAAAAATGGCCAACACCAACGTGGCTTATCCCATTCTGGGAGTGTACTTGATTTTGGTCCTCGGCGCCGGCGTTCTTGCGGCGTTTGTGAACCGGCTGAACGTTAAGCGCAGCCATGGTGACAAGGTGGGCTTAAAATCAGGTTGAAGACTTCAATACTAGACCATGCAAGCTCGCCAAGGGTGCGGACGCGCTTGCTGGGGAGTGCGAAACTGCCAGCGCAAAAGTGCATTGGCGGCCGACGGGGGCCACAGTCTCTCGTTTCACCCTTCGCCATTAATGTTCTCTGGTGCGGATGGTCAGGAGGTCTAAATGCGCTGAGACCCACATTCGCGGGCAACGGCGTGCTGTGTCGGTGCTGACAGCTGTGTCCCTTGTCTGCTCCTCCTGCAGGTGCGCGAGCACTTCATGGCCGGCAAAGGCTTGGGCACGTTCGTGTGGTTCTGGACGATGATGGCCACGCTGTTCTCTGGTTACTCGGTTTCCGGGTGAGTACGAACGACAACTGGCCGCCGTGATTTGCGTGCCTGCGCTGCCCTCAAAAGATTGCTCGCTAGCTTCCTCTTGGCGATTGCCTTGCGCGGGCCCTGACTGCGTCTCCCCCCCCCGCTCTCCTCTCCTCTCGGCAGTATTGTGAACGAGGCCTACAATAGCGGCTGGCTGGCCACTCGCTGGATTCCCGGCGGTGTGGGCCTCTACATTGCCTTTGCCGTCATGGCGCCGCGCATCCACGCCGTGGCCAAGCGCCGCGGCTACTTCACCCTGTCCCAGGTCCTATTCGACCGCTTCTCCGGGCCCAGCAGCTGCCACTGGATTGTGAGTACCGTTCCGCCTCTGCCGTGGCGTGTGTTTGGCGCGGGGGCGGGGGGGGGGGGAGAAAGTGAGGCAAGCCTAGGTGGTGCATGAACGCCCAATGGCAAGCGCCAAACCCGTTCCAACGTCGCGCTGACGTCTTGTTCTAACTGCCTGCACCTGTGCCTCCCCTTCCCTGCTGCCCCGCCTGCACCGTCATTGCCTGCAGGTGCCGCACATCATTGCGCTGCTGGCGTTCTTTTGCCTGCAGCTGCCCGTGTTCACCTACCTGATCACCCAGTTCCAGTCGCTGGGCCGCGAGGTGCGCACCTTCACCGCCAACGACATCACCGCCACCACCGCCATCTGCGTGGCCGCCAGCGTGCTGCTCATCTGCGACCTCTTGGGCGGCATGCGCGCCGTGGCCTTCACTGGTGGGTGGGAAGGGCCTGGAGTAAGAGGGACGCCCGACTGGGATTTGTCAAAAGCACTGGGATGTTATAGGCTGTGCGATTTTTATGACCGCTACTGACGGGGCCCTCGCCTTACTCTTTCCCACAGACGTGCTGCAGGGCGTCGTGCTGTTCTGCGGCTCTATTATCTTCCTGGTCATCCAGAAGACAGAGCTGGGCGGCTTTGAGGAGGCCTTCAACTACTGGGGCAACCCTGCCAACGTAAAACAGCCACGCGTGTGGGGCATGCAGCATGTGCCCAAGGAGGTTAGCCAGGTGCGTGAGGTGCACGAAGACGCGGGGCTGGTTCTCGGGGAGGGGGGAGGGGGACGCGGGGTGGGTTCTCCGGGGGGGGGGCCTTGAGTTTGGTAGGGCCTGGCAGGGTCGACGGGCTGGGCAGGGAAAGGCCAGTCCTGCTGTCTGCTGGCATTGGGCGGCAGCCTTATGGTATAGCATCGTGTGGCTGAGCCTGAATTCCTGTCACTGCTGCGCCCACACACAGGTCAGCTACTTTGACTTTGTGTTCAAGACCACCGCCGCCGCAACCATGTTCCCCCACCTGACGGCCCGCCTGTTTGCGGCCAAGGACGCCAAGGTCATCCGCAAGGGCATGTCGCTCATGGTGAGAGACGTGAACCTCAACCCTTCTCTCGGCTGCCGCAGTACCACCGTCCCCCGGGTTTGCTAACTGCCAGCGGCATCTGCACCAATCTCTTGAACAACTGCATGTCACGCCCTGCACGTGCACCACACAGGTGTTCACCTTCTTCGTGGTCCAGTTCTCGTCCATGATCACTGGCTGGGTGGCCATCGCCGCCATCCCCAAGCTGCCCAAGGGCGGCTCGGCCTTTGGCGCCATGTTGCTGCTCATCGCCAACCGCGGCACTGGCCAGGCCGTGGTGGCGGCCCTGCTGCTGGCGTCCGCCATCTGCGCCATGATGTCCACCGCCGACTCTGCGCTGCTGGCCTGCAGCAGCATGTGGGTGCGTGACCTGTACACCAAGTACTTCCGCCCCCACGCCAGCGAGGTGAGAGAGTGGCTGAGGCCGCTTTGCTGACATCGTCACCACGACCTGGTGGTGGTGTTGCTACATGAAATGCCGCCTGGGCGGGCGGGCAGGCTGCTTGGTGTGCTGCTGGTGGTTAAGTCACAGGCCTACTGCCCCATTGTGTATGTGATGCACGGCCCACTGACTCCCACCACGTGACTGGCCCCGCTGTCGCCATCATGCTGCTGCTTCCGCCCGCTACTCACAGCTCGAGCAGCTTGTCTTCGGCAAGATCGTGGCCGTCATTGCGCTGGCCATCGGCGTGCTGCTGGGCAACCTGTCCATCGTGACCGGCAAGCCCGACCTGTCGGGCCTGTTTGCGCTGCAGAACGTGACGCCCATCCACGTGGTGCCCGCGGTGTGGCTGGGCCTGCACTGGCGCGGCCTGCGCGGCGAGGCAGTGCTGGTCGGCTTTGTGACCGGCCTGGCCGTGACGCTGGGCATTGTGTTCTCGGACAAGAACATCGCGCGGCCGTTGGGCTCGGACATGACCGCCATGGGCCTGTCCTCGGCCTGGATTGGCTTCGTCATCAACATGGGCCTCGTCATCGTCATCGGCTCGCTGATGCACTTCTTCCCGCGCCTGTTCCCGTGGGTCAAGCCCCTGCCCCCGCCCGGCGAGGAGGAGGACGTCGCGCCTGACAGCGGCAACGCTGACACCGCTTCCCAGGACTCGCAGGACGCCGTCGCCATCGCCGCCAACGAGGCCGCCATTGCCGCCGCCAAGGGCATCGAGGCACCCGAGCTGCCGCCCGTCCCGGTTGACGCCTCCGGCCACCACACCATCCCCGCGGGTCACCACCCTGGCGAGCAGTACTCGGTGTTTGTGCCACGCTGGCTGGACATTGGCACCCGCCGCGATAAGACCCTGAACCCCTTCTGGTGGGCCTTCATGGGCCTGGTGCTGCTGTTCACCGTACCCATGTACCGCCCGCCCGGCTCGGTGGACGGCTTCGTCGGCTCCATGGGCAAGTGGCCCTTCACCTCGCTGCTGCTGGCGGGCATCCTGGCCATCTGCGGCGCCATCACTTTCATGTACTTCTGGACCGACTACCGCCCCATCAAGGAGCCGGTTGCGCCCGGCATGATGCCGCCGCAGGAGGTGGTGGTCGCCGACGGTGTGCCTGTGCAGGAGGGCGCGGCACCGGCAGCGGCCGTCACCACGGAGCCCATCCGGGCCTAGACGCGCGCGCCTTGCACGGCGCGCCGTGTGTGGCCTTGTGGGTTGCACCGGAGCTGGGCAGTGGCCATGGTGCGTGGCGGTGATGACAAGCATGGAGATTGCGGCGTGCGGGGCATGTGATCAGGTGCTGAGTTGAGGGATGATGCAACGTGTGTGTGTGGGGGGGGGGGGGCGTGAGCCAACTGGCGTTGCGTTTGTGCGAGATCGATAGTAGGAGAAGTGGTGTTCTGGTGGCGTTGGGTCCGTGTCTGGGTCCGTTGTGCATGCTGTCTTTGCGTGTGAATATTGATCTTGCTTGCTCGAATGCCAGGGTGTGTGGCTCCTCCAAGGATTCTGTGTGCGAATGCTCGGCAACTGTGATGTCACTGCAGTCGCAAATGCATCGTAATCACTTCGTACTAGTAACTGCCCTATGCAAAATGAAATAATGTGTGTGTTTCCTAGAGTTCAGCAAGTGGACGAACTCTGGGGGTGCACAACCCATGCTACAGTGCAGGGGAGACACATGTTGAGTGCCGTACCATCATGAGTAGCTTCATTGGTTCGGTGCTGTGATAAAGGCTTGACACGCGCGTGTCTGTATTGGCGCACACCCGTGTATGTGCCAGTCCATGGTTCACAACACACGCTCAATTGTCTGTGCAGTTTCCCGACTAAAGGGGGGTGTCCACAACACGCGCTCAATTGTCTGTGCAGTTTCCCGACTAAAGGGGGGTGTCCTCGACTCGTAACTGTGCGAGTCGTAGACAGCTACCTTATTGCTATTGCACCCGTGGCGGGCACTGTAATTGTGCGCTCAAGCTCAAGGCTGCTGTCCTTTCCCTTGCAAATCATACGGCGTTGGGGCGTGCACGCACACACTAAGCAAGGGTGTGCAACTTGCACACGTCTTGCTCACCCTTCACCATCAATTCCTGGCCTGCATCCTGGCATATACCTTCCACGTCCAGGCTCCTCCACCACCTCCTCGACGGCTCTGCTGTCAATCAACAGCTTAGGGTCGAAGAAACTAGCGGCAGGGCTGCGTGGCCCCCCGGTATGGGTTCTCTTGGTTGTTTCGCTTGTGGTTTCTGGAATGAACTACCCCCCCTTCCCTCTGGTTTCTGGAATGAACTACCCGCCGCCCCGCCGCCCCCCTCCCCGCCGCCATGTCAGCCCCCCCCCTCCCCGCCGCCATGTCACACACCCCCTCCCCGCCGCCATGTCACCCCCCCTCTCGCGTATTATGTGACGTACTACGATCCAAGAGAGGCGTACTAGCACGGTTGCTGGCGGCGCTGCTGTGGTACAGATGGTACAACATTGAGGGTGCGTGGTTGTGTGCGTGCTTGTGCGTGGTAAGCCCCCACAAGCGAGCTAACGCCAAAGCCACCGTGTGCATCCACTTTGTACAGTACGCATGATGAGCTTGCACACCTCCCACCACGACCCACTCACCCACCGGGATCCATCCACCCACCCATTCACTTACCTGGCTTCCAGCACTCCGCCTTGCCGCTTACACAGCCGAGAGGGCAGTTCAGGTCGGCGCATTGGACTACAGGGGATGAAGATCACGGTGTGCAATTGTGGGTGCTGTCGTCCCTCCCATTTCATCCGACCAATGAAGCCCACTTCGTTTAGTGCTACTAGCGACTCACACGGGCGGCATGTCCGTAACACAGCACGCGCCATTGAAGCGGTCGCAGAGCTCAACGTCACCGCAGGTGATACGGACATGCCCTAAATTGCGAAACGAAAGCGTAAGGTGATAGTCCCGTCCAAGCACTTGTCTGTTGGAGTAAGCAAGCAGCAGGAAGTTGGGTAAACTCTGCGCTTTTGATACACCTCACTATGTTGATTTCCAACCGCCGTTTGGCGATACAACTCACCCCACCACCACTACGCTTTCTTCCTGCACGAAGCCACACGACCATGAACACAACGACAGTGCGCCGTGGCTCAAGTGGTGAGGGAGCAGATTGACGGCGCGGTCAGGCGCCTGGCGCGGTGCCGGCATCCATCACCCGTCGCCAGCTGTGGCTAGCAGAACCGCCGGAGGGGGTGCAACAAGTGGTGTGGGATGTCGTGGTGCTGGCCGCCCTGTCTGCTATAGAGCATGCGAGGAGACGGTTGAGGGCAGGGAATAGATCAATAGAGCGGCGCGGGAGCAAGGCGACACCAATACCGCGGTCGAAGAGGGTGCTCCCAGCCCGCTAGAGGTGGCGAAGGCAGAGGCTGTCACAAGTTTTTGGAGGCGGCTGCATGAATTCGCAGGCCTGGGGCTGCCACGGAAGGGATGGCGGGAAGTGGGTGTAGGGCACCCCCTGCTGGCGGTGCAGAATGGGCATACCAGGTTGCAACAGCCCGAAGCCTAACGTGGCGAAGCAAGAGACAAGGCGTGCCGCCGCTGAGCTGGACCTGTGTGCTCAAGCCGGTTTTGAAGCAAGCTCGGTTATCTTGGTGGGGTAGCAGTGACAGAGTTCTGGTTGGGTAGGGAGCGAGGGGAAGCCCTTCTTTGCTTCTAGGGGCATGGCTGGTTCGTGGTTTAAGGCATGTTCAGTTTGGCCTGTCCCCTGTGCGGTGGCTGATTGCGTTTTCGCCGGCTTGGGAAGAAGAGGTTAGCTGAGCAGTGGTGGAGTGTCAGGCGTTGGCCCTTGGGAGTTGCTCGGGGAGTTCTTTCTTGCTGTGTGTGAGTGCCTGTTAGTGCGCGTTTTGTAAGGGCAGGGGTGTAAGAGCGAGCGAGCTGCCTTCCTGTTACGTCTGACCTATGGAGGCAGGCGCCCTGTGATCGCGGCGTTCAAGCGTGGAGTGCGCTTCGATCGCCGTAGGCTTGGTTAGTGTGCGCCAAGGTGTGCGGCGTTCAGGTTGTCGGCGCTCTCGCCAGTCCAAAGAGGCTGGTAGGCTACAGCGGCCGTGTTTCGGGCCCAGGTCAGAAGCCTCCCCACAGCTGTAACACAAGGAACGCCACACCACCCACGCACCATTTCGTGTGCCCATGTCGCGCTTGCCTGCAGATTTACCATGGCTACGGGACCCGTCCCCACCTTGCTGTCACTGTATGTCACAGTTGACTTAGGCCTAAAGTGCCTCAAAGCAATAATGGCATTGTGTGCATAATGTTATGTGCGTAATGCTTGGACATGTGCTGCTCTCGAACAAGTTGCGCCATGAGTAAGAGATGTTCCAGGGCGGACTCAGCGGGATTGAGCTGTGTCGCCATTGATGCTGTCATTAATTTTATTTTTGACAGCAAAAAGCCGACCTCGGGCACTAAATCCACTGAAGGATCCAAACATGTGCAGAACCGCAAATGACAGCGCTCCAGAAATGTTACACGGTGTAAATATTAGTTACATGTAATCTGGGGCAGGAGTTGCATCCTCGCGTGCAGGAGCACGCACGTTTCCACTGCGCTTGGAAATGCGGGCAAGCCATACGTTTTTGACCTGCTTACAACATTCTGCATATGGTACATGAATGTACGAGGCGCAAATTGCACTTCCGCACCCGGCTTCTGAGAATCGCACACGCTAACCGCGGGCCTATGCGCTAAGTTATGGGACAAATGTGATGAGCTAGGCGCATAGGATCCTAGAAATGGATGGCTTGCTGGACGGAGGCTCGGGCGCGTACGCAGCTGCCGTTGCCTCCGCGCACGGTTGCAGCGCCTTTCCCGGCATGGGTGGGGCCTACCCGGGCGCGCCTCATGACGGCGGCATGGCAGTGGTGGCAGCGGCAGCTGCGTCAGCAGCTCCAGGGGGCGCAGCAGCGCTAGTGCCAGCGGAGCGGGAGGTGCGGGAGGCGCAGCGGAGGCTCAAGCGAGCGGAGACGCTGCTATCCAAGTTCCCGCGCTACCGAGCCAACGATTACGCGGTAAGACGGGTGTCGGAAGGGTCCTCCCACAGGGTCGGGCGGAGGCTGGCCACATCGGGTGGATGGGGGTGCGGTGTTGGGCAAAAGGGGGACGGGCCGATTCTGGAGGCGTGCAGAGGTGATTCTGCGGTGCCCTCTGCTTCTTCCACCCTGCCCCCCTTCTCATCGCATAGGTGTACAGCCACCACCATTCGACGTCCAAACCCAATGAATTCTTGTAGCCATGCTCCAACCCATCCTCCACCTACTCTGCGCGCTGGCAGGTGGAGGAGTCGGACCTGCGCCGCTCGCTCATCCTCAACACCACGCCGCGCCAGTTCTCGGCGGAGGCAGCCTTCTCCTGGGCAGTGACGGTGGTCATTGGCCTGCTCAACGGCGTGGTGGGTGGGTGGGAGAGGGTGGGAGAGGTTGGGTGGGCGGGAGAGGTTGAGTAATAGTTTAATCCAGAACCCAAATGCAAGCCAACCATGGGTGAGAGCGGGTGGGTCACATAGTAAGTTACACATAGGTGGCTTTGCCAGTGGTGACGAGGGCGTGGGTGGGAGGGTTTCATTTGCGGGTGCCACATAAGCCTAAGTGTGGTGGGCTGGCGAGCGGGTGGAAGGACGGGCGTAAGGCCCCTTGCAGCGACCTTGCTGGCCGAAAGGCAGATGGCGCCACATCACTCTCTGGCTTGGCCCCAATCCAGCCGCTAGCAACGTGATCCAGCCCTCACTTGAACGATAACGTGACACCCCGCTTTTCCTCTCATGTTGCCACCCAGGCTGGCTTCCTGTTCAATCAGGGCATCTACATGTGAGGCCGAAGGGGCGCATGGCGGGGGTTGGGAGTGGCTGGGTTGTGTGCGACCGGCTGGTTGCACACACGCATGGCTGGCCGCCTAGCTAACCACTGCCTCATGGCTAAACGACTTGCATCATCGCCTCTCAACGCACGCGCACGCACACGCACACGCACGCGTACAGGTTGAACAAATGGAAGTTCGAGACGACGCTCAAGTTCATTTCCTCCGGTGGCGGCTTCGGCGTCCCTTACTGCGTGTACATGGCCTTTACAGGTGGGGGCGCTGGGCGGGTTGCTGGGTGGGCGCCGTCTGATTTGCTCTCATTGTCCTGTCCATGGGCTTTGCGCATCGCGACATGCCTGTGCCCCCGCGCCTGTGCATGTATGTTCGCATCGGTCGCTTTGGAAGTTCAAGTAAACCGCCCTGCCCAAAGCCACGGCTCTGTAAATCCACCACCTGTTTCACCGGCCCCCTCCCCGGCGCCCTCTCCCTCACCCCCGCCCCCCACACACAGTGCTTTACTCGGCCACGGCCTCCATCTTGGGTAGCTACGTCAGCCCGCAGGCGGCCGGCAGCGGCATCCCCGAGATCCGCTGCTACCTCAACGGCATCCACGTGCGCGGCCTGCTCACCATCCGCACCTTCTTCGCAAAGGTGCGCGAGGGCTGCTAGGAAGCGGCGCGGCTCGCTGCACGCTTGGAAAAGGACCCATGACGCACGGCAACCGCCGAGCCATGCTGTTCGTGCAGCAACGAGCAACGAGCGATGGCATTTCGCCTTGTCGCACGCTTTCCACGCATGCATGCCTCATCATCATGCGCGTCTCCGCACTCCCACCCTGCATGCACAGGCGTTCGGTGTGCTTTTCAGCATCGCCGCCGGGTTGGTGGTGGGCAAGGAGGGCCCATTCACGCACGTGGGCGCAATCATCGGCGGCGGTGTGGCGGGCCTGGGCTCCACCACCCTCACCCGGGCCACCGGCGGCCACTGGCGGGCGGTGCTGCGGTGAGCGCTGCCACCCGGAGGGCTCGAACTCGCCGGCCCCCGGCGTGGGGTTGCCCTGCGCCAAGTCCCATGCTTCCTTGCCCATGTGCCCGTGTGTCCGCCCCCCCCCCCCGTGCAGCACCCGCTTCGGTCGCTACTTCCGGTCGGCGGTCAGCCACCGGGACCACGTGGCGGCGGGCGCGGCGGCAGGTGCGGGTAGCGGGTTGCGGGTTGCGAGGGCTGGAGGGTGGATGGGGAGGCGGCGCATGCGTGCCGGGGGGTGCATTTGCGGCAAGAGCACATGGCGAGCAGGCGCCGTCGTTTCCCGGCTCCTGGCCACCCTTGTGCGCTCTCCCAATCCTCACGGCTGGCCCCCATCGCCGTCCCCTGGTCCCCATGGCGTGCAGGTGTGTCCTCCGCCTTCGGCGCGCCCATAGGCGGCATCCTGTTCAGCGTGGAGCAGGTGCGTGTGCGTGTGTGTGGGGGGGGAGGGGAGGTTGGCGGGTTTGAGTACATGGCTGTGGGTTGACGGGGTACCGGGACTAGCACTCTCCTTGTACCGCACGTCCGCACACACGGCATTATGCGCCCTTCTCCCCCTCTTGGAATGCCTGGACCCCCCTAACTCTAATTCGTGTAACCCCCCGCCCATGCGGCCATGCGCAGGGCTCGTCCTTCTACAGCGCCAACATGCTGAGTCACGCCTTCCTTGCCGCCGGCATCGCCATCTTTGTGAGTTGCTGTACTTCACGCACTGGGCAACCTGGCTAGCGCCGGCTAATTTGCCTTTGAGCATGGGCTGGTGGCCCTCTGCTGCCGCTCGCTATGGTGGCCTGCTGTCACACGTTGCACGCGAAGCCGTCTTCAACACCTTACATGGCAGCCCCGCTCTCGTCTCCTTGACCGCCGCCTGCCACCATGCACCAATACCGGTACTTGCGTGCGGGGTGTGGCCGCCGCAGGTGAGCCTGCTGCTGTCCGCAGCGCTGTGGCACGGCGCCGACCTGTACCGCACCGCCTTCACGGCGCCGCAGCAGTTCGCGCTGCTCAACGAGGTGCCCACCAAGGTGCGTGGCTGGCTGGCGAGTGGCGACGGGCGCGGGGCCCGGGGCCCTGCGGGCAGGGGGCTGGCGGCGTGAGGTGCGGTCCTCTGACACCCTCGCACCCTCGCGCCCTCCGCCTCGTCTCCGCCTCGCAGGGCCGGTTCTGGTACTACGCCTGGGAGCTGCCCATCTTCGCGCTCATGGGTGTGGGTGGCGGCCTGGCCGGCGCCGCCATGGTGGCCGTCAACAACCGCATCACCGCGCTGCGCAAGCGCTACATCCCGCCCGCCTGCCCCGCGCGCCGCGTTGCCGAGGTGGTGCTGCTGGCGGCGCTGACAGCCACCGCCTGGCTGCTGCCCTCCTACCTGTCGCCCTGCCTGCCCGTGCCGCCGCGGCCGTACCTCGGCCAGCTGGGCCTGGCGGGCGCCCCGTCCCCGTCCTCCTCACCCACCGCCAGCGCGGCCTTTGCCAGCAACGCCACATCCAGCGGCAGTAGCAGCAGCAGCAGCAGCAGCAGCGGCGGCGGCGGCGGCGGCGGGCTGGTGGACGAGGCGTACGTGCAGGAGCAGGCGGCGGCGGGCGGCCCGGCGGGCGGCGCGGCGGCGCTGGCGCGCACCCCCACGGTGCTGTACGCGGGCCTGTACCCGCAGCTGTGGTGCCCGGACGGCACCTACAGCGCCTACGGCATGCTGTTCTTCATGCCGCAGATGACCGCCATCAGCCTGCTGTTCCAGTTCGAGGTGTGGAGGGGGGCGTGGTTACCAGCCCAAACTAAACCAATCTAAAGGAAGCGGAGTTGAGTAATGCATGGGGGGCGTGCGCGGGCGCGGGGCGAGGCGGTTGCGGGGTGGTGGGTGGGGAAACTTTCCATGATGTGACATGGTGTTTGTTTTAAATGGCAGGAGCGAGGGGGTAAATTTTAACTGGGTTATACAAAGTTGACTGACTTCTTGTCAGGACCACGTTTCCGGGTCTCGCTTTGCCCACCTTCAACCGATAGGTGGTAGTCTGTATCCGTTCACCCACTTCTACTATACATAGTTCTGATCATCGGAAGAGTTTTTCTTTGCAACCATCCATGTCCAATCCTCACTAAATCAATTCTAATGCAAAGTTGATCATGAGGCAGCCGCACCGCTATAATGCCGTCAAATCGGTCCTACTAGAAATGGGGGAGGAAGTGGGAATCGAACCCAATTGCAAGTTGACTTGCCCGCAAGGGACGCATCCGCGCACATGCACCGCATGCGCGCTTCCTCTCTTCCTGCCTCGCACCTCTGCGCCTGCTGCATGAATAGCCTGCGCCCCCTACGCTCTCCTGCACCCCTGCCACAAGTCCTGACAACTGCCGCTTTCGCACAATAACCTCACACCCACCGCCCTGCTACTCCCCCTGCCTCCCACCGCCTCCTCCCGCCGCTACCGCCACCCGCAGTTCCCCAACGGTACCAACTTCCTGTTCGCGCCCGGGGCGCTGGCAGCGCTGTCTGGCCTGGGCTGGCTGTTCATGACCACCACCTTCGGGGTGGGCGCCGCCACCGGGCTGTTCGTGCCCTCGCTGCTGGTGGGTGGGTGGGTGCGTGCGTGTGTGCGGGCGGTGTTATTGCGCGGGCGTGTGGGGAACAGGCGGCTGGGGGCGCAGCAAGAATGGGTGAAGTACGGTAGGAGAAGCTTACCTGGAAGGTGTTGCATGGCTGTAGCCTGGCGGCTGTGCGCGTGTGGCCCGGGCGCCTGAAAGCAATGCGCCAGTGGTGTAGCTCGCATTGTGTGTACGGGCAAGTCAGACGGGATGGGCAAGCAGAGCAGGTGTATTTTTGAGGATCTGTGGGCCATGCCATGGATGGTGCGTGCGCGGCCGGGGCCCCATGGGTGGGTGCAATCAGAGATGTGTGTGCGTGGTTCCGTGGTGGTGGAGAGCTATGCCGTACCGGCGGAGGTGTATACCCAAGAGGGCTGCCGGCCGACGCGCCGCGCATCCTTCCGTTCGCTGCAGGTGGGCGGCGCGGGCGGGCGCCTGGTGGGCCGCGCCGTGCGCGCCGCCGCCGCGCGGATCGCGCCGCTGGCGGCCGCCGTGTCCATCGGCGGCGGCGGCGCCGTCACCGCGCCGGCCGTGTCCATCTGCCTCAGCGCCTACGCAGTGGTGGGCGCGGGCGCGGTGCTGGGCGGCGTGAGCCGCATGCTGCTGTGCAACACGGTGCTGGTGCTGGAGACGGCGGGCGCCACCTCACTGACGGTGCCCCTCATTGTCGCCACCTTTGTGGCCAAGGTGCGATGGGGCCCTGCGGCAGTGCGGGGCGCCCCCCCAATGCGGCATGCGGGGGCAGCCCCTTCAAGCGACTGCCCTGCCGGCCTCCCTGCCACGCGCCCTTGCCCCTCCTCCCCGCCCCAGTTCCGTTGCTGCCGTGGTGACCCTGCCTCGCCCATCACCTGCGTGCGTTTCATCGCTCTTGTCCTCCCACCCCCTACTGTACCTGGCCACGCCTTTTCCTTCTGACTCAAATGCGTGTGACCCCCACCCACCGCCCACCCCAGATGGTGGCGGACGCGCTGCAGCCGGGCATATTCGACGTGGCCATCACGCGCGCCGGCTACCCCTACCTGGAGGCGGAGCCGGCCGACCCCGTGGACATAAAGCTGCAGCAGGCGCTGGCGGCGGGCGACGTCATGAGCAGCCAGGTGCCGTACGGGCGGCGAGGGGCAGGGAGTGTTGAGGGAGGGGTTGCAGTACGGAGGAAGGCCCCCGAGGCAGACGGGTTCGTGGGTCCGCCATTGGGTCTGCGGCAGGGCTCGTGGCACCGCGCCAGCCTGTTTAGGCGGGACGTGGCAGCGTGACAGCGACAGCCCAGACAGGTCGTGCGGGTATGATGACGCGTTGTTGTGAATACCGCGGTCGCGGCGTCCGACACAACAAGCGGGCTGAACGTCTGTCCCTCTCTCTATTTGTGCTCCTCATCCACCCCCTGCCTCCCTCAGCTGGCCACGCTGCCGGCGGTGGTTCGCATCGGTGACCTGGTGGAGGCGCTGCGGAGGTGGGGCACTGGCAGGCCTGGTCGGGACTGGAGTGATGCTGCCCGCATGCCTGCTTGCCACCCAGCCGTGCCATTGCCTGCACTGCCGCTTGTTCCTGATAAACCTAACCGCCGCCATTCCCGTGCGGCCCAACAGGTGGCCAAACTACTCGACGTTCCCACTTACGGACGTCTCCGCTCCGGCCACAGCGCCGGCAGGTGTGCAGCAACAGGCGGCCGGCCCGGCCGCACCGGCCACGCCGCGACACCGGCCGTCCACCACTTTCTCGCCCTCCCCCTCGCGCAAGCCCACCCCCACCACGGGCACTGCCTCGGACGAGGACACGGCGGCGGCTCGATACGCAACTGCCGCCGCCATGCGCAGCGGCACGCCCCCACCGCAGTACCCGCAGCAACACCTGCAGCAGCAGCAACAGCAGTTCTTGATGCCTGACGCCGCGTCACTGCCACGCATACCCCTCAGCTCGGTTGCGAGCCTGGGCGTCGCCGCCAGCTTCACCGCCTCCCGCGGTGCATCGCCGCCGCCAACCGCCAGGACCAACCGCCCGCTCCCGGCACCGGCACCGGTAGTGGGCGCTGGCGCTGGCGCGGGCTCGGCGGCCTCAGCGCGGCTGGAGCGAAGCGCCCTGCTAGAGGGGCAGCAGGGCGAGAGCAGCGGCCTGCCAGAGGGCGGCGCAGGCGGCGGTGGCGGCGCCAAGGGGGGCGCTGCAGGTGCGGGGCCGGTTGCAGAGGGCGCTGAGGGCGAGGCGGCCAGCGCGCAGGTCCAGCCGCATCCGCAGCCAGCGCAGCCGAACGTGCTCTTGGGGCACATGACGTTGCTGTCTGCTTTCGCACACCCGCCGCCCTCGGAGTTCTCCGCCCCGCCGGTCGGGGGGCCGCAGCTGGCCACAGAGCCCATCGCACGACCGCCGCTGCCTCCGCGCCCGCACACGGCGGCCCCAGCTGCTGACGGCACTGCTGGTTCCGGGCGGCCATCGGTGGAGGTGCCGTCCACACAGCGGAGGGAGTTGAACGGAACCCGGCGGCTCGCCGAGCCGCCCGCAGGCCCCGACGCGCCCGCCATCGCCACGGCCAGCACGCGGCGGCCGTTGTCACCCACACCGCCGCTGTCGCCAGCAAATGGATCGGCAAACGTCGCGCCATCGCGCGCCGCCACTGCAGCGGGCGGCAGAGCGACGCCGCACGCCATTCCGCTGCCGCGGGCACCGCCAGTGGCGGGAGCTACTGCTACGCCGCCACAGCCGCCACAAGCCCCGCCTGTAGCATCAGCAGTGGCGGCGGCGCCGGCGCCGTCCTCCATCATCGGCGTCATCAGCCGCAGCGTGCTGCTGAAGCTACTGGAGATGAGGGCCGACCTGGCGGCGGCGGCATCTGCTGCGACCCCAGCCCTAGCCACCACCTCCGTCGCCTCATCCACCGGCTCCGGCCCAGCGGCCTGCAGCCAGCCGGCACCACGCGGCTGGCGGGCCTGGCAGCGGCTGCTGCAGCCCTGGCGCGGCTACGCGCCGGCGGTCGTGGCGCCCGCAGCCAAGGGTGCCACCGCGGGCACGGGCGGCAAGAAGCAGCAGCGGCAGCAGGAGCCGACGGAGTGGCTGGGCGGCCGGCGCTCGGCCATGAGCCGGCAGAGGGCGGTACGGCTGCTGGACGCAGTGGACAATTACCCGGCCAAGGTGAGAGGCCCAGCTCGGCAAACATGTTGGGATTCGGGTGCGAGTGAAGACGATGGGCGACTTTGCCTGGTGGCAGGTGTGCCCGCCATTCTGCTTATTTCTACGTTTTTGCATGCATTACGGTATGCTAAATGCGACTCAGCCCCCGGCCGACCGGCCCGGCGAGGAGAAGCTGCTGAGCCGGCTTAGCCCCGCCGACCTGGAGGGCTGCATCGACCTGCGGCACTACATGCAGGTGGGCGGGTTTGGCCGGTTGGCGAGTCAGGCAGGCAGGCAGGCAGGCAGGCAGGCAGGCAGGCAGGGGCCCAGACCATGGGCATGCGTATGACAGGCACTGCTACAACCTGCTCTTTGCACATGTGACGCGTGCGGACCCTGTGTGCCGCCGTGGTCCTCCCGCAGCGCGTGCCGTACGTGGTCCCCGCCACCGCCTCGCTGGCCCGCACGTACCGCCTGTTCCGCGGCCTGGGCCTCCACCACATATTTGGTGCGTGCAGCTGCCTGCTGCGGGCGGGGGCCTGCTGGCGCTGTGCTGTTGTTTAGACGCTGAGCCAGGTTGCCTTCCGCACTACCACACCACCTGGTCGGGCAGAACCTCCGCCCGCTACCGAGTGGAGAGGCTTCTGCCGCGTTTCGCCATCCCATCACCTTTGCACTCTCCCAACGGGAATGGTTTTGAGTCACCCGCAGCACTCCCCTGTAGCGCAGCGCCCTGCCCCTCCACCCTTCATCAACAACCGCGCATCCCCGGCCAATGTTGCCTGTTTAAACCACTGCTGTCCGCCTGCTCTCTGCCTGCCCTCCGCCTGCAGTGACTGCGCCCAACATCCCCGTCATCGGCCTCATCACGCGCTCCGACTTGGCGCCCGCCAATGCCTACCGCGTGGCCCACCGCCTGGCGCAGCGCGAGCAGCAGCAGCTGCAGAGCCTGCTGGCGGCGCAGCAGGGGCAGCCGGCGCAGCACGGATCGGAAGGAGAGCAGCAGGGCTTCGAGGAGGGGGAGGGGGACGAGCTGCTGGAGGGCGACGAGGAGGGGGGTAGCAGCAGCAGCAGCAGCAGCAGCGATGGGGCCGAGGACCGCGGCGGCGGGGGTATGAGTGAGGGGACTGCCGGCGGGCGCTGCGAGCCGACGGACGATGGCACTGGCGGCGCAGCAGCTGCTCCACCTGCGGAAACAGCAGACGGTGGACACAGTCCGCGGCGTACAAGCAAGCGCCAGCGTGCGGGCGAAAGCGGGGGCGCTGCCGCCGCTGCCGCCGCGGCCCGAGAGAGCATGCCGCTCATTGGCAGCGCTAGCGGCGCCGGCGCAAGGGTCAGCGCGGGCAGCTCGGTGGCATACACTGCGGCGTCGTCATCAGCAGCAGCTGCTGCGCCGCTGGCGTCCGCGAGCTTGCCGCAGGTCGCCGGCGGCAGCGCCTCACGGCCGTTTTCGCCGCCGAGCGCCGCAGAGGTGCTGGGCTCAGGAGGCGCAGGAGTAGCAGCAGCGGACGCAGGGGCCTTTGCGGGCGCCTCCGCCGCCTCCATCGCCTCCAACAGCACGGGGCTGCGGCGAAGGCATGCCGGCGGCACGGGACGCTCGCGTGCGCCCAGCGGGCTGCGGGCGGGCGCCGGGGCTGCCGGCTCAGCCGCGGTGCTGCTGCAGCCTGGGCAGCATCACCCGTCGCAGCCGCAGTGCCCCAGCGGTGCACTGCACGCGGCCGCCACTGGGTTTAGAGGAGAGGGACTGTACGGCGCCGGCGGCGACATGGCTGGCTCGACGCCGGCAGGTGCGCAGCCGTCTGCGGCCATTGGGGGAAGCGGCTTCGACGCGGCCCAAGCAAACCTGGGAGGCGGAGGCGGAGGCGCGTGGCGGTGGGGCGGCACTGCCGTACTCCCGTACAGCAGCGTCGTGTACGGCGGCGGCGTTGCTGCGGCTGCAGGGGCAGGTGGCGGCGCAGCAGGTGGCGGCGGCGCAGCTGGCCGCGGCGGCGGCGCGTCTTCCGGCACGGTGCCGCGCCGGGCGACGGGCCTCATTGCAACACTGGCCGCCGTTGTCAACCCGCACCACCCGCACCACCCGCAGCCGCCGCAGCCGCAGGCACCGGCGCAGTCGCCGTCCCGACCCACATCGCCGCCGCCACCGGTGCCGATGGTTGCAGTGTCGGTGGCGGGACCGCAGCTCGCGGCGACGTCAGTTTCGGCGGCACCGGCACTGCTGGCGCCTAGCGCGCAGCCGTCCGGCGCCGCCGCCATCAGCCAGGTGGTCGAGCTGTCAGGCCTGCGCTCTGCTGGACTGAGCCGCGGTGCTATAGCCACCATCACCGGCGACATGGAGCTACAGCCGCTGGCGGCCGTGCCGCAAAAGCCGGCAGCGGCGGCGCTGCTGCCGCCGTCCGGCAGTTGCGCGGCCTCCGGCCCCGCACCCATGGCCGCTGCTGCGGCGCCACTGGCGGACCGGGCTCTGTGGCCTGAGGGAAGCTACCTACTGCCGACCACGCAGGAGCACGGCGCGCTGAGTAGCGGCGCGGCCGACCCGCTGCCTCAACCCCAGCTGCTGCACCCCACACCCTCGCGGCCCTTGCCGCCGCCGCCGCCGCCGCACCGGCTCTCCGCCACGGAGACGGCAGCGGGGCTGGGGCCTGACCTTGCACAGGGCCGAGCGCTGGAGGGTGGCTTAGGCCAGCACCCGCACCAGAGCCACCAGCAGCAGCAGGAGCAGCGGCGGCACCGCAGGACGGTCAGCCTGGGGCCGCCGCTGGCCAGCCTCGCGGGGGCTGCGGCGCTGAGCACAGCGGGCACGGACGCCGCCAGCGCTGTTGGCGAACAGCCGTCCGCTGCGAGCCACCTGCCCCACTTGGGCTTCATGCAGGCCCTGCACAACGTGGCGGCTGCGTTCGCGTTGCCCAGCGGAGCCCACGCCCGCAGCCGCACGCAGCCCGACGCGGAGGTGGCGGCCGGCGTTGCCGTGGCTGGTGGCGGTGGCGGCGTCGGTGCCGTGTGGGGCGGCATCCTGGAACAGGAGTATGCCCAGGACCTAGTGGATGCGGAGGCTGGAGGAGGACTGCTGCACGCCTGGGACCGCGATGGGGGCGCTCCTGCGGCAGGTGCAGCTAACAACCGCGACGTGCTGCCGACCACGCCCATGGCAGCGGCGGCCGCTGCGGCGGCAGCAGCGGCTGTGGTGGCGCCACGGCAGGTGGCGCTGGCAGCACCGCTGGCCGAGGAGCTCATGTTCGCGACCTTTGCGCCGCCGCTGAGGCCGCTTTCACCGCCCCCGGTCGCGGCAGCAGCCGTGCCTATACCGCCACAGCGGCCGCGCTCGCCCGCCCCTCATGCGGCCCTGACTGCAGTGCCGCCCGCCAGTGGACCTGCGCCAGTGCGACCCGGCACAGCCGATGCAGAGGCGAGTGCGCCTGAGTCTTAAACACAGACGCCACAGAGCGCTGTAGGAGTTCAATAGGCGAAACGATGAGAAATGTAGTGGGCGGAGCTTCGAGGACACAGCAAAGATGAAATTGTAGCGGGATGGAATACAGCAGGATGTGGAGCTTTCCAGGTCAGGTAGGCAAGGAACACACGCATGCCGCGAAGTAGGGCAAAGTTGCAGGTCACTGCATTGAGATGGCGAGCACAGGCACAGGCAAGGCTACAAGCCAGCGGGACGAAAGGCGTTGGCGTAGAGAAGGTCGATGGCAGGCGTGTGCAGGATGTCGGGAGGCGCCGTGCAGTTTGGGTTCGGTTGCGCCTCGACTCAAGCAGCAACTATAAGAATGTGCATGAGGACTGGTATTAGTCAAATATGAGGCGGAGGGGGTGCGGAGCAGCTGGTGTCGATGGGGCGCGCGATCCAGCGATGACGGGGCTCGACAGCTGACCAAGGTTTCTTGACCTTCCTCCACAAACAATGTATTTCCACTGTTGACCTGCTTAATTGATTTGGGGCCGGAAACTACGTAGCCCTTAATTTAACAGGCAATTAATCATTCACCGCTTTCCTCGAGCGCTAGCCTGATAGCCCCGCGGCTTTCCTCCTGCGTGCTTTGTGGACCTTGAGTCTACATAAATATAGGTGGGATGAATAGGCAGAGCACGCAGCCTGGGCGAACCTGACCGCGGCCTCAGGCATGCGTTGACATGTGTATCGCATCTCTGGTCGAATCCCCACAAGCGACGCGACAACCGGCGCTGCCCGCAGATTGCCATTATGGGTTGCATGGGCGCATTTAAGAACATGTAAGTCGCCTGCATTGGATGCCGCTGTGACCAGTCGCAAGTGTTCCAAGTCAAACTGGAGGCATTCCACATGCTCAAACTCGCCCACCCTTGCTTGCGCAGGAAGGCACCGAATGGACAAGAGGTCGTTCGCCTCCTGGCTGCCTGCGCGATGGCGTACCGCGGGGTAAGGCGCGTGATAGGGGTGTAGCACTTGCTATGCTGCACACAGGCTCCTGCTAGCCCCAACTGACGCATGTCCGTAAAACTGACACCTGCGCACTGGCACGGCCTTCCGTCTTATGCTCACAGCACATGGCCACACGCCTTAACACCGCCTCGGCAACCGGCAAGCCTGAGCCATCATTCATGCCCCGAGATTGCATGGGCAAGCAGCTGCACGGTGGGACTCGTGTGCTTGAAGGTGTGTTCGCACGGTGGAAGTGTGGGACTCGCCCTTCCGCTGTCAAGTTCAAGCACGGTACCGTACTTGGGTCTGCCTAACGCCAAATTGGTTGCTTGCAGATGACAAGTAATCGACATTGCACATTTGGGTGGTACGGCATCAAGTGAACTTGAGCCGATGAGCAGGAAGCAGGAGAATGCCGCCGAAACAACGGACCTTCAAATCAACACTGAACGAGCCGCTGCGGTGAGGTGAGGCCTGGTAATCAATGGAACTGAAATCCGGAGCTAAGGCAGCGGAACGGTACTCCGGAGCTGAGGCAGCGGTGCACGAGAGTCGAGGACGGGAGATAAGAGTGGCAGCTGAGTGAGCTGACCCACACACATTGCGGCCGTCACCCACAGTCCCACATACAGGCACACTGTATGCTTATTCATGCTGAGTCTAAGATTGTTGATTATTGGCTGTATTTAGCTTTCTTGTCTTAGTCCTGGTTGCGTGAAGCAAGGCGCAGGAGGTGTGCCTAGCTGTCTTCATCTGTTTGCGCGCCCACAAGAATTTAGTAGGATGGCCTGCCGTGGGGGCACTGATCGCACCCGTGGAGGGCACTGTAACATACCGGTAGTTAGCCCATTCTGGCGCCCGGCTTCGGTTCCCAGTCACCTTTGGCTCCTGTACGGCTGTACATGAATCTCACCCTCCCGACTTTGTCCCTGGTCGTCCCTGGTCCAGTTCGCGCTCGTGAGCTCAGGATTGCCCACGTGCATGTTTCTGTCTGTCAAATTAGGTTAGAGCTGTGCGAGAGGGCAACATAGTGCAATGCGAGAAATTTACCTGCATGCCGGCACAGCCTGGCACAGCGCCGGAGCAGGGGTTGCCTGGGGTTACCCGCACAGAACCATGCCATAGCGGGCGTGCCAACTGATTGGGTCCGTTTGCTTCAGTGACTTACAGCTCCCACAGCTCGCCTAGCTGTCTTGTTCCGCAAAGCTCTTTTGTTCCTTGGCTAAACAACTGGAAAACGCGCAAAACGCTTTTGCAGACTGAGACCTATCACCTCGCAAATGTAGCGATCGGTAGGATATCTGGCATGTATTACTCTGCTAGATGTAACTCTGCCACCACTGTCTTGGTTGCGCTACTCGCTGTGCACATCGGATGCGCGGGACCAAGAACAGCTGCGGCTGCAGTGCTGTCAAACCCAGTCGCTAAGTTCGCAGAATCACACTTCGACCGCCATGGAGCGAAGCTGCCAACTCGAGAGTTCCTGGCTGCGCTCCGCGACACCGCGGTTGACACTCAGCACCTGTCCTGCCGCAAGAGCCTGGTACTGTTGGGCATGGCTAACGAGGAGGCGCTGGCGCACACGGTGCCCTTATTCTTGGAGAGCCTTAGACGTGTGCCTGTAACCAACGGAGCACACAGCGGGCGCAGCCTTGACCAGCACCTAATGCTGGTGGCTTGGTCGGAGGCAGCGCTGACGGCGTGCAAAGCCCTCAACAGCCGCTACGGGCACAAGTGCGTGCGGGACGCCGAGCACACCGCGGCCACAGGTTCCTTTGGATTCCACGACGCCAAGTTCAACTCTTTAGGGTAAGTGTAGGCGCCCTGCCTGGGGCCGGCGCGGGGTTGAGCACCGCAGTGCCAAAAAACACTAGTGTGCAGGGCAGTTTGGTAGATCACCAATCGGCAAAGCCACAACGCGCAGGTTCGCCAAGATCAAGTACATTCTGAACGGGCTGTCGGCGGGGCACGACGTGGTGTTCCTGGACATGGACATCATCGTGCTGCAGGACCCGCTGCCCTACTTCCTGGGGCGGGGCGCGGACATGTGGGGCTCCATGGAGAAGTGCATGATCTACCCGGATAGCATGTCATTCCACTCCACTGAGTTTCAGGTGCGGCATTCAGGGATGGGCTTGGGGATCCTGCAGCTGCGTGACAGGCGGCATGGGCAGATGGGCTAGACGCCGGCCTCGCCCAAAAAGGTTGTGGTTCAATGACAACCGAGGCAGGCCTTAACGCGAAGCTGCATACCGCGCGACCGCTGCCAGTGCCCTGTTCGGTCCTAAAGCATACCTGCACCACTTGTATTATGTTGACTGCTCAGGCCTTCCAAAAGAAGCTGCCGCCGCTGAACATCGGCGTCCTGTACTTCAAGGCCACAGCCGGCGTCACGAGATGCGTGTACAATTGGTGAGTGGGGCATATGGAAACCGCTACCGATGCTGAACGCGTCTGGGCTCCGGGTTGCGTCGTAGCAGCTTGCTTACAAAGTCAAAGCATGGGCAATGTGGTGTGGTGCATAGCCTCGGCACGCATACCCGGGGTGACTTGCCCCCGCCTGCTCACCCGCGTTGGCGCCAGGCTGATGGAGATGTACTCGGAGGTGCTGCACCGACCGCGTGTGTGGGACCAGGTGCGTGCGGGGTTGCCTTATCGCGACGGTATGTCTGCATGCGTGACAGCGTCTAAACGGTGACGCTGGCCCGGCCCTGAGCCGTGCTGATCTTCGTCCGTGCTGCCGTTCCACGCTTTCGTCGGGCCAATCATGTTCATGCACAGGACATATACGGCAAGGTGATGGTCAAGTGCACCGCTGTCCACGAGCTGCGCTGGCAGGTGCTGGACCCGCGACTGTTCCAGTCCGCCTGTTTCCGCGGCTGCGGCTGCACCTTTTCGAATGCTGACATGACTAACCCCGAGCGGGTGGGCAAGTTCGCCAAGGGCCACAAGCCGGACAAGCAGGGACGCTGCAGCCCGGATCATTTTGGCAGCTGGCTCATGCGCCACTTCCCCTGCTCGGGATTGACGCACCAGAAGGCCAAGCTAATGACGGGGCTGATGGAGGGCTTCTTCAATTCCACTAGCGCAGTCATCACACGGGACCACCGGTGATAAGGAGGAGGGCAGGAAGAGGTGGCGCGTAGTGATGAATGAAGGAGCGCACGCGGACAAGGCGCCATTCTAGGAATAGCTTGCGAGGTGGACAGTTACGGAGTGCTTGATGGCGTATCGAACCGGAAGGCTTCATCTGATTAGCTTATACTGGTTGCCTGGCGCTTCCGGGCGTTGCCCGTTCCGCCGTCGCTGGGGGCATTCGAACGCTGGGGGCCTTCAAACGCGCTGTGCGGCGCCAAGAAATGGGGAACTGGCGGTTGTAGGGACTTCAGTTTGTGATGCGGTAGTGAATCTTGCAGCATCAACATCATGTTGTGTCTAGCTTTGCGTGGCTGCTTAAGAGCGCAGGCTATTTTGGGTGGAACAGTGGTGGTGTTCCGGGTTGTTCTTAGCCCGACACCAGGGTTCGTGCCAAGGTTCGTGCTGGCGCCATGCGATGTCAGCCGGCGACAGATCATTGCTTAAAAGCGGTGAGACTCTTGCACCTCGTGCGGAGTTTTGTTGCCATCAATATTGACGTTCCCCTGCTTCCCGCAAGTCGATAAAACTCAAGACTTGAGAAGAAGTTGCATTTCGTGTTGCCAAACAGTGCATAAGATATGTATAAATGCACAAGTATGTAGTAACGTAGATGTAAAGCGAAATCATGAAGGGGGCAAGGCGGGGCTGTTGCTTGCAAACTTTGCGAGCGACGCTTCTGACGATTTGGCTGCTTATTAGCGCACACGTGTGGATGCCCGTGAATGCGAGCAATAAGGCATCGCGTTTAGCAGATGCACACTTTCACCGCGTGAGTGTTGCGCGGTCCGCTGGGCGATGGTGCGGCACGGTCGCCGCGTACGCTGACATAGCCATCCTGGTTTGCGACGCACATAATGTCGGGGGAAAGCCAGTGGATCCAGAGGCAGGACATGTGTGTCAGAGGTGGCAGGGTGGGCTCTGGGCAGGAATTCCAGGGTTTGACACGTGTCTGCCCTGCCGCAACACCGCGCCTGCGACCCCGCAGCATGGTGTGCGGCTGCCAACGCCAGACTTCCTCGCGGCGATGTCAGAGGCCGCGGTCGACATCCGGCACCTGTCCTGTCGCAAGAGTCTGGTGCTATTAGGCATGGCTAATGAGGAGGCGCTTAACCACACGGTGCCGCTCTTCCTCACGAGCCTCAGGTTGGTGGTGGCGCCGCGGCGTTTCCGCCTAGGTCGGGTTGCATCTTGGTCAGCCCAGGTTGCAGGCTGGGATTCAAGCATGCGAAACGGACAGGGGATTGCTTACAGCGGGTGCCTTCCACGTTCTGGTGCTCTCAAACAATTAGGCAGGCATGGCCGCATGGGGGCCCGCCCAGTAGGCAGGGCGCCCGCCTTGGGAGAGGGAGGCACGGGCTAGGGGTGCACCACAGGTCATTGACGTGGCGACATGCGTCATGTTGATCGTGCAGTCGTGTGAAGGTCACCGGCGGCCGCCACAAGGGGCGCACGCTGGACCAGCACCTGGTGCTGGTGGCTTGGTCAGAGGCGGCGCTGGCGGCGTGCCTAGCCCTCAATAGCGACTTCGGCCATAAGTGCGTGCGGGACGCGGAGCACAAGGCCGCCACGGGGTCGTTCGGGTTCCACAGCGAAGGCTTCAACGCGCTAGGGTGAGTGTGCGGTCAGCGCCTGCCGTATGAACTGCAAATTCGAGGGCTGCTTCCCGGTATGTATGAGCATGGTTTTCTCTGTGCTGTCCTTCTGTTTGACCTTCCGGGTCTTTGCCACAACTGCACCTACCGTATGTGCGCGCAGGTTTGCCAAGATCAAGTACATTCTGAACGGGCTGTCGGCGGGGCACGACGTGGTGTTCCTGGACACGGACATCATCGTGCTGCAGGACCCGCTGCCCTACTTCCTGGGGCGGGGCGCGGACATGTGGGCGGCGCACGAAAAGTGCGTCATCTGGGATGACAGGGCCAACATGCTGTCTCTACCTCCTGAGCTCCAGGTGCGCTTCAGGTTGAACCGGTGCGTGCAATCCAGTCAGGACGAATGGCGAATCTGCGGTGCATGCGCTTGTATAGCACAAGTACAGGCACTACTCCTGTCGCCTTTGGCAACATACAAGGCCTTTGAACCGTAGGAGCCTCAGAATGCATGCCCATGGGTCCTCGCCTTGCAACTGATACGCGACACTGACGCAATGGTTGGCGCATCGGCCGGGGGATACTGCCCGACAGGCGGTGCATAAGAAGCTGCCGCCGCTCAACATCGGCGTGCTGTACTTCAAGGCCTCTCCTGGCGTCACGAGATGCGTTTACAGCTGGATCTTTGACATGTACAGTGAGGTGCCCACGCGGCCGCGTGTGTGGGACCAGGTGCGTGTAGAGGCAGACTTGTTCCTAATCAGCAGCCTGATTGTGGTGGCGCGTGATGTCTGCACTCGGCCCTGGCCCTGCCTCACGACGTCCCCAACATAAATACGGCATGCGCACACAACTGCAGGACATTTATGGCAAAATGATGCTACGGTGCGGACCGGCGCACGGCCTTCGCTGGCAGGTGGGCCATGCTAATTTGTTGCAAGGAGGGCACCGCTTTTCAAGCTGGCTATCTGGTGCAGGATTGTAGCCCTGCTTCGGTGCAACATAAGCTGCACTGCGTGAATGCCGAACCTGAGGCCAGCGCACCGACGCCGTACCCGCCTGAAACGCTGCCTCCCCCCGTTTCCCGTGCCCACGTCTTCCGTACAGGCACTGGACCCTCGCATGTTCCAGTCCGCTTGCTTCCCCAACTGCGGCTGCACGTTTCCGGACGCAGCCACGCACGAGCCAGAGCTGGTTGGGCACAACAGCAAGGGGAACAAGTTTGTCGGTGACTACGAGTGTGAGCCGCGACACTGGCTGGGTGAGGGAGGCGAGGGAGAGGAGGATGAGGATGAGGGTGCTGGCGGGGGCAGCCCAGATCAAGAGGGGTCAAGACCGTGGCTGATGCGGCACTTCCCGTGCTCAGGCGCCACGGCCGATAAGTCCAAGTTCATGACGAACATGCTAGAAGGCGTGCTGCACCACAAGAACGCCCAAATCACGAAGCGTGTGAAGCGGCGGGGGCGGACACTGTGATGCTTTAGATTACCTTAGACTGAAGGCGTCGTCTGATGTTGCCCCTGGAGGTGCGTGCTGGTGGCCAGTCCTGGTTACAAAGGTGGACTAAGGTAACTGTCGAACAATTTTGCTGCATCAGGCTGGCTGCATGTCCTATCCGCCTTTTCGCGGAGTAGGAAGAGAGCCGCCGTCGTTGCCACTGGACTGCTGCTTGACGGCATGTCTCAGCGACGGCACGGTGCGGGCCAACTGTTGGCTTGCCCCTTCCCCCGAAGGGGGAGGGGCGGAAGCCATTGCGGTCACCTCGATCGGTGCCAGGGCGGGTCCCTCGGTTATCGCAGTTTCAGTGCAGTAACGTTACGTTCCTGTCGTCTCCATGGCCGAAAGCATTTGTATAAAAGAGGAAGCACAGTGATGTTGCATGCACTGCGGAGTTACACGTGTAGATGTAGGACGAGGACGACGACGAAAATGGGATTGTTGCGAATGGGAACTAACGACGCGGCCTCTGAGCACTGAAGGTTCAAGCGAAATAGCAATAGTTAAGCTTTAACATGTAGGGGAACAAAACATTGGACTGGTGCAAAGGGATGCTGCGATCCGTTCGCCATAGGGCGACAGGATCGTTGGTTTTCAGAGAGGACCCCCCCCCCAACACTGTGGAGACCCGAACCGTCCTACAGGACCCATTGCTGTGGCCGCGAGGCTACTAGAAGCTTGGAAGTTCAGTAGTGGCTTGTGGCACTCACCACATCGCTGTAACGCTATATCGTTATATCGCCATAAGAAGCACACTACACCTGGGGCGAACATGAGCGCTAATATGAGAAAGCTTTGATAATAAATATGTAGGATTCCTCGGGCGCTAAGAAGCATGGGCGACGCCAGCTGCAGTTGCCCGCTAACGGTGCACGCGAATGCGCGCCGTCAGTATGTTGTATTAGTCGCACTTCTCTATTGCCTCTCAAACTATGTGGGTGCAAGCAACATGGCGGCACAGCTTGCCGATGCCCACTTCCTCGGGGTGGGTGCGATTCCGCCTGCCAGTGACCGCAGACGGGCCTTGTGAGCCAGTAAATATGCCTGGATGCAGAATGCTGGTTGAACGGATTGTTTTGTGAGCTGTAACCACGCGCGCTCATGACACTCGCGCTGACACGTCCCCCGCTTTCATCGTGCCAACCCACCATTTGCACGCACGATGCTCTGGGCCCCGGCGGCAACACACCACAGTACGGCGTTAGGCTGCCCACGATCGACTTTCTCGGGGCCATGTCGAAGGCTTCCATTGACATCCAGCACTTGTCCTGTCGCAAGAGCCTGGTGCTGTTAAGCATGGCCAACGAGGAGGCGCTGGAGCATACAGTGCCCCTGTTCCTTGGTAGCCTCAGGTGGGTGATGGCACCGCAGCGCGTCCACCTGTCCGCAGATGCAGTGACGTGGGTACCGCAGCAAGGACATCAAACACATGTTTCACGCGTTCGCGCATTTCCTGATTCTCGCCCTCCCTGGTTCGCGCTCATCACGATTCCCAGTCGTGTGAAGATCACCGGCGGCCGCCACAAGGGGCGCACACTGGACCAGCACCTGGTGCTGGTGGCTTGGTCAGAGGCGGCGCTGGCGGCGTGCCAAGCCCTCAATAGCGACTTCGGCCATAAGTGCGCTCGGGACACGGAGCATAAGGCCGCCACGGGGTCGTTCGGATTCCACAGCGAAGGCTTCAACGCGTTAGGGTGAGTGTGCGGTCAGCGCCTGCCGTATGAACTGCAAGTTCGAGGGCTGCTTCCCGGTATGAGCATGGTTTTCTCTGTGCTGTCCTTCTATTTTGACCTTCCAGGTTTTTGCCACAGTTACACCTACCGTATGTGCGCGCAGGTTCGCCAAGATCAAGTACATCCTGAACGGGCTGTCGGCGGGGCACGACGTAGTGTTCCTGGACACGGACATCATCGTGCTGCAGGACCCGCTGCCCTACTTCCTGGGGCGGGGCGCGGACATGTGGGCGGCGCACGAAAAGTGTGTTGTGTGGAACGACGCATTGAGTCTAGCTTCTTTGCCCAAGGACATTGATGTGAGTCGCGTGCCTCTGCCGCGAGTTAAATGGGGAGCGCAACGTAGGGATCCGGCTCCGCCTGTGACGGTGGCTTCCTGCCAAGTTTCCAATCGCGTCATTGCCATGCGGGTCCTAAGTCCAAATCGAACAACACCACCTGAACTCCTGTAAGTCAAGGCGTACTGATGATGCTTCTCTCGTGCAGCCTGAGCACACGAGACTGCCGTCGCTCAACATTGGTGTGCTGTTCTTCAAGGCCACAGCCGGTGTCACGAGATGCGTGTACAGCTGGATGAGCGATATGCACTATCAAGTCGAGTACCGCTCGCTCGTGTGGGACCAGGTGCGCGTGCTGCGGTTGGTTTGTTTATTAGCAGTTCTGGGATGGAGCCATTAGTGAAGTCCTGACCTTGGGCCTGGGGCAGAGTGGCTTGCAAATCACAAGCACCGAGCGCTGGAAGTCGCGGCCACATGTTGCCGCCTGCGCTAAATCGGTTTGCCCTGCTCTCACCCTGACCTCAGGACGTCTACGGCAAGATCATGATGCGCTGCGCGAGACACAACCACTTGCGGTGGCAGGTGAGCTGGTCGTGGTCTGGACCCGGGTACGCATGTACTGCATGTGTACGGTGCTTGTAACCGGTGCTACTTTACTTTAAATCGGCGGCGCCTACATTATTAAAACCTTGGTCGCGACTGCTGCGCTCTGTCGGCCGCCCGCACTTGGATACAGGCATTGGACCCTCGGGTGTTCCAGTCCGCATGCTTCCCTCAGTGCGGCTGCACATTTCCAGACACCGATACGCAGGAGCCGTACACACTCGGTCAAAGCAGCACGGGGCTTATGTTTGTGGGCGACCGTGAGTGCCAACCAGGACATTGGCTTGGCACTGATGGAGAGGAGGGGAATCAGGAATCGTCGGCATGGCTGCTGCGGCACTTCCCTTGCTCGGGCCCCACAACCACAAAAGCACAGTTCATGCGGAATATGCTGGAGGGAGTGTTGAACAACTCCAATGCCAAAATCACAAGAAAACTGCAGCGACGACAGCTGCACCAGCGGACATAGAGCCCCCAAGTCTGAGGCTCGGGGCGATGCTGAGTGGTCTGAGAAGTGGGATTGACACCTACCCTGTTGTTGGGTTTTACTAGTTTATACAGCAGTGATTACTCGGGGTCTCTAATATTTACTGCCTGAATGCTTTGTGTGGTGCCCGGTGAGTGCAACACTTCTTGATGTGCATGGATACTTCAGCTATGCTAGCCAAGACAGCGTGATGTTGGTGTTATATGCATGCAAGCGACGACTGTTCTTGATTTGTGATGTGCCTTGGTGCGCTTGGGTGGAGCTATACGCATTTTTAACGGCTCGTACGTGCATGTATCATGGGTTTGGCGGGAGTTGCATGTCGAGACTCGCGCCAGCCCTGGCGGGATCAGACGTACTTGTGGGGATATGCATGTGGGTTTGGCAGGATGTGGGATGTATCTGAGCCTGCGACCGCGGATGCGGGGAGATCGTGGGCATGGACATAAGAGGAGCATAGCGTGAAACGTACGGCTGGATTTGTCGAGCGGCTCATATGACGAGCACGCAGGGAGAGACATTGATTGACACCGAGGGCGCGTGCGGCGGTGCTTGAGGCAATGAGGCCGTGTTTGGCACGAAAGCACCATGCGCCATATTGTCGAGACTTACGGCCTGCTGCGTAGTAATGCCATGTCGGCAATATGGTGCAATTTGTTAATTATAGCTATGAAAGTAATGCCGTATCCTTGCTGAACCGCCATGCGGTTTACCAAAAACTGCCGGCTCGCGATGTGACACATCCATGAAATTAGCGTGCATGTAGGGTATATTTAAAAGCCAGTGATGATGCGCTTTGGCGCACGTCTCGAGCTTGTGTTGCGATTCGTCTCAAGTAGCTCAGCTCGCGACAGCGCTGCTAGTGCAGCTGCGACCTACAGGCTCATCAGTGACATAGGAACATGTGGGAACAACAGCGCGGGCTGCTTGCCATCCCAAGTGGCACGGTCCGTGTCGACCGAGACCTCCACAGCCTCGTCCGCATCGGAGGCTACCGACGTGGACTGTGTCGTCATAGGGGCAGGCGAGTATTCCGTTCCTCTGTTCAAGACATTGCAATCCACTCGATGTGCTGCTATTCCTCGCCGCAAACTGGACATGCGCACTCAGCAAGTGCAACTCTGGTGCTGCAGGTGTGATTGGGCTCGCCTGCGCGCGTGCCTTGGCACGACGCGGACAGGAGGTGGTGGTGGTGGAGGCCGCAGGCGCCATCGGCACTGAGACCAGCTCCCGTCACAGCGAGGGTGAGGGACTTCACCGTTTCTGATGGCCTTGTTGCCGCGCGTTGCGTGAGCGCGTTTATCAGTCACTGGGGAGGAGGTGATGATGGTGGGCTGGTTACCTGGGTTCGGGGTCAAAACTGATGAACATTTGCAGAGGACCGCTGCGCCGCATTCACGCAGAGCTGCCCCACATGTCTTCTCTGACAATTAACTCTGTAATAACCCTTATCGCCCGCCGCAGTCATCCATGCGGGCATCTACTACCCGCTGGGAAGCCTCAAAGCACGCATGTGCGTGGAGGGGAAAGCCCGGCTCTACGAGTTCTGCAAGCAGTACGGTGTGCCATATAAACAAATCACCAAGCTCATCGTGGCAACCAGCAAAGAGTGAGCGAGCGCTTTGGCGAGAAAATCACGCACTGGGTTTAGTAGTACATGCACAAGAGTGACAGTGCGCATGCACATCGGCGCGCGTGCATGTCTCGTGGCTTTGCGTTGCATTCCGTTACAGACACACGGGCGCCAACATGTCGAGCTCAATCGTACCAACCACCGCCCCCTCCTGTTCTTTGCCATCGCCTTCATTCCACATACGCAGCCAGCTGCCTGACCTGGATGCCTTCAAGCAAACGGCCGCCCGACACGGCGTGCCCGACCTGCAGCGCCTCAGCTGCGCCGAGGCCCAGCAGCTGGAGCCGGCGCTGGCGGCGCACGGTGCGCTGCTCTCACCGTCTACAGGCATCCTGGACAGCCACGCGTGAGCAATTTTCTTGTTTCTTGTGTTTATGTTCTTGTGTTGTTGTATCTGCTGTCGCGGATGGTAGGGCACGGCGGAGTGTCAGCGAAAGGGCACGCTGAGCGGTACCGGTGCGGACAGGCTCTGCGGCGGCCAGGCATGTTGCCTCCTCTCCCCGACGCTGTAAACATGTCACCCACTGCACTCCAATGCGATGCAATGAAATTGAATAAAATGAAATGCAATGCAGCTACATGGCGGCACTGCTGGCTGACGCGGAGGCACACGGCGCCGTGCTAGCCCTCAACACGCGCGTCGTAGGCGGCTGGAAGGAGCCGCTGCCACAAACCGCTGCAGCCGGCGCCGCGAGCTGTAGTGGCAGTAGCAATAACGGCAGCGCCGGCAGCGGCAGCGCAAGAGGGCCCGTGCCCCGAAAGGTCTTGGAGCTGCACACCCGCGCGCCGCCTGCAGCCGGCGGCGATGCGTGTACTGTCGCCCACGGGGGTTCCGAGGTGGAGGTCAGCCGCCTGCGCGCTAGATGGGTCGTGAACGCCGCAGGTGGGTGGTCAGAGGTCAGCAGACGCACACGCGGCTCATCCCTAGCCTGCTTTTTATGCGCTCTGCGTTCTGCTCAAGCTGCCATCTGCTCTGCCATCCGTTTTCAGCACTGGTCATGCAGCGGGCCGTGCAAGCCCACCACCACACGTACCAACGTTGCCTCTGACCGTCCCAAGGTGCCACACATGCACGCGCGCGCCTGCAGGCCTGCACGCGGTACGGGTGGCGTCCACCATGGCCGGCCTGCCGCGCAGCTCCATACCGCGACTGCACCTCGCCAAGGTCAGCGCCTGATGAAGTATCGGGAGTCGGGCAGCGAGGTGGCCAGGGCTCGGAGTGTGGTGGGGCGCGGGGGCGCACAGGCTTGTAGTCAAACCCGCCGGAGCGACTGTGCATGCCTGGAGTGTGGCGTGCCTTTGGCCCCGCCGCATCGCTCGCCGTCGCCGAGCTACGGCTGTGTGGTGATATCTGCCGCGGCTCTACCCCGATGTCACCAACCGCCAGGGTAACTACTTCTCCCTGGCTGGCCGCTGCCCGTTCGGGCGCCTGATCTACCCCATGCCGGAGCGCGGGCTGGCTGGCCTGGGCACACACCTCACTCTGGACATGGCCGGCGGCGCAAGGTGGGTGGGGCACCGCCGCCCAGCTGCTGTTGTTGCTCTTGTAGTAGCGTCCGCGACGGTCTGGCATTGTTGCATGCACTTGGTGTGTGTATAGACATGTTGCGACTGTGTTGACATTCGTGACACTGGGCTGCGGTCGCAGGTTTGGACCGGACGTGGAGTGGCTGCCTGACCCCGGGCCCGACCCCGGGAACCCCATCGCTATAGATTATAAGGTAAAGAAGCCTTACAACGCGCGATGTAGACCCAGAAGCAGACGGCCTGGTTTTGGCGAAAGCACGACTCGCTGCGTTCGCCACGCAGGTTGATCCCCGCCGCGCGGAGTCCTTCTACCCAGCCATCCGTCGCTTCTTCCCCGCACTGCCAGACGGCGCGCTGCAGCCGGCCTACAGCGGCTGCAGGTGCGGGGGGCGGACCTGGGGCGAAGGGGCCATAGGCAAGGACCGACCACGCCACTACCAGCTTCATGCGCCTCTGTACGCTCAATATCCTGCACACGCTCACTCCTGCCTGCGTGCCTGCCGCTAGCTGACTCCCCTGTGTGTGCCGCTCACCATCGTGCAGACCCAAGCTGTCGGGGCCGGGGCAGCCGGCCGCAGACTTCCTGGTGCAGGGCGCTGGGGCCGCGGGCGCGGGCGCGGGGTGCGGCGGGGGCGGCCACGGGCTGCGCGGCTGGGTGAACATGTACGGCATCGAGTCGCCGGGACTGACGTCATCCCTGGCGCTGGCAGAGCATGTGGTGCAGTTGCTTCAAGCTGAGGCGTGAAGGGCGTGGCCTGGCGCACAGGATGGAGATAGCTTGGTGGCATTGTGTGCGGGCCATTTGGTGAGTGGCCCGAGACGGCCTGGAAACTGGTGTTGCAGTGGGCCAGGGAGCAGCCGCCATGGGATTATAAGAATGATGTTGGCTTGACGCGGGTCGCCCCTCCGGAGCAACCGAACACCGTTACAGCTGTGGGAGACTTCTGACCCGGGCCCGAAACACGGCCGCTGCAGCCTACCAGCCTCTTTGGACTGGCGAGAACCGAGCGAGCAACCGTGGACCGCATGCGGGGGCTGGCTGGGCTAGGGTTTAGAAGCGAACTTCCGGGATTGGGATTGAATAACAACAGGGGCAGGACTTGGAATGGGGGTCCGTAGCACTAGTACATAGCAAGCCAAGTCGTGTCCGGTAGGGTCGACCAGCGGATACGGAGGAATGGAGGATGGTCAGAGGGGCTCCCTTGGGTGGGAACCCCACCATGGACACCCCACGTCGGAGAGTGCGAATGTGACAGGCGGAAACGCGGAACGCGCTTTTAGTATGCTCCCACGCCGCACGACAAACGGTGCAGCGGTCACAGCACGCAATGATACCTCTATCCCAAATGCTTATATTTTGATGGTATTGGGAGGCTGGGATCTTCAGACACTTCCGGGACGCAGCACACCTGTTTCCTTGCTTACATCAGCGGCTGGACAAACGGTGCGCCCTGCCGGGAACTCGCGCGCGTGATGCCTACTTCATGAGCGGTGCGCCCTGCTTGGAGGGTGCTGGATGTGCTGATGTGCAGTGCCATGGATGGTGTGCAGTTTATTGCGCAGGTCCTTTGAATATCACTCACCTGCGAGCATCTGTTATTCTGTCTGCACGGGGGTCGGGGGACATTCGCCCATGGCGTGTGTATGAGTTGGGGACGGTTGGGGAACCCCGCGGGTGGCGCTGGCCAGGAATGAGGCACCCTCGGGCTCATGATTCCGTGGCAGGCTCTGCAACTGCTTCTGTGCTCGCTCAGCTCGTATACCTAGTCATAGTGAGCGGGTCATATCCTGCTCGCATATATATACAGGCGAGCTGCGCGCGCTGTGGCTGGGTGGTGCGCCCCCGACTTGCTTAAGTGCTTTCAGTCAGTACATTAATAAACATTACCAGGCAAATATGCTAGGAAGGGGCTAGGCCCTCTTAACTGCCGGCGCGCGTGAGGACGGTGAGTGCACTGGCAAGCGCCAGGGCTTTCCAAACCGCACCTGGGAGGGGCTTCACTCAAAAGCATTGATTTTTGCTTGCATGCAGTATAAGGATTTGTCAGGCTCAACGTGCAGTCCTTACCCACAGAACCCGCCCATCCTTGCACGCCTGCAGTTCGCTGCCCAAATCTGCGAGCGGAGCATAAATTGTCACTGCTGAACCATTCCTCCTGGAGCACTCATCCTGTTGACACCTGATCGCTTAGGGCCCTTCACCAGAATTGGTTCAGCACCGGTGGCACGGGCCGCTTCACTCGCTTGCTTCGCACGGATGCTGCCAGCTGCAGCAGCCTTGCATGCCTCGGCAATGGTGCCCAGCAGCGCCGCGGCTGCTCCAGCCCGCCTCACGTGCCCCGGCCCTGTGCGGTCCCCCGCGTCGGTTCGGGCGCCCACGTCAGCCAGCCCCTCGCAGCTGGGCAGCAGCGTCCTAGCCCGCGCGCCCGCACAACCAGGCGCTAGTTGGCAGCCTCAAGCAGAGATGCTGCCAGGGCTGCTGCGACTGCGCAGCGGGGCGTCAGCACGCAGCCGTGCCATCGCCCCGGGTGCCGAGTGTTGCACGGCTTTGTGGGGCGAGCCTGGTCGGAGCTCGTCTGGCGCCGCAGCCGCCGCCGCCGCCTCCTCCTCCATAGACTGCGACTCCAACATCTGCTGCTCCACCTCCTCTGCGTCGGCCCCGGCCGTTGGCCTAGGCTCGGCGCGCCTGCCGCGCAGTGTGGGGGCATGGCTGGGCGACCATTCATACGCCATGCCGCGCAGGGCTGTGGCAGCCGCGGCCGCGCCTGGCAGCAGCAGCCGCGCCTCCCTCACCCCGCTGGTATCATCTCTTGTAGCTGTGTCGGCCGCTCCAAGCGGCCTGCCTGGGTCCTCACTCGTGCCGCGGCCAGGCGCCGGGCTGCGTGCCCTGGCTACCAGCGTGCGCGCCGGCGCCGCTCCAGAGCAGCAGCCCATGTCGAAGAAGCAGCAGAAGGCTGCTGCTGCCGCGGCAAAGCAAGCCGCTGCAGCGGCAGCGCAGGCGGGTGGGAGCAACGGGCAAGGGGTGGAGGCTGAAGATGGCGGCTCGGCAGCGCCCGCGGCACCGCCGCAGCCGAGCGTGCGTTACTCGCCGCTCCACTACAACATCGAGGAGTTCTGTCAGCGGGTGGTGCCGACGGAGGGCGAGCGGCGGCAGCGGCAGGATGTCATTGAGGCGTGAGTGGGGGGTGACGTGGGCCGTCCATAAACGATTCAGGATCATGTTTGTCGTGGCGGGGTGAGTCTTGGCGAGGCACGCGGCGTCTAGCGCTGTGCGCGACAGGCAGGGATGGCGTGAGGCCGGAGGCATTCACTGCACATGATTTCGCTGGTTGCTTCCGTCTGCCAGTGGCTGGTTTGGGTCCATTACCGCACGCGACCGCATCCATACTCGGGCACGCCATCGCCACGGCATGCTTGGCAGCCACATTAGCGCGTAGCCCAGAGCCCACGACCCGAAGCCCACCAGCAGCAACGAGCGCCTCGCAAATCTCTCGCGCACCACCTACCCGGTGACCACGCCCTGCTCCCACAGGGTGCGCGGCGGCGTGCGGCGCGTGTGGCCGGGCGCGCGTGGCGTGGAGCTGCAAGTGTTTGGCTCCTTCGCCAACGGGCTGTCCACCTGGAACAGCGACCTGGACCTGGTGGTCACGGGCATCTATGAGCCCGACCGCATGACGGGCGGTGAGACCGGGGACCGAATTGGTTGACAGTCGCTCGCCGGGGAGTGACGAATGGGGGCGGTTTGTAGCAGGTAGAGGTGGCGTTTTGGGGGCAGGGAAGGGGCAGGGGGATGAGGGTAGGGTGCGGCGTGTGGGCAGGGGCTGGGGAGGGAAGGCGTGCGTGAGCCAGGTCGCGGCGCTGAGTGCACGCAACAGAGGGCGAGTGCAGCAATTATGTCTCAGCATGCGGTCCATCACTTTAGGCACCTGAACCCTGTACGGGCTGCTCCCACGCATGGCCTGCTCAGGCTACGAGATCAACGACCGCGGCCGCATCACCGCCAAGCTGCGCAAGATCGCTGAGGCGCTCAACCGCAGCAAGGCCATCGACATCGAGCGGCAGCAGCTCATTCCGCGGGCGCGCATCCCCATCCTCAAGGTAGCAGGGCTGGGGGCCCGGCAGCTGCGGGCCGTAGGCGCGAGCACGAGGGGAGCTGCACCGGTGCTGCGGCTGACGGTGCCAAGCCGCAGGTTGACCGCTACGGCACCGAAATTATCTGAACCAGTCCTGCCCGGCGCCATTGCCTGCTTGCCCGCCCGCCCGCCGCAGCTGTGGACTAAGGCGCGCGTGACGGTGGACGTCAGCATGAGCGACGACAGCGGGCCCCGCGCCGCACGCTACATGGCGCAGCAGTGCCGCGCCTACCCGCCCCTGAAGCCGCTGGTGAGGCATGGGCCTCCCAGGCTCCCTGCAGGGCTTGTAAAACACCATGCTTTTGCCAGATGAAGTCAGGAGTGGGCGGCTGTAAGGTTGCAGGTTGGGGCCAAAAAAGCGGCCCCGTACGAGATGTCACCTGTTGCACCACGCTGTGCCCCTCGCCAACGTTGCTTCATCCTCACTTTTGCTGCATGTGCATGTGCTTGCGCTGCCGCGGCTGCAGGTGCTGGTGCTCAAGGCCTACCTCAAGGCCTGCCGCCTCAACGAGGTCAACACCGGCGGGCTCAGCTCCTACAGCCTCACCAACATGGTCATCGCGCACCTGCAGGAGGAGCTCAAGGTGTGTGCATGCGTGCGTGGGCGTGCATGTGCGCGTGCATGCGTGCATATGAGCGACTGGGTGGCCGGACGGGCGGACGGGCGCGGCAGCTGTCGTCGCGGTCAGGGTGTGGCGGTAGGCTGGAGTTGGGATGTCGGGGTAGCGCAGATTCCAATAAAAATGACGGTCAAATGTCCAAGGGCACCAAAACAAATGACGGTCAAATGTCCAAGGGCACGGAACATGCTGTATGTCAGCTGGGTAAGAGATGTACGCGGCGTTGAGGACTGCAGGCGCCACCTTGGCGCGCACCACTGCTGTCGCCATACGCGGTCGGCTGGCTGACTGACTGCCACCGCCTTCCCGCACTGCCGCTTTCCGCCTGCCTGCTTGCCTGCCTGCTCCCAAACCGCAGTCCGGACACGACATTTCGGACCTCGGCGAGACCCTGTACACCTTCCTGCTGCGGTACGGCGAGGAGCACGACTACAGCTCGCAGGCGGTACGTGAAGTAGCGGAATGCCGTACAGGGAAGGCGTGTGTGTGACGCTAACGCCCTGTGGGTGGTGTGCGGTGTTAAGGAAGGGTATGGGAGAGGAGTGAAGTGGCGGTGGCGAACGCGGTGCGGCAGGACCGGTGCCTGTGCGCGCGCCAGTACCGGTGACCAGCTGTTTTTTATGCAGTGGGTGAATTTGTACAGGCGCCCGTTCTCCCTGGTTTCTTCGACTTTCCATCTGTCCCCCGGGACTTCAGATGTTAGTACCATACCCTGTAGCAGAGCATACGTGCAAGGCCAGGACGAGGCGCCGGCCAGTCGCGTGCGACAGGAAGGTCCCTTCAGACAAGCTCTCACGCCGAACCTGCTCCATGCTCCGTGCGCACGCACTTGTCGCCTGGTTTGCCGCTGCCGCCCGCTGCTGCAACTGTCGCTGCCGCCGTGGTCGCCGCAGGTATCGGTGGCCAGCGGCGGCATCGTGCCCAAGATGTCTCTGGGCTTCGCGATGGAGAGCGCGCGGCAGGCCGCCGTCACCATGGGCTCCTACGACGGCGCCGTCAGCTGGAACGAGCGCCTGTGCGTGGACTGCCCGCTCACAGGTGCGGTGGGCCGGCGCCTTGCCGGTGCCGCACCTATGAGCGTCTTCCTGCAATCGCTTGATTCCAGACCCAGAGAGCCCGTGCCTCCCCACCACCGCCACCGGCTCAGTGACAGCGTTGGGCCGTGCCTTGTGTAACTTTCCGCCCGCACAACCCCGCACAGGCCGCGACGTGAGCAACGGCACGTTCCGCATCGACCTGGTGCGCGGCGCATTCGTGCAGGCGGCGCGCAAGCTGGAGGCGCTGGCCCGGGGGCGGCGCATCAGCGACACCTCGCTCAACTACCTGCAGGTGCGTGCCAGTGCCAGGGCCGCATGCGTGCAAGCGCACGTGGTGCAGGCCTAACGTACCGCCGCGTCAGGGAGTGCGGGGTTGCGGTGTAGCGGGGGTGCCTCTGTTGTGTGCAGATACCAGCCCACAGTAGACCAAACCCGATGCAAAGGAGCGAGGAGGTGAGCGTGGCCTATGCTTTGGCAACGGAGAGACGCTCTATTGGAGTCCCGAAACTCGACCCGACTTGCACAGCGTTCCCAGCTTCCCAGCCCCCAAAGCGCCTTGCAAACCAGAATCGAGACGGGGACTAGACCCGCAACGTTTTCGGACGCGGCGCCAGGCCGGCACGACGTGCGCGGTCAAGCAACCGTCGTGCCGACCGGGCGTAACCGCTACGACAGTTTTACGAACCCGCGACCTGCGCGCCCTGCCCCCTGCCTGCCCTTCCCGCCAGGCTCTGTTCGACGTGCAACGGGTGCTCAAGCGGCAGTACGACCCGTACGAGCCGTATGAGGACGAGTACCTCAAGGTCATCCGCAACAGCGACGACGAGGACGTGAGTATGTTTGTGCGTTGCAGGCCGGACTGTCCCTGTTCGCAAGGAAGGCTTGTCCCTAGCTGCGCCACGTGGCTGGCACGCTCGCCCCGGGTGGCAATTGTTCAATCTTGGGTGGCAATGGTCCGCACCCTGCGCTCTGCGTTTCTGACACACTGCGCGGTGCTGTCTATCGCTCTGCATAGATGCCGGAGGAAGACATGCTGATTGGCGGTGGCGCGGGCGGGGACGACGAGGACGACGACGACCTGGACGGAGACTACATGGAGCGCCGCTCTCCCGCACCTGCAACGCCCAGCAGCCAGCAGAGTGGCCGGCGCCGGTGATAGTGCGGTGGCAGGCGACAATCTGCGGCGGTGGTGCGCGGGGGCATGGTCGCGTGAAAGGGCGCGTGGGCGTGGTGGCGCCGCGGTGTACGCAGTGTGAGCCAAAGCAAGGTCGATAAGGACGTGCATGATGGGCAGATTTGTATGTGGTGTTGCTACCGCAAGTGCTGCAGAGGAGTGACGCGGGCTGTCCCCATTTTGCGCTCGGAGCCGGAGTTCGCAGTTGCGTTACTTTTAGCCGACACGCGTGTGTGTATTACCGACTCTAATTTCTTAGACTTGTAAAGAGGAGCAAGTGGTATTGCAGCCCCAGAGAGAAGCTTACACGTTTGCGGCATAAAGACGTCCCACAGCTCGACTAATGATAAGTTAGCTTATTTTCATAGTTGTCCGTTTTATACATAGCTCAAAAATGACCTGAATGGCAACGATGGAAGCGACGGGAGACGCGCCAGCGGGGCTTGTTAGCGCCGAGCGGAGCCCCGCGTCAGCCACCTCGGAACCGAAGAATAAGCACAGCACTGAGCTTGAAGCGTGAGTCTTGACGGCCTGCAAGACGGTTTCAACGCCATTGTGAACAAATTATCTTCGCGACCGAGACTGACTGTACCATTTGGGATGCTGCATTGTGCAGAGACACAATTCGTGATCTGCAACACCGCGTATACGCGCGGCATCGTGCGAGAGCGGCGCGGCATGGACACTTACCCCTTGAGCGCGCACGGACGTCATTCGGGGTTCCTGCTCCGCTGGATGGACCAAAGTCATCGCCAGCATCTGGATACACGAGCGGACACGCGGAGCCGGCGGATGGGAGCGGCTCGCCCGGCACGTCCACGAGCAGCCTCTCGGGGCAGCGGCCTTGTAAGGACCCGTCCCCGCCCCACGTCTGTGTCAGCGTCGGCAACCAGGGCAAGGACGGACACAACATACCGGACGGCTTATCCAAACACCAGATGAACCCGCGGCCGTCATCGTGCTGCTCGGTGGTGTGGCTGGACATGAAGGACACGCTTGAGGTATGTGCGGCCCGCACTCTCCGTACCCTGCTTTTGGTCCGCCAGGTGCCGTGGGTGTCACTGCGCGAAGCCGACGTGTGTGTAACCTGCTGACCATAACAGGACGTTCTCGACATCGTGCGGGTTTACCCGCTGGCCACGCTGCTGCTGCCCCTCCTAGTCTTTGCTTTGCTGACGGGTTTCGGAGTCTGGGGCGTCATCGCGGGCGCGAACACGTACGCGGAGCAGCATAAGAACGACGTGCGAAGCCGTGCAGTGGATGCGGCGACGGGCTTTCAGGTATGTCGCGTTGGCAAGCATACGTTGCCTTCAAGCTACAGGTAACCAGAACGTTGGGCTTGCGGGCCGTTTGCCAAGCGAAACCGTTGTTGCACCAAGGATTCAAGTCCTCCCTGCGCCTTGGTTCCGCCTGTGGCCCCCTCATCCCCGCCCCCCGTCCCGCAGATTCAGCTGCAGCAGTCCTTCACACCCGGCGTCACCATGCAAATGCTCGTCAAGCAGCGGCCAGACTGGGAGTACTGGGTGCAGAACTTCAACTCCACTGCCGCGGAGCTCATGTCGCGCGTGCCCAAGGGTGCACTGTGGGACCTGCAGCTGCAGCCGTTCGCGCAGGTCATGTTGATCGCGCCGCTGCGCCCGGAGGACCTGTCGCAAATCAACCCGCCACGCGACCTCATTGGAGGTGCGCTGCTAGCGACATGATATGGCAAGCACTCTGGAGCAGAGGGCACATGTACATGCTTTCACCCCTCAGTCTGCAATAGCTGTCCTCCATTCTGCTGCCTCCCGCACCCGGACAGACCCCACGCGCCGCGACGACATCTACAAGATCATTCGGACACGTCAACCCGGTGTGAACGGGCCCTTCTGGCTAGTCCAGGGCTTCACAGGCGCTTTTGTGCGCTATCCAATCTTTGTGCCCGATGTCAGTGAGGAGGAAACCTTCGGGTTCCGCTACAAGGACAACTCCACCGCGATCCCCTACTCGGGGCTCCCGACCAGCGTGCGTACCTGCAGCATCTGCTACAACGCCACAACACGCGAGAAATGGTGAGCAAGCGGTGATCATGTGATGCGGTGTGCGCCGGCCGAGTTGGGGGCTGCATCGTCGTCTATATGTTCCTGGCCCATCACTCTCCAAGTCACGACATGCCATTCGAATCATTTGTGTCCCACCCGGCTCCCCATGCCCATCCATACGCCAGGTGGGGCTTGCTAACGGTGCTGGTGAACTATGATGAGGTCACCAACGGCCAGGACGCGTACCTGGCGACACTGCGCAAGCTGGTGCGTGCATGACGTGTGGTAGCATCTGCAAGCTGTACGGTATGCCCAGTGCATGCCTTCATGCGCAGCTCTGTCCCGGCATAGATCTCAGGTAGACTCAAACATGCCTATGCCCTCACGCCCCTCCCCCGCGCCGCCCCGTGCAGAACTACCACTACGCGCTGGTGCGGCCCATCAACTCCACGTCGGAGCAGGTAATCGCGCAGGTGGGGCCCACCTCCCTGCGCGACGAGGACGCGGTGACCGTGGAGGTCCGGGTGCTCAACGCCGTGTGGCAGCTGCGGGTGAGTGGGCGGCGTTGCACTGGGCTGTGGCCATTGTAGTTGGGACCTGCTAAGACGTGCATGTAACCGGCCCATTTCACAGCTATATCCCCCATCGTGCCCTCAGTCTGCGCCCAGTGACCTGCTCTGCTGCATTTCGTCGCTGTCCCCCTCAGGTTGCGATGGCCGGCGGCTTTAAGCCCGTTTGGGAGGGCCCTGTAATCGCGGCGGTGGTAATTATGTCTTTCGTCGTTTCGACCCTGCTCTTCATCACAGCGGTCTCTCTGAAGCGGCAGCGCCTGTTGCTTTGGGAGTCGCTGGTGAGCCGGGGCGCTCTGTGGGAAGGAGCAGTAGGTGCTTGTGGCTCATCAGATGAGGTGCATAAGTATTGCTAGCTTGGAAGGCCGGGGCGGTAGCGCTTCTTGCAAATGCATGTTTTCATAACAGTAGGAGGTCAAGTTCTAGGGCCGCATTTTAGCAAGCACCCGCGCCCTGCACTTGTGCACTCACAGGACACGAACTACCAGCTCACGACGGTGACGCAGCGCCTGGAGGAGGAGAAGGAGCGTAGGGACGTGCTGCTGGTGCGGCAGTACGACCTGCTGAGGTGCCTGGACGCGAACCTGCTGGCCAACCGTAATGATCGTCAGCCCAACGGCGGCGACGCTAGCCGGCGGCTGTCCTCTGACGTCCTCGCATCCGATGACAGCCGGAAATCTATTATGAGTAAGTAGGAGTTAAGGAGTCAAACCGTTACAATATGTGTAACCGGTGTGCTGTGCAGACACAAGCACATACGGTAGGGACTGATGGCGGCTTGGTCCTTTACCTATCAGCGACAGTCTGCCCCGTGCTGCGGCGCCACAGGTCGCATTGAAGAGGCCCGCCGCGGCTTGCAGTCCCAAAACGTGTCAGCAGCCGAGGAAACAATACAACTGCTGGAGCTATTGGGAAGCGGCGCGGTGAGTTGATGTTTTGATTCGCCCATACGCACTACAACCTGTCTGTCGCACGCAGGAAGATTGCAAACTGTATCACCCACTGCATGCCCCTATCAGTCAAAATATTTTGCTGCCTGTTGCTGGCCATGTGATTGCTCCAACAGTTCGGCAAGGTGCAGCGCGGCCTGTGGCGCGGCACGGTGGTGGCGGTCAAGACCATGATCCTGCCGGCCAACATGACCGGGCAGGAGAAGCGCGAGAAGATGGCGGTGATGGAGGCGGCCATCAGCAGCAGTCTGGTGCATCCCAACATCGGTGAGCGACAGGCTCCGTAACCCACATCTACGCCAGGGCAAAATGCCGCGGGCCGCTGCATGCTCGCAAAGCACCATACATATACAACCTGCTGACCGGGGCCCTGTCACTGCCGTCACATGCGCGCAGTGACCACCTACACCTACTTCATCCGGCCGTACCACGAGCCTGAGCACGAGGGCATTCAGAACATGCAGATTGGTCCCGGGTAAGCGAGCGAGAGGGCATACAGACAGATGTTGAACTGCCAATCGCCACCCGGCTCTCTACTTCCCATCCATGCATGTATTTGTGGCTTTCCCCTTCCCTTCGCTTGTTGCAGGCCCGGCCAAACGACCTTGGACAGCGCCTTTAGCAGCAGGGGAGCAAGCGCCGTGCGCGCGGGTAGCGGTGACACGCAAACAAGCATCCACAGCTACGAGGTGCGTGCATATCTAGTTGTTCATTCAGCGCTCACTGCTGCTTGCAATCATCGGCTCATCACGCATACCCGCAATGCCATGCTGTGCTTTTGCCGCCACACAGGTCCGGCTGGTGCTAGAGTTCTGCGACAAGGGCTCGCTAAAGGACGCGCTGGACCAGCACGTCTTTATGCAAAGTAAGTGGCCTTGCCATGACGGGCTAGGCGCTGCAGGTTCTTTGCACGACAGCGCTTGCAGGTACCCGTGTGTTGGATGCGTACCTAGCCGCGCTCTGACTGGTGACCTTCCCGCGTGTGGCATTTACAGGCGGGTCGCTCAACCTGGCGGCGATGCTGGAGACGGCGGCGGACGTGGCCAAAGCCATGGTGCACATGCACGCGGCGAATGTGCTGCACTCGGACCTCAAAGCCCGCAACATCATGCTCAAGAGCAGCGGCACGGAGGGCCGCGGCATCGTGGCCAAGGTGGCGGATTTCGGCCTGTCCACGCGCATGGAGCACCAGGAGACGCACCTGAGCAGCTGCTTCCAGGGCACGCTGACGCACATGGCTCCGGAGGTGATGTTGGAGGGCCGCATCAGCAAGGCCGCGGATGTGTACTCGGTGAGCCATGGCGGGGCGCGATGGGGCATCGTGCACGATGCGTTGCTGTTGATGTCTTGCGGTCCCGCACACTCGTGCTAACACCAGCACGTTACTCATTTCTTGCCTTCCGCCCCTCTGTCCTGCAGTTTGGCATCTTGCTGTGGGAGCTGTTCTGCGCCGGCGACCCCTTCCAGGGTGTGCCTCGCGCGCACCTGGGCCACGCCATCACCAAGGAGGCGCGGCGCCCCAAGTTCCCGCCCTTTGCGCCGGCCGGCTTTGTGCGGCTGGCGACACGGTGCTGGGACCCGGACGCGTCCCTGCGGCCCACCTTTGAGGAGGTGCTTTCGGAGCTGGTGCGCATGCGCGAGGAGCTGGGCGGGGACACGCCGCAGCTGGTGGTCGCACGGCTGCAGCGCACACCTTCCGCTGACCAGAATGCGGTCAACCGTGAGAGCCCGCGTCTGCCTCCGGTTGATCACCGGAGCAGTACCCGTTACAATCAACAGCAGCAGCAGCAGCAGCAGCAGCAGCCTGGCAAGCAGTCTTTGGATCCCCCGTCGCCATTCGCAGCCCATCCTTCAGGAGGTGGCAGCACTGGGGCGTCGGCTGGAGCATCTCCAGCCGTGGTTGCGGCAGCGGTGGCAGCAGGCGGTAGCCTAGGCGGTGTCAGGAAAGGCAGGTTCGTGCGCTGGTCCAACGGCGCGGTCTCCAGTCCTCTGCCACTGCATTGCGCGGCACTCGGTGCCAGCGTCTCGTCAGCCGGTAGCCACTCCGCTTGCGAGCTGGGTCAGGCCGGGCATATCGAGGTCAAGATACCTTGGGTGCGGCGCAGCCACAGTGACGGGGGGGAGGGCGAAGAGAGCGGCGATGACGCGCTGCAAGGTGAAGCTGTTGGCAGCTGCATCATGGGAGGCACTGGCCACCCGCCTGACGTTCTAGGCGCAGGCTGCTCTCTGGGGCACCGGCCGCAGGGCAAGGGCCCACTGGTTCAGCGGCGGCTGCGCAAGATGGGTATCCAGCTCGGCGGCCCTGCGGCCACGAGCATGACGCCCACGCTGCCGTCGCTGGACGAACATGCAGACGAGGAGACGTGCTAATTTGAGGACAGGTGGACATGGAGGGAGTTGTGTGGATTTCTTGAAGAGGCATCGCTGTCATCTCGGGATCCGCTTTACAGAATGTCTGGGTTGGACCTCTTAAGTTAAGCGGGGCTGGGAAGACGCCCCAGGCAGGAGACCAGAACGCGTTTGCAAACCCAACACCACATTAATTCAATGTATGGTATCGTGTATAAGAGAAAACGACTTGATTTACTTATGCTTCTGCGTTTGTGCTGGCATTTGCCAGGCTCATCAGTAATGCGGCGGCCAAGGTCGGTTAGTGACTGATTGCAGCAAGTTTGTGGACTGACTTGGTCTGACTTTGTTTGGCCCGCCACATCTGGCTAGATGGCAGCATCGATAAGACGGTTCATTACGTGAGACCTGGCTACACAAGTTGGGTGGGTATCCGTGCTGGTGCAAGGTGTTGGATTGTTAGCACAAGCTCGTCGTTATGATACCAAGGCTTTTGTGCCTACCCATGTACATATGCCAGCAGCAGTTGAGGCAGAATAATTGTGGCTCGCGCTCGGAAGCAAGTTAGTTAATGGGAGGCGGGTGTACTCGCACTTCAAAGGCATGGGGGGGTGTGCGTCAGAAGCTGGATGGTAAATAAGTATGCAGTTGCTAGAACTGCTGGGGAGCTGGCGAGCTGCTTGGCCATGTCGTCAGGGACTCGGGGTGGTGTCCTGTACTGGTATCCTGTGCAGACCGAGGCCAGCGCCCACCGGGCAGTATTGCAGAGCGTGCAATCGCCATACATGATGTGCGTCGAAGTCCCAAAGGGCATTCGGTCCCGAACACATCCCGCAGCGCGGCACCTGGGTACCAGTGTGCAAACCGCCTAATTCCCAATGGCTTCCTTGTGCCGGTGCACGGTGCACCTCCTTCCGCGAATCAAGGATACCTCCGCCAGGGGGGGGGGGGGGGTAGAAAACAAATTGCCAGACCCCATGCCCCGAAACCCCCCCGGACCCCCTTGGGAGGGACGACCGAGTCCCCCCTGGACAAAACCGTCTCAAAAAGGGGGTTATACCCCTCCGTTTTATACCAAAGCGGTGCCAATCGACTCCTCTTGACGCGCTCTATAAATCCATGTCATCTGCGGGCCTGTCCCGCAACTTCGACACGCGCGGGATTCCATCCATTGAAATTCCCGCCCCACCCCCCGCCACGTAAACGGACCCGTATCACTCTCGAATCCATCACCTGTTGTATATATGCTATATTGACACCTGATTGGGGGTTACCAGGCCGTTCTGGGCCTCAAGTCCCTTGCCAGCCAGTGCGCATGTGTCGATGTGTGGGACATGTGCCGACCATGTCCACGTCCAGGCGTCAAGTTGGACCTTCCCAGGGTGTAATTGTGCGAGGCGTGGCACCAATGCATCTATATACGGTATCACATACTGATGCGTTTGTGCCCCGTAAGACTGAGTTAGGGCATGTTGGGGCTCCTCCCGAAATCCCTGAGGTTAGGATCCCGAAACCCCACGGACCCCCGGGGGGGACGACCGACCGTCAACTTTGGAGGCCCAGAACTTCCTCACCAGACACCCCCTGAAAAAACTAAAAGCACGTGCGTTATTGTTTCGTTGAGCTCTATCGTTTTATAGCATGGGGTAGGAAACTTTGTTTTCTACCCCCCCCTGCCTCCGCCATGCCTCAGGCGGCCAGGCCCCCGAAGTTAAAACGCATGCCGATTACGGCGGTGTATTGCCAGTGCCTGTATCTTGTAGATGCCCTTGGGCCCTCAGTGTCTACTACCGCGTAGATGACCCCTGCTAATCCTTCTACGCTAAAATTTTTTCTTGGGGGGCAAGCCCCCCAAAACCCCCCAAAACGTCTACACTTCCCCTGCTTTGCCCGCCAAAACGTCTACCGGCCGTAGACGTGTGCCCCACCAACCCCTGAAAGCTTCTACGTTTTCGGCCGAAAAAGGGCAAATTTCTACGCGGTAGAAGGAAGATACAGGCACTGTGTATTGCGGGCGGCGTGCTGGGCTGTATAGTGGGTAATCTTTATATATCTTTGCCCAAGGTGAGTGTCGTGTTGGCGGTGAGAAACACCGGTTTTTGCAGTTTCGTCGCGGTAAATCAGGGCTTGTCAGTGGACAGGTGGAAAAGATGATGCACGCGTGTCATCGACGCCATCATCGGGGCACATCGTACGCGGCGCAGTTTCTAAACAGCAGGCATTCTGCACAGACAAAGCATAGTCACACCAAGCATTTTAGCTAGCGAGCACGCAGAACAGTTGCCAGAACAGTCACTTACGCTAGGCGATGCCCAGTCGCCCATAAGCGCATATGATCACACATCATACTTACGTGTTTGCTGAATCAAACACATAGATTGTGGAGAATGCAAACCTCAGAGGACGACGGGGAGGCGCCAACGGGTCAGGCACCCTCATCAGCCGGCTCCTGGTCAATATCTGCTTCCAAAAAGCGGCTTTGTACCAAGGATTACAGCGCGTGAGTGCTTTAGCGTCATGCTTGACTCCTGGGACATCTCCATGTCGTCGCGCTCAAACAGTCCTTTGTGTACTTGCTTATAGTGATGACGCGGTACGCGATCTTCAAAGCCGGGTCAATCAGCGACACAGAGCTCGTGCGGCAAGGCATGGCTCGCCGTGTGCGCCTGGCCCGTGGAACGAGGCTCTGCGCAAGTCCTCGGGCACACTATCGCTGGATGAACGAGGCATATCATTTGTTACGTCGGGGGACCTGAGTGAAACCGGGGTGGCGGGGGGTACACTCTCGGGCACCAGCATCAGCGGCTGCCAGAGCCCCAGCAAACTTTCAGCGCCAGCCCAGTCCCCGCCGCACGTGTCCGTCCGCGTCGAGGAGCCCAGCACACCTCAGAGCTTGGTGAAATCATCAGCAGGAGGACCGCGCTTGCCGGTGTTATGGCTTGACTTCAAGGACGCGTGCCAGGTGAGAGTTCGGTTTTTCCATGCGGTCATTATCGCCTGCACTGTAACGCCTGCAATCCGCTGCATCCAACACAACCGCAGGACGTTCTCGACATCGTGCGGGTTTACCCGCTGGCCACGCTGCTGCTGCCCCTCCTAGTCTTTGCTTTGCTGACGGGTTTCGGAGTCTGGGGCGTCATCGCGGGCGCGAACACGTACGCGGAGCAGCATAAGAACGACGTGCGAAGCCGTGCAGTGGATGCGGCGACGGGCTTTCAGGTATGTCGCGTTGGCAAGCATACGTTGCCTTCAAGCTACAGGTAACCAGAACGTTGGGCTTGCGGGCCGTTTGCCAAGCGAAACCGTTGTTGCACCAAGGATTCAAGTCCTCCCTGCGCCTTGGTTCCGCCTGTGGCCCCCTCATCCCCGCCCCCCGTCCCGCAGATTCAGCTGCAGCAGTCCTTCACACCCGGCGTCACCATGCAAATGCTCGTCAAGCAGCGGCCAGACTGGGAGTACTGGGTGCAGAACTTCAACTCCACTGCCGCGGAGCTCATGTCGCGCGTGCCCAAGGGCGCGCTGTGGAACCTGCAGCTGCAGCCGTTTGCGCAGGTCATGATGATCCACCCCTTCCGGCCCGAGGATCTCTCGCAAGTCAGCCCGCCCCGCGACCTGATTGGCGGTGAGTGCCGATGCGCCCACAAACAGATGAGCTACAGGGATGAGAAACTAGGAGCCCATTGCAGCCAGGGACTTGCTTCCTTCCATGCGCCTTGCGCCATACAATAATGCGGCCTTTTGCCCGCATGTCACGTGCCACTGCTGCCACCCGTGATGGACAGATCCAGCACGGCGCGATCCCGTGCTACAAGCCATTCGCACCGCGCAGCCGGAGGTTGCTGGACCTCTGCGTGTCGGTCAGGGCTTCATGGGGGCATTCGTGCGCTATCCAATCTTTGTGCCCGATGTCAGCGAGGAGGAGACCTTCGGGTTCCGCTACAAGGACAACTCCACCGCGATCCCCTACTCAGGGCTCCCGACCAGCGTGCGCAATTGCGGCATCTGCTACAACGCCACAACACGCGAGAAATGGTGAGCAGGAGGTGGTCATGTCCTGCGGTGTGCGCCTGCCGAGTTGGGGGCTGCATCGTCGTCTATATGTTCCTGGCCCATCACTCTCCAAGTCACGACATGCCATTCGAATCATTTGTGTCCCACCCGGCTCCCCATGCCCATCCATACGCCAGGTGGGGCTTGCTAACGGTGCTGGTGAACTATGATGAGGTCACCAACGGCCAGGACGCGTACCTGGCGACATTGCGCAAGCTGGTGCGTGCATGACGGGTGGTAGCATCTGCAAGCTGTACGGTATGCCCAGTGCATGCCTTCATGCGCAGCTCTGTCCCGGCATAGATCTCAGGTAGCCTCAAACATGCCTATGTCCTCACGCCCCTCCCCCGCGCCGCCCCGTGCAGAACTATTACTACGCGCTGGTGCGGCCCATCAACTCCACGTCGGAGCAGGTGATCGCGCAGGTGGGGCCCACCTCCCTGCGCGACGAGGACGCGGTGACCGTGGAGGTCCGGGTGCTCAACGCCGTGTGGCAGCTGCGGGTGAGTCGCGTTCTGTCGTCATGGCGGTCACCTCGCTTCCTGGGTTAAACGTGGATGTACAGGCAAAGACCGTGGGCGAAGACTCAAATATGTTCCCTTCTCGCAAATGCCACCTGTTATGTTTGAATTGCACATGCCCATTCACGCAATTTCTTGGGTGTTCACCGCGACTGGCACGACAGGTCACGATGGCGGACGGCTTCCGGCCGTCATGGGAGGGCCCAGTGATTGCGGCCGTGGTAATCCTGGCTTTCGTGGTGTCCACGCTTTTGTGCATCACAGCAGTTTCGCTCAAAAAGCAGCGCCTGCTCCTGCGCGAATCAATGGTGCGCTGGGAAATGCACACGCGTACACTTCGCACGTGCTGGTGCGGTGCATGACTTCCAGCCATGCAGGATCTAAAGTCAGGCTTCATGCCGGCAGGGCTAGATTCCCATCCCGTGTTGAGGCCTGTCCCTTATGCGAGTGCGTGCCCGTCTTGCGGCCACCATGCAGGAGACAAATCAAAAGCTGGTGACAGCGACGCAGCGTCTGGAGGAGGAGAAGGAGCGCATGGACGTGCTGCTGGTGCGGCAGTACGACCTGCTGAGGTGCCTGGACGCGAACCTGCCGCCCAGCCGCAGCGAGCTGCGGCGTCAGGGCAGCAGCAGTGAGGCGCCGCCAGGCCGTTCAGTTTCGTTCAGTGCTCTTTCAGCAAGCGACAGCCGCAAAGATATGCTGCGTGAGTGTGTGTGGAATGCGCGAAAGCGCAGCCTTGGGTAAAGTTGCATGCGCATGATGGTGCTGGATCTAGCCATAGTCCTGGTCCGAAAGCTCCTGCAAAGATTCTTTGCGCTGCCGCCTTCACCTGACCCCCCTGCCCCCAACCTACGGACCGCAGGTCGCATTGAGGAGGCTCGACGCAGCCTGCAGTCACAAAACGTGTCTTTGACAGAAGACCCTATACAGCTGTTAGAAGTGCTGGGTTGCGGCGCGGTAAGTCGCACATTCGCAATGTAGCGCATGAGTATCTTGCATGCGTGTTGTTGCATTGCCGCATCGTGGCAAGGGGTCGCATGGGGTACTGGCACGTGAGCGAGGTTGCCAGTCACATAATGCTTCACATAATGCGCGCGTGCGCTGACTTCTTGACGCCCCTCCATCTCTGGTCGGGTCGAGGTTATCAACCATATGGGACTTCGGTTCACATTTGCACTCTATCATAAGTTCCTCCAACTCTAATTCCTCGCAGTTCGGCAAGGTGCAGCGCGGCCTGTGGCGCGGCACGGTGGTGGCGGTCAAGACCATGATCCTGCCGGCCAACATGACGGGGCAGGAGAAGCGCGAGAAGATGGCGGTGATGGAGGCGGCCATCAGCAGCAGTCTGGTGCACCCCAACATCGGTGAGTGACAGGCTCCGCAACCCGCATCTACGCCCGGACGCCAGCGGCGAAATGCCTCGGGCTACTGCATGCTCGCAAGCACCATACATACACAACCTGCTGACCGGGGCCCTGTCACTGCCGTCACATGCGCGCAGTGACCACCTACACCTACTTCATCCGGCCGTACCACGAGCCTGAGCACGAGGGCATTCAGAACATGCAGATTGGTCCCGGGTAAGCGAGCGAGAGGGCATACAGACAGATGTTGAACTGCCAATCGCCACCCGGCTCTCTACTTCCCATCCATGCATGTATTTGTGGCTTTCCCCTTCCCTTCGCTTGTTGCAGGCCCGGCCAAACGACCTTGGACAGCGCCTTTAGCAGCAGGGGAGCAAGCGCCGTGCGCGCGGGTAGCGGTGACACGCAAACAAGCATCCACAGCTACGAGGTGCGTGCATATCTAGTTGTTCATTCAGCGCTCACTGCTGCTTGCAATCATCGGCTCATCACGCATACCCGCAATGCCATGCTGTGCTTTTGCCGCCACACAGGTCCGGCTGGTGCTAGAGTTCTGCGACAAGGGCTCGCTAAAGGACGCGCTGGACCAGCACGTCTTTATGCAAAGTAAGTGGCCTTGCCATGACGGGCTAGGCGCTGCAGGTTCTTTGCACGACAGCGCTTGCAGGTACCCGTGTGTTGGATGCGTACCTAGCCGCGCTCTGACTGGTGACCTTCCCGCGTGTGGCAATTACAGGCGGGTCGCTCAACCTGGCGGCGATGCTGGAGACGGCGGCGGACGTGGCCAAAGCCATGGTGCACATGCACGCGGCGAATGTGCTGCACTCGGACCTCAAAGCCCGCAACATCATGCTCAAGAGCAGCGGCACGGAGGGCCGCGGCATCGTGGCCAAGGTGGCGGATTTCGGCCTGTCCACGCGCATGGAGCACCAGGAGACGCACCTGAGCAGCTGCTTCCAGGGCACGCTGACGCACATGGCTCCGGAGGTGATGTTGGAGGGCCGCATCAGCAAGGCCGCGGATGTGTACTCGGTGAGCCATGGCGGGGCGCGATGGGGCGTCGTGCACGATGCGTTGCTGTTGATGTCTTGCGGTCCCGCACACTCGCGCTAACACCAGCACATTATTCATTTCTTGCCTTCCGCCCCTCTGTCCTGCAGTTTGGCATCTTGCTGTGGGAGCTCTTCTGCGCCGGCGACCCCTTCCAGGGTGTGCCTCGCGCGCACCTGGGCCACGCAATCACCAAGGAGGCGCGGCGGCCCAAGTTCCCGCCCTTCGCGCCGGCCGGCTTTGTGCGGCTGGCGACACGGTGCTGGGACCCGGACGCGTCCCTGCGGCCCACCTTTGAGGAGGTGCTTTCGGAGCTGGTGCGCATGCGCGAGGAGCTGGGCGGGGACACGCCGCAGCTGGTGGTGACGCCGCCCAAGCCTGTGCGCCCAAGTGACCATCCGCAGGACATTGACGTGCCTTCTATCCAGTCACCACAACCAAACAGGCCTAGTGCCACGGCTTTCGTGCAGTTGCCCAGAGGCAATACCCAGGATGGGGAGCCGTTGTTTTGCACAGCCGTTGCAGCTGCTGGCGGTGGAGGAGCATCGGCGGACGTTTCCGCAGCAGCAACCGCAGTAACGGACGATAGAGGAGGCCGCAGGCGAGCCGGCGGCTTGGCCCGACGGTCCGCCGGCGCCACATGCAGTGCACGGTCACCGCTGGCGGTAGGGCTGGCTTTTGCAGGTGCTGTTGACGAGGCGCGCGCATACAGCTACTCCGCTGGTGAAGGCGAGGGCGGGGCCGCGGACTTGAAGCGCACCCTGAGCGACGGCGTTGACGGCGACGGGAGCAGCGACCCACCTTCTGTGGACGCTTGCCTTTCAACCGGAGGTGGCCTTATCCCATTCGAGCTGTTGAGCACCACCGGTGGCTCACGGGGAAGGCGGCCGCAGGGCAAGGGCCCACAGGTTCAGCGGCGGCTGCGCAAGATGGGCATCCAGCTCGGCGGCCCTGCGGCCACGAGCATGACGCCCACACTGCCCGCCCTTGACGAACACACGGATGAGGAGGCGTGCTAGACATGACAAGAAATATACATTGATAACACAGCAATTGATAACTTTTCGTGCTCACTCATAAAGCAACCTTCGCCGTACACTGATCCTTCTATGGTGTGAGCTGATTGCCGTGTGTGTGCAGCTCGGGCGGTGCAGCCCATCATGTTCTAGCAGAAGTGTCGTAGCTTGAATTTCACTGCTTTATTCCGAGCTGTCCGGCTTGCCGTATATTCACTGGCACAATTTATGTGTTTGGCTTTATCTTGCTTAGTAATACCCGGTGTAACTTCATCTCTGTGCGGTGAATCGTGGTATGCTTTATTGTGCCTGTCTTATTTGTAACGTCGTAATATTGGGAGATTGGGGTATACTGTACGTGCTTGGCGCCGGTTGGCCCACCAGCGTAGAAGTACTCATGTACACTTTCTTGTGTGTGCTGTGCTCCGTGTACAAGTGGGTTTTGGGCGGAAAAGTGAATGAGCCCAGTAAGTCGCGTAAAATGTGCGGTTCCTGCCATTCTATGTTCAAGTGTGCTGGAGGCTTTGTGTTCCGCAAGCAGGTCACGAACGGGAGAGCGTCTGAGGGGCAGGTGAGGTGCTTGGCACGGTGCAGGATCTGGCCGCCCTGGTTGGCACAAAGAGCGACCCCATGGTCATTGACTGAGTCGGCTCATCCTGCGTGTGGCATTGGTGCGTTCACGGTATTGCCACGCATGCACACCGGAGGGATGCGGGCGCTTCCGCATGCCGACACGACCTTGGGCACGAGCTTTGGCCGGCAAGGTGTGGATTTCACTTTGAGAGGTGGGATGTGTATGGCCGTGTGGGGTGCCGAGTGCAGCTAGATTTGTCAGGTGTGGATACCGCCTGAAGCTACCGCCTGAAGCGAATCCGGGATTCCACGCGCGGAGAGATTTGCAAGCCTAGAGCAGGAATTCGCTGGCGCGGTCAACATTAACAACAGGACTTGCCCACACAGAGAGCGCCCGAGCGGGATTTCGCAAGCAGAGATAGAAGGTCGTGATTCCGCTGGGTCGGGTGGAGATTCAATTGTCGGGTATGTCAGGACTGCGACATGGGATATTCCGTTGGGCGGGCGTGGTGCGGCATGCCGCCGGGGCAGAGTGGGCATAACAAACTGCGCGAGCGGGATATCAAACACATTAGGATTGATGGCCGGGGGTTACCCCGGGATGTTGCGCAGCGTTGTCGTCTCCATCCCTGCGTGCAGGCCATCTTTCGGGAACGTCCCGGGCAGCTACAGCAGCCCGTTATACAAGCCGTCAAAGGACAGAATGGGGTAATTTGTGGAAAACTATTGCTACTGTCGAGCGAACAGTCATACAGGTTGCTACCGTCGCCTGGAGGGCCGCACATCCGAAAGCCAAGCTGAAAGCGAACCTCGGTTCAGATCGCGGTTCGCCAGTAGTAGCGTCGGCGGCGCCTCTCCCCAGCATGCTAGGTGCGTCTACTCCGTGCCGCTGCCTTCCGTGCATCTACGTCCGTATTTGGATGGGGTCGGGTCTCGGGTGCTGCCCACCGGTTCTGGGACCTGGCTTTCGCTGTTTGTTGGGCGGGGCTACCATACGGTTCATGAAGTTGGCATCGGGCGGGGCTACCATACGGATGGGGGAGTCACGAAACCCGTGCGCGGCCCCCATCTCCGTCCCTCTCAGCCCCATCCTCATCATGCCGTCCGGCACACCCAGCGCACGGGCTGCTCGCAGCCTCATGCCGTCTTCACAGCCCCATGCCGTCCTCAGGAGCCCTCCTAAGGAGCTGGAGGCGAGCCTTGCAGTGGCTGCCACGCTGGGCGACCATGATCGGGGCGCGCTGCAGCGGCAGCAGCAGCAACATCAGGCGAGCCGTGCAGTGGCTGCCACGCTGGGCGACCAGCTGGCACGTGACCGGGGCGCGGAGAAGCAGCAGGATGAGCGGTGCATTAGGTATGAGTGGAGGATGAGGCTGCGAGGACGGCACGATGAGGATAGGGCTGTGAGAACGGCACAAGACTTTGCAATGCCCCCACGTAGTACTGCCGCCTGGGTCCTGGACGCTTGCGCCCTGGTTAGGTTAGGCGGTGCCGGTGGTGCGTGTTGCTGGCCTTCAGACTTTGCGGTGCTCCCGCTCTCGGCTTTGTGGCATCGATGCAAATGGCGAGGATCTGGCGGGTTTAGGCTTGGCTGGGACTTGCTGTGCGCGGAGTCACGCGGAGTCCTTGGCTGCGGGAGGGTTTGCGGCAGCTTCGACGGCCCTTGTGCGCGTGCGCGCTCGGGTTGTCCCCTCTGTAACTCCGCAATCATAAGGCTGCGAGGACGGCACGAGGCCTTGAGGATGGCATGAGGCTGTGAGGACGGCACGAGGCTGTGCGGACGGCATGAGGCTGTGAGGACCGCATGGTGAGGATGTGGCTGAGAGGACGGCATGGGGCTGAGAGGACGGCATGGGGCTGAGAGGACGTCGGGAGGATGGGGCCGAGGACGGCACGAGCCTCAGGACTTGAACAGACTGGGGCCGCGTACCTGGCGTAAGGTTGCGTGAAAGTATGCCCTCGTGGTCGGACGCGAGACTCGATCTCTGGGCTGAGGGAATTCATGCTAGACATCCCAATTTATCAGAATGTCCTTGACGGGATGGGTCCGGGAGTGTGACCTGGAATCGCACTTGCGGAAACCGCCCTCCAGCATTGCCACCATCCTCGCTCGCCAGTCGGCGCATACATTTTACAAACCAGTAATCTTGCTACAAGCCAAAAGTACAATTGTCGGCTGAGCAGAAGCTCCTCCAGGTTGTTTCAGTATGGCAGCGCCCTGGCAACCGCCCTTTCATCATTAATGATATCCATTTAGTTGACCTCGTGTACAAGTCATTCAAAGCAATCAATAACAGCGATGGTGGAGGCAGGCGCACAAGCGAACGCGGATGTTACGCAGGCTTCGACTGAAGACCTGGCAAACGGGCTTTTCAAGAATGACAAGCTGGGCATTGGCACCGTGGTTCGCGACCTGGTGGCGCGTACACAAGGCGCAGGCGCGGGCCAGCATGCGCCAAATGGCAAGCCGGCCGGTCAAGAAGACCTCTTTATCATCGGAGGCGCGGAATCTACGTTTGCTACGCAAGCAGGGCACGTTGCGCTTGACATGCGCGTTGGTGTCGACCCGCCAATGAAACCAATTACTGAGGAAAACGTGAAGCTAGAGATTGCGGAGGAGCCTCAAAAGCCCAAGGTACCTGCACCACGGCTATCTGTGGGCGGCGGCCAACCTGCCAGCACCGCAAAGCCGGGCTCATGCCGCAGCTGCTGGGCAAGCCTCCTTGACACGCTCACCGTAAGTCCGCTATCCCAGTTTGAGTTTCATTCAAGGCCAGAATTGGTGGCAAATAGCTTAGCAGCGGGGCAAGTGGAACCCCAAGGGTTTTTCGGTGACTGTCGCCTTGGGTGCTTGGGTGAACGTGCCTAAACTCTCCCCCGCCCCCCATTCTGCACCGCAGGAGCTCTGGTGCGTTCTGCCCGCGGTCGCGGTGGTGCTAACATTTTTGGTGATGATATTGGGCCGCATTAAGACGTCCGGTGCTGGTGGGGTCAGTGTGTCAGCTGAGTCAAATGCCGGCAGTCACGCTCTTGGCAACCCTGTCGGCTGCATATTGCTGCACAGGGAGATCATCAAGCTGTACCCCAGCACCATTATTGTGCCGCTTATTGTGTTCGGCATCATCTGCGGTAGGTGTTCAGAGGAGGTGCTGCGCGTACACAATTGCCTTGGTCAGGGCCCCAGCACACCCGCTGGATGATACTGATTGCTCTCTTGAAAATTTCGCAAGCATACGGTGTGCCTGGATGCGTTATTTACATGTGCCCAATGCAGGCTTGGGCATCTGGGGCGTCATGGCGGGGGCGGACTCGTACGTGCAACAGCAGAAAGATGATGTGCGCAGTCGCGCGGTGGACGCGGCGACGGGCTTCCAGGTGCGGTGCATGCGCAACGTCATGTTATGGTCTGTCGGAGCTGTGAAGCGATTGTCGGTGCCAAGCCTAAAATGTTGTGCGAGTTGGCTGCCCCATCGCCTGTGTGCCGCTCCTGTCTTGCTTCTGCCCCCGTAGATCCAGCTGCAGCAGTCCTTCACACCCGGCGTCACCATGCAAATGCTCGTCAAGCAGCGGCCAGACTGGGAGTACTGGGTGCAGAATTTCAACTCCACTGCCGCGGAGCTCATGTCGCGCGTGCCCAAGGGCGCGCTGTGGAACCTGCAGCTGCAGCCGTTCGCGCAGGTCATGATGATCAACCCCCTGCGTCCGGAGGACCTGTCGCAAGTCAGCCCGCCCCGCGACCTGATTGGCGGTAAGACGCACACGTCACGGCCCCGTGTCAGTTACAGAACAAGATTGGCGCTGTGCCTTCTCGGCGCTGGTTGCTGACTGCAAGCACGACGTTGTGCCGCCCGAATGGCCCCTGCAGACCCCACACGTCGCGACGGCATCTTGAACATCATCCGGACACGTGAACCCGGCGTGAATGGCCCTTTCTACCTGGTCCAGGGATTCACGGGGGCATTCGTGCGCTACCCTATATATGTGCCCAACGTTAATGAGCAGGAGACTTTCGGTTTCCGCTACATGGAAAACGACACCGCGATTCCCTACTCGGGGTTGCCGGCCAGCGTGCGTAGCTGCAGCATCTGCTACAACGCCACAACGCGCGAGAAATGGTGAGCAAGGGGTGATCGTGCGACAGGGCTAGCGCAAGCCGCATTAGAGGCCGCATGCTCGCGTAGGTGTTGTCTCCGATTGCGGTGTGCCTTGAAACGGCTCGCTCACTTGTGTCCCACCACACGCTTGCCATACGCCAGGTGGGGCTTGCTAACGGTGCTGGTGAACTATGATGAGGTTACCAACGGCCAGGACGCGTACCTGGCGACACTGCGCAAACTGGTAAGCTGCTTAGTGTGTAACCGCTTCACCCTGAATCAGAGCCAACCCTTATAAGGGTGCAGCACCTTTCGGGGCCGTGTTTGCGTTACTCCTGCTCTCACGCCCCTCCCCCGCGCCGCCCCGTGCAGAACTACCACTACGCGCTGGTGCGGCCCATCAACTCCACGTCGGAGCAGGTGATCGCGCAGGTGGGGCCCACACCCCTGCGCGACGTACAGGCGGTCACGGTGGACGTCAAGGTGCTCAACTCCGTGTGGCATCTGCGGGTAAGCTCACGCATGCGGTCTCAGTAAGCCGGGCGCCAGCGCCGTTGGCCTTGGATATAGTCTGGTTACAGTGAATGGGCGCAGCAGACTGCTTGGCGGAACAAGTGGGCTTGGTGTGGCATTGGCTTGGAAGGCTGTGACAACGTTGCACGGCACTGCCAACTCTCCACAGGTGGCTCCAGCCGATGGCTTTGAGCCGTCGTGGCGGGCACCGCTCATCGCAGCGGTTGTCATCATTTCGTTCATCATCGCGGCGTTGCTATTCGTGACCATGGCGTCTTTCAAGCGCCAAAGGCTGCTGTTGCAGGAGACAGTGGTGGGTAGGGGTGAACGTCTTCAGAGCTGCCGCTGCTGGGCTAGCCCCATTATTCGGTCAGGTGCGGGAAGAGGATGCACAGGATACTAGTGTGAGCTCTTTCGCTTGTTACCTTCGCTTGCAGGCTGCAAATCTGAGCTTGGCCGAGACGACCAAGCATCTGGAAGAGGAGAAGGAGCGTATGGACGTGCTGCTGGTGCGGCAGTACGACCTGCTGAGGTGCTTGGACGCGAACCGCTCCAAGCGTAATGGCCTCGATAGCGATGACGCCATGTCTGTGTCTAAGCGCGCCATGATGAGTGAGTCGCGTCGGGCTCATCGCTGACCTACAATGTGCTTGTGCATGCCAAAATAGGTCGCGGAGGGCGGGTTAGGATATTCCAGAAACCAAAGCGACCATTGAGGGGATGCCATCCTGGGTCGGGGGTGGGCGTTGCAAGCTGACTGACACGCCCGCGTCCATGCGTGCGCAGCCCGCATCGAGGACGCGCGCCGCTCACTGAACGTGGCCAAGTCGTCCATCGATGACCCCATCCAGGTCTTTGAGATCCTGGGCGCAGGCGCGGTGAGTGATGGCGGGTTGGGGAACAGAGCGCGCATAAGGCGGAGCGGGCTGGGCCAGTAAGAGACAAAACATTTCTATTATGGTGCATGTTGGCTGATTCCCCGATACCCCTCTCCTTGCAGTTCGGCAAGGTGCAGCGCGGCCTGTGGCGCGGCACGGTGGTGGCGGTCAAGACCATGATCCTGCCGGCCAACATGACCGGGCAGGAGAAGCGCGAGAAGATGGCGGTGATGGAAGCGGCCATCAGCAGCAGTCTAGTGCATCCCAACATCGGTGAGCGACAGGCTCCGCAACCCAAATCTACGCCCTGACGCCAGCGGCAAGATTCCGCGGGCTACTGCATGCTCGTAAGGACCATACATACACAACCTGCTGACCGGGGCCCTGTCACTGCCGTCACATGCGCGCAGTGACCACCTACACCTACTTCATCCGGCCGTACCACGAGCCCACACACGATGGCGTGCAGAACATGCTGGCCGGGCCCAGGTACGGGACTGTTTGTATGCGTGGGTTCTGACCTTGTGCCTTGCCTGATATGCATACCAAATTCCTAAATTTAATTTGCCTTTCTTATGTGTGCAGCACCACAAGCCCCACCAACCCGAGTCGTCCTACGTCGGATCCGCAGTCAACCATGGCAGACAGCGTTGCATCGGACAGCACAATTCACAGCTACGAGGTATGCGTTTCTTAGGCTGGTGTTGACTGTGGTCTGCGCTTGAATGCATTGCATGCCGGCAGCATGTCCGCGGCGACCGCTTGCTGGTATGGAGCTACTGCAGCAGCTCAGCGTGACCTCATGTCCCTCAGGTCCGGCTGGTGCTGGAGTTCTGCGACAAGGGCTCACTTAAGGATGCGCTGGACCAATCCGCCTTCATGCAAGGTAAGCAGGTGTAATGTGTCATGACGTCTTGATGCACAGAACCGATGCGGGAAGGCGCTAGACTAGTGGTGCAAACGTGACGCACGCAACCTTTTTACGCCTGCAGGCGGCGCCCTAAACCTGGCGGCGATGCTGGAGACGGCGGCGGACGTGGCCAAAGCCATGGTGCACATGCACGCGGCGAATGTGCTGCACTCGGACCTCAAAGCCCGCAACATCATGCTCAAGAGCAGCGGCACTGAGGGCCGCGGCATCGTGGCCAAGGTGGCGGATTTCGGCTTATCAACGCGCATGGAGCACCAGGAGACGCACCTGAGCAGCTGCTTCCAGGGCACGCTGACGCACATGGCTCCGGAGGTGATGCTGGAGGGCCGCATCAGCAAGGCCGCGGATGTGTACTCGGTGAGCCATGGCGGGGCGCGATGGGGCATCGTGCACGATGCGTTGCTGTTGATGTCTTGCGGTCCCACACACTCGCGCTAGTACCAGCACATTACTCATTTCTTGCCTTCCGCCCCTCTGTCCTGCCTTCCGCCCCTCTGTCCTGCAGTTTGGCATCTTGCTGTGGGAGCTGTTCTGCGCCGGCGACCCCTTCCAGGGTGTGCCTCGCGCGCACCTGGGCCACGCCATCACCAAGGAGGCGCGGCGCCCCAAGTTCCCGCCCTTCGCGCCGCTTCAGTACGTTGCACTAGCGACACGGTGCTGGGACCCGGACGCGTCCCTGCGGCCCACCTTTGAGGAGGTGCTTTCGGAGCTGGTGCGCATGCGCGAGGAGCTGGGCGGGGACACACCGCAGCTTATCATCATCCCGCCAAAGCCAGCGCAGCCGTCGGTGGCAATGGCCAAGGTGACGGGGCAGCTGCCGCAGGCGAGCGGTGACAGCGCGGACAGCAGCGGCAGCGGCAAAATCGTACTGAATGGTGGTGCAAGCAATGGTACTTATACCAATCCTCTGGCGTTGTTCGGAGCGGGGATAGTGGTAGGCGGCAGCACCACCGGCAGCACCACCGGCAGCTTCGGCAGCCTTCCGGGACAGGGCGTGGGGCACTCAGCGGTGGCGCAGCGCTCTGTGATGAAGAGCGCGCTAGCACAGCGGCACCTGCGGAAGATGGGCGTGCGTAGCAACGGCAGCCCGGGGCTGGGGCTCAGTCTGGCGCCCGCGATGCCAGCCCTGCAGGAGGACCACGAGCAGGAGGGTGCGGGCAGTGGCAGCGATAGGGAAGGCTCTCCGCGGGCAGATGGGTTCGTGGAGCCAGCGGCAGAAGGACCGGCAGGCGAAGCCGGAGCTGATGGCGAAGGTAGAAATGCAGATGCAGGGCTGACAGCACGAGTCAGCGGGGAAGGCGGGGCAGAGGGCTGCAGGGGGTCCGGAAGCAGGCAAGCCCTGCAGCCGGATGGAGGTGAGCCAGGTGCGGGCCCCAATCACGTGTGAAGATTTAACTGGTTGGAGGATTGGAGGTGGGGAAAGTTCGTCGTGATTGTATTGAGAGCCTGACACGGAACGCAACGCACATGAAGTGTCTGGGGCACTGCACTTTGGGCACGAAGGCTTGTCAAGACGAAATGCCTACGAACATTGATGCGAACACTTAATGGCACTGGATTGGGGGTTGTGCATTTGTTGGACGCGGCTAACGCCGGCTTGCATGTGCTAGATGGTTAAATGGTGTGGGACTTTGGGTTCTGTTGACATTCTGTACTGCACATCTGCGCGGTAGTCGCAGAGATCCATGCGTCTGCGATGTGGTCGCAGAGATCCGTTGCGCTTGTGTCCAGGGGACGCTGTTGGCCACGCTTGATGGTGCTACCCCTGCGCGCATTCATTGTTGTGCATGGACTGGTGGTGTTATTCAAATATGGTCATAGGCCCTACGCCTCCTGGCACCGGCAAATAAGAAAGCCTTTGTTGGTCTGTAGGGTGCCAAAGGACGACCTCGTAGCATTCATGTGGGCGTGAAAAGGCGGCCTAACCGTTAGGGCCCCTCAATAACATGCTTGCGGCGAAGGCCATCAGTCACGACATGGGCCTTGTGAGCCCATGTGCGGAACTACCGGAGTATGTCCCGATGTATGCGATTGCTGCATACGGTATGCTTGTGCCGAGTTGCCAGCGCGTGCCAGGAAACAGCTAATGCGGTTAGGCGGTGTGGAAGGGGTGGGAACGAGTCTGGTGCCCAATTGTGTCATGGCGACAGCGCCCTGTAACAAACATGGTTTGGTGTTACCAGCTCGCAGCGTTTATGTATAATATCATGTGTCACTTCAGGGCCAGCAGCGCCTCCTCTGTGCCTTTTTGAGGCGTCCCCTGCGATGACCAAGCTGTAGGCCAAAACATGATAGGGCTCCCAGGGGCGCCTGGCCCGACAAGCAATGATGTGACAAGGAATGGTATCGATAAACCGACTGCGGCGGGCACGGGCGCGGAGCAGCACCAGCAGGTGAGTCGCACCGGCACATATGCGGAGGACCCCGAAGTGGTGTTCGCACCCAAATTGCATCCTGCTTCCTTCGCGGATCCTGGCTCAAGACGCGCGCGCGCTGGGTGCTGTCCTGGGAGTTCTCACTCACTCGACGACCCTAAATGCGGTGCAAACTCGTTTGCGAGCGACTTAGAAAAAACTGCCTATACCGTTAGGATCAGTGTAAGAAACTCTATAAGAAAATGCATTTATCTCAGGGCGCGTATTGGCACGGTCCCACCGACCCGGCTCCCAGGCGCCCTGCCCCGAATCCATGCCGAGCGCGTGCCTGGCCGGCTCGTCCTACTCTTGCTGAAATTAGGGCGCCGGACGAGCCGGCCGGGCACGCGCTCGGCATGGATTCGGGGCAGGGCGCCTGGGAGCCGGGTCGGTGGGACCGTGCCAATGAGATAAATGCATTTTCTTATAGAATTTCTTACACTGATCCTAAAGGTATAAGCAGTTTTTTCTAAGTCGCTCGCAAACGAGTTTGCACCGCATTTAGGGTCGTCGTCACTCACTGCTGTCGATGAGTACGTTTCCAAGAGCGTTTACTGGCAATTTCTTGGTATGCATTTGCAGCGTATTTACGCGTCAATCACCAGCGGGGAGCTCGCTACACCGCGCGGCGGGTCGGCAAGGTGTCATGGCGAAACGTCGTTTGTTATCGAAACGCAGGTTAACGCAGGGAAGCCAGTGGCAAATCAGGATGGAGGCATGTTCGTCCTTGGGGGGGCGACTACGCTGCAACTGGACGGGCCTCCTGTCCCTGCCTTTGCGGGCCACGTTGCAGCCGGGCACGTCGCGCTTGACATGCCTAAACATGTAGCGGACATAAAGCCATCATCTAGCCCAAAGCCGGGGACGGGGGCGCCACCGGTTGCCCCGGCACCGGTGGTTGCTGCAAGCACGGCAACAGTAGTTCTGACAGACGACTTGGACAGCAGGAGCAAGGGCAAGCTCAGGTGTTGCTTCAACGGGTTTGTGACCTCCTTTAAGGTGAGCCTGAGCGTCGGGTTAATTACAGTATCGCTCTCTTACTACTAGTGAGTCAGCAGCGAGTCAGTCCCGCCCTGAAGACGCACGCCCTCGACATCCTTCGCTCGACCCTGCACCCCCGCCTTGCACCCCTCCGGGGCCGTTGCACGCATACTTGATAGGCAGCCAGAAACATAGGTCAGGACGGGGTCCACGGCCTGCACATATGGAAGCAATCCGCGCCTGGAAAGGATCGCAGTTAGGCAGTAATGTACCTCTCCCACCAAACCCATCGGCAAGCCTCTGCCCTAATGTATGCCCCATCTGGAACCAGGAGCTGCTGGACATCTGCATGCTCTACCCGGTCACCCTCATCGTGCCGCTGCTGGTGTTCGCTTTGCTGTGCGGTAAGAACTCACAAACTTGTGCCGAGGGAAACGCGGCATCGCAAGTTAGGTGGTGTGTTAGAAAAGCACAAGGAAATTAGGTGGTGTGTGTGTGTGTTAGTAAACGAAAACGGAGAGAATTTCCCGTTTGTGTATGTGTGCGCGTGTGCGCGTGTTCCTGTGGTTGCGGGTCAGTGTTGGGCGCGCGGGGCAGCCGGGGTTCCAGCAAGGAAGGGACCTGAAACTTGTTCACGGCCCGAGCATCAATGTCGCCGCAATCATGGATTCATGGCACATCGCGCAGAAGGACACGCATCCCCGCCCGAACCACCGCCTAGGCCCGGGCATTCCGTTGCCAAGAGCGTCAAGAATGCCATACTTCCCCCACCTCATTATTCGTCCCCCCTCTGATTGGCTACGGTCTACGCCTTTGCTATATCTTGATTCGTGTAAACCCCCTCTGCCTCCGCATGGTAATTTTTGCAGGCCTGGGCATCTGGGGCGTCTCGGCTGGCGCCGATGCGTACGTCAAGCAGCAAAAGGATGACGTGCGTAGCCGTGCAGTGGACGCGGTCACCGGGTTCCAGGTACGGCGCGGCTTTGCGCGCCCGGGCCTGTGCGAGGCGCGGAGGTGGAGGCTTCCAGGACAACGTGTACTTGCGCTGAGTCACGGTGTGTACTGCATCGGCGTTTGCGCCCCCGCCCGGCTGTGCCTGTCTTGCTGTTGCTCCCCGCAGATCCAGCTGCAGCAGTCCTTCACACCGGGGCTGACGTTCCAGCTGTTGGTGAAGCAGCGGCCGGACGTGGAGTACTGGATTGACAACTTCAATGCGACGGCGCAGGAGCTCATGTCGCGCGTGCCCAACGGCTCCCTGTGGAACCTGCAGCTGCAGCCGTTCGCGCAGGTCATGATGATCAACCCCTTCCGGCCCGCAACGGATGCGTCCCAGGTCAACCCTCCCCGCGACCTGCTTGGCGGTGAGGTGGCTGCTTGGAAATATCGCGCTGCCCGCACCGTTATGCGGCTATGTATCAAAACTGCTCGCCTAAAACCTTTCAAGTTCGCGCTGCTGAATCCCCTCCTCCTTCCTTTCGCCTTGCCGCGTGCCGCACCAGACCCCACTCGACGCAACGACATCATGAAGATTATCACCACGCGCGAGCCGCTGGTGGTGGGCCCGGTGTTGTTGGCTAATAACGTAAGCTGGGGCACTTTCGTGCGGTACCCCATCTACATCAAGAATGTTGACAGGTGCGTGCGCGCATGCCTGGTTAGGGCGGGAATAGGGAGCGCGCGATTCTTTCCGGGCGGGCAACAGGGAAGCCAGAGGCTTCATGTCAGCTGCGTTGAGCCACGACGGGCGGCTGAGGCTTGCACATCACAAGTTGGGGTGGTGGATGCCGTGTCGCAGGAACGAGACGTTCGGCTTCCGCTATATCCACGCCAACTGGAATGGCACCCGGGATGCGCTGCCGTACAACCTGCTGCCCGCCAGCGTGCGGGACTGCACGGAGAACGGGCCCTGCTACAACGCGACCACGCGCGAGAAATGGTGTGTTGCGCTCTTGTGTTCGTTGCCATCTGAGCAGCAGGCAGCGGCTGCACCACTCCTGGGCAGCTGGCGGCGCCCGCCTTTAGATGGGATGCTACGCGCCGACCTTCCCAGCGTAGGGCTGTCATGAGGTGCCGGCGACGGGCCGTGCGGCCGTTCCGTGACTGCTGCTGCGTTGGCCTTATAGCCCTGTGCTGGCCGCCCTGTTACGTACACTGCTTCCTTGCGATTGCCGCTTTTCTGCAACCGCTGCGTCGCTGCCGCAGGTGGGGGGTTATGACGGTACTCATCAATTACGACGCCGTCACCAGCGGCAACGACGCCTACCTGGCCAACCTGCGAAAGCTGGTGCGTGCAGTGCAGTGCAGTGCAGTGCAGTGCAATGCGATGCGGTGCAGTGCGGTGCGTGGGAAAGAAGCACGCCTCGGGTACCGCATGGCCGGCGCCTAAGTCGCATGATGCAGCAGTTAGGATGCGAGCAGGATGGCAGCGGAGCTCCCCAAGGGCTCGGCCCCGGTGCCGAGTGTCGCACTTGCGCGCAGGCACGTCGGCGGGGATGCGAGGAACGTGTGCGGGGAACGCGCAACCAGGCGCAAACGAAGCTCGACCTGCTGACCCAGGTGTCACCTCGTACAGGGCTACTACTACGCGCTGGTGCGGTCGCTGAATGCATCGGCGGAGCAGGTGATCGCGCAGGTCGGCCCTTCTGCGCTCCGAAACCACGATGCGGTCACGGTGGACGTCAAGGTCTTCACCACCATGTGGCAGCTGCGGGTAAGTGGTCCATGAAGTAAGGCGTCGAGGACGGGCACCTGCGGCGCTCTTGCTGTAACAGGAAAGTGCGGTAGACTTGCTGTGATGAGTAGCGCTAGTCGTGACGGTTTGCTGTCCGGTTGTCCTTCCAGGTGGCGCCACAAGACGGCTTCAAGCCATCATGGCGGGCACCACTCATCGCCGCGGTGGTGATCATCGCCTTCATTATCGCTGCTCTGCTGTTTGTGGCCATGGCCTCCTTCAGACGGCAGCGGCTCCTGCTCCAGGAAACAGTGGTAAGTGTCGCGTGTCTTCCTAGTCGAGGCCCCGGCAGCTTGTCACATGTGCGTCTGGCTTGGGACCATGCATTCCATTTGCCGTTCGCGCCGGCAAACGCGTCTTTGTGTTATGGTATATGCCAGGCTGCAAATCGTAACCTGGCTGAGACAACCAAGCGTCTGGAGGAGGAGAAGGAGCGCATGGACGTGCTGCTGGTGCGGCAGTACGACCTGCTGAGGTGCCTGGACGCGAACCGCAGCGACGGCAAGATCGACATGTCCGACACCGTGGGCGCCAGTAAAAAGGCTATGATGGGTAAGACCGATGAGCATCGTGGAAATAGGTTTTGCAATTGCGCTTCGCTACTATGTAGCTCAGGTGTAGCCCCACAATACCTGCGATAGTTTTGTACCGCTCGGCCCACGCTTACACCGCAAGCAAAACCCCATGCGTGCGCAGCCCGCATTGAGGACGCGCGCCGCTCACTGAACGTGGCCAAGTTATCCATCGAGGACCCCATCCAGGTCTTTGAGATCCTGGGCGCAGGCGCGGTGAGTGATGGCGAGTTGGGGAATGGAGCACGCACTGGTCATGGCTGGGCCAGTAAGAGGCAAAACATGTTGTTGATGGCGCATGTTGGCTGTTCCCCTGACAACCCTCTCCTTGCAGTTTGGCAAAGTTCAGAAGGGATTGTGGCGCGGTACGGTGGTGGCGGTCAAGACCATGATCCTGCCGGCAAACATGACCGGACAGCAGAAGCGCGAGAAGATGGCGGTGATGGAGGCGGCCATCAGCAGCAGTCTGGTGCATCCCAACATCGGTGAGCGACAGGCTCCGCAACCCACACTTACGCCAGGGCAAGATTTTGCGGGCTACTGCATGCTCGCAAGCACCATACATACACAACCTGCTGACCGGGGCCCTGTCACTGCCGTCACATGCGCGCAGTGACCACCTACACCTACTTTATCCGGCCGTACCACGAGCCCACACACGACGGCGTGCAGAGCATGTTGACGCAAGGGTGAGCTATGTCCGCACATAGCGGATTCTGCCTACGGTCAGTATGATGTCGCTGACTGGCGCTCTAGCCCCACCTGTAACGGTTACGTTGCACCGCCTGGTTGCAGGGGTGCGGCGCCCGGTAAAAACACCGACTCTCGCACGTCGCTGGACGACAGCAGTGGCGACAGCTCCACCATTCACAGCTATGAGGTAAGGGCTGGTCGCATGCCTTATCCACATCGAATTCGCTTTTAAGCCGTAGAGCTCACGCGGTCGGCCATGCTAAGCCTGCGATGCCTGACTGGCCGTGACAATATCGCAGGTCCGGTTGGTGCTGGAGTTCTGCGACAAGGGCTCACTTAAGGATGCGCTGGACCAATCCGCCTTCATGCAAGGTAAGCAGGTGTAATGTGTCATGACGTCTTGATGCACAGAATCGATGGGGAAGCGCTAGACTAGTGGTGCAAACGTGACGTACGCAACCTTTTTACGCCTGCAGGCGGCGCCCTAAACCTGGCGGCGATGCTGGAGACGGCGGCGGACGTGGCCAAAGCCATGGTGCACATGCACGCGGCGAATGTGCTGCACTCGGACCTCAAAGCCCGCAACATCATGCTCAAGAGCAGCGGCACGGAGGGCCGCGGCATCGTGGCCAAGGTGGCGGATTTCGGCCTGTCCACGCGCATGGAGCACCAGGAGACGCACCTGAGCAGCTGCTTCCAGGGCACGCTGACGCACATGGCTCCGGAGGTGATGCTGGAGGGCCGCATCAGCAAGGCCGCGGATGTGTACTCGGTGAGCCATGGCGGGGTGCGATGGGGGCCTTGGGCACCCGATGCGTTGCTGTTTATGTCTTGCGGTCCCACACACTCGCGCTAATACCAGTACGTTACTCATTTCTTGCCTTCCGCCCCTCTGTCCTGCAGTTTGGCATCTTGCTGTGGGAGCTGTTCTGCGCCGGCGACCCCTTTCAGGGTGTGCCTCGCGCGCACCTGGGCCATGCAATCACCAAGGAGGCGCGGCGTCCCAAGTTCCCGCCCTTTGCGCCGGCCGGCTTTGTGCGGCTGGCGACGCGGTGCTGGGACCCGGACGCGTCCCTGCGGCCCACCTTTGAAGAGGTGCTTTCGGAGCTGGTGCGCATGCGCGAGGAGCTGGGCGGGGACACGCCGCAGCTGGTGGTGACGCCGCCCAAGCCCATCACGAACGAGAAGAGCGCGGACATGGGGCCGCGCATAACTGCAAGCAATGGCGTGGTGCAGCTCGGGGTGGCCACCAGCGGTTTCCACATTGCCAGTGGCGGCGCTTCCACGCTGCTAGGTGCGGGTATCATCTTGGGAGGGGTCGGGGGCAGCACCAACGGTAGCATAGGCTCGATGGGCGGCTTGATGGGGAGCCGGTCAGGCGTCAAAAGCTCCATCGCACAGCGGCATCTGCGCAAGCTGGGGCTGAAGGTTGGCGGACTGGGAGTCTCGGGTCTGGCACCAGCGCTGCCGGCGCTGCATGAGGCACATGAGGGCCACGAGGAGGATGGCGCAGAGGCAGAGGCGGCCGCTGACGACGAAAGCCGCGGCACGCCAGGAACTTCTTCCGAGCAGTTGCTGGAGCCTGGTGAGAGCGGTCCGCTAGCTGCGGCCGGTGGCAGTGCCATCGGGGGTGACGGCGCAGCGGCTCCCCGTACGGTGTAGTGTTGAAGGGACGTGTCGGTTGTATACTATGCGTTTATTCATGGCTTGTTCATTCGCTCTCGCTTTGTTGCTGCTTACGTGTGAAGCTGAAAGTCGGAATCACGCGATGCTGCCGCCAAGAGAAAGTTCTTCGCAAGGGGTGCCTGGGTTTCACTGTTGTACCGTGGGACTGTCTGCGTGTGGAATGGTAACAAAGAGTCAAGCAGGCAAACATAAGACTGGATTGCATAGGCGATATTGGCTTGCAATAACGCTCTAGGATTTGGCATCGCAAGTTGCAATTCATGGCAGTGCCGATCCAAATTTGGGCTGACGTACCAGTCAGGGCATCTGGGCTATTGCTTTGCACCAGAGGCAGGCCAGCGCATAAGATTGCAGAGGCGCCCGGAGTAATGGGAAAAGTTCATCATATATTATGCATGCGACGCTGACATCATATACTATGCATGAAGAGACAATGAGCGTGTGCGGTCAAGGGCAAGGAGACGAGGTACTAAGTTTTTGAGGTGCATATACGGTAATGTACTACTGCGAAGATAAGGCCGCCGCCATAGCACTGGATTCAGGTCTGCATGCATGCGTGGCATGGCGCTCGACAGCCGAGGTGCAAGAAGAGGCCAGCATGACATTGTCGGCGCCGGGGCATGTGAGCTAACACGGCTTTTTGCATCAACAAACGTACGGTAGGGTGACGGCCTGCTGCCACAACCTGGCACTGCTTTACGAATGATTATGTGTTTGGGCGGGGCGCCTGACAGCTAGCTGACTGCGCCACGTACCACAACGCTCTTTATGCAACGCAGTAAAGCACAGCAACGCATGGAATGCATAGAATGCAGGGGAGCCCAGTCGTGATGATGGAGTAGGAGGAAGGCGTTAGTTGTACGTGTGGAGAACTGCTCAAGAGAGAAGCGTGTCGCAGTGCTCCGTCTAGCTCTGCTGATGGGACGTAGTGCTCAGATACTAGTTTCTGCTGTGGGCCAGTTTGGGCCTTGGGAAATGAAACGTTGCCGCTTTTGCAGGTTAAACATTACAGATACCCATAGCGGAATGTGTTAGTGCCCATGCAAGCCAGGGGGGCCATGGACACGTTGGGAACACTACGTTTCCGGGACTCTCTGTTCCCGGAACGCCAGCAGGGCGTGGATGTACTCTGCCACTGTCTTGGGACACCCGTCGCAAAGATCCCCCGCCCATGCTCCGCCATTTGTAAGTCGCTCTCAACCTCGCGTACAGATTGCATTGTTACAACAGGGACCACTGACGTGGATCGCGAGCTTCTGCTCTGACCTGAGGGGTGCGCCACCTGCACCGCCCTCATCCTACCATCCGCTAATTCAGTAGGATTCAGTCACCCGATCGATCTTCACTACTCGATTTATAGGAGTCCGCAGCAAACCTTCCGGACAGAATCCGGCCAAATCAACTAAGTCCTAAACTCGTCCAGCGTACTGCATGTCCGTAGTCATTTCATTCCGAATGAAATCGGAGGGGTGTATGGGATGTAGGGGCGTACAGCAGCGCAAGCACTGCACTCCTTGAACACATGCAGCTCATCCTCCACTGCCCCTGGCTCCAGTGTTTTTTTCCGGTAACTGGGGCCTGTACCCAGCGCGCCGGAGGCGCGCCATCTCGGTTACATACCGGCCGGCTGGCCGACCGGGCGGGGCGGGGCTGGCGGTGCCCGGAGGGCACCCCGTGCCCGGGGGCGGCACGGTCGCATGGCTTCTCGAGTGTTGACCAGGTGATCGCCACGTACGGTGTGCCGCGCGAGACGGAGAGCGGCGTTGCAGTGGCGCCGCTTCTCAATGCGGCGCGGCTGCGGGATTAGGAGGTCTCGTTCACCAAGTCCATGCGGCAGGCCAGCAATAAGGTATGGCAGCAGCACCGCAAGGCGGAGCTGAAGGGTGCCGCCGGCAGTAGATGGCAGTAGCAGCAGTGGAGATACCAGCAGTAGTGTAGCTGATGGGAGGGAACGGCTGACGAGGGCAGCACGGGCGATGAGCAGGACGTGTGGGGTGTGCTGGCTGCTCGCAGCAAGAGCACCTTGCTGGGTGAGGGCGGGGCCCGCGGCAAGCAAGGCAAGCAGAAGCCGCCCCCCCACCACCACCTGCCACGGTGCAGGTGTGGCGGTTCCTGAACAGGGCGGCTCTGACGCCGGGCCAGATTTCGGAGTACATGCTGCTAGCGGAGATTGCGTTTGTGCTGGTGCCGGGCTCTGTGGAGGATGAGCGGCGCTTTCCGATGATCAAGTATGTATGTGAAGAACCTGCCGCGCAACCGCCCCGACGGGGGTCACCTGGGGCTGTGCGTGCGCATGATGTCGCAAGAAATGCTGAGCCAGGAGGCGTTCCCCTACGCGACGGCCCTGGAGCGCTGGGAGGCGGCGGCAAAGAAGCGGGGCCGGTACCTCATGTCGTGAGCTGCATTCCGTGTGCGTGTGATCGAGTGGTGGCTGTTGATTGTTCATAGCGTGAGTTCAAGGTACTGACTGGACTCGTGGGGTCAGGGCGGGTGCGGACATTTAATGTTACAGCTGTGGGCCTGCCTCCGACCCGGGCCCGACACACGGCCTCTGCAGCCTACCAGTCTCTGGACTGGCGAGAGCGCTCACAAAAACAGCGCTAGAAACCCAAGCCCACGGCTGACCTGCCCTACCCGCGCACAGCAAGCCTAGCCGCGAAACGAGAAACGCCTCCCTGTGCTCTCCTGAGCCCACAGGACCAGGCGGTGTGGAGACAGCTCGCGCACCTAATACCTCAAACGAAACCCCCGACAAGAGACAACCCGAAGACGAGCAACCCACGCTCCCCTGGGGGCTACCAACGCCTGGGAACACACGTGTCACCCTTCTGCTACTCATCAGCAGGCCACACGTAGCAAGAGGGACAGGGCCGGCGAGAACGCTCAAAGCCGCCGCACCTAGCCGCCAAAGCTACAGCCCTAACCACCAACTCAATCGAGTCACCTACCGCAGAGGGGACAAGCACGCAACCGAGCGCCTACCCGCCACCACAAGGGTCGCGAACATGGACATGCGGAATTGCGGACGGGAGCAATGCAGGCAAAGAGAAATAACAAGCGGATGAGAGTGATGGCGGTGCCCGTCTAGCCCGTCACAGTGTCATCAGTGTCATGGCTTGCCCCCGGAACAAGGGAGGTGGTCCCCGTGAAGCACGGGAAAAGCGGGCTGATCCCGCACCGCATCCACCGTCTGAGGCCGAAGGTGTTCGATAGTACCTCATCTCCCGGAAAAAATTGGAATCCCACACGTGTACGCGCTCAACTGTCAGCTCCCACACGCGCGTCTGCCGACTAGCACCAACTGCCCGTGTGCGTCACTACAGTCTCGGTCGCTTCCGAGTCGGGCCGCAGTACAACTACCTGCTCACACCCGCGCCCGGCCTCCTGTACGGCTGACGGGGTTGGGGGTGCGGATACCGTGCCCTTTGAGGTAACACGTCCGGGGGCTTTCTCTCTTGCTGCTTGCTAGCTACGACATCCACGTCCAGTCAGTTTCGCAATCGTATCCTCAATTTTAGCGCATTAAAGACATGCGCTAAACTGCGAAACGAAACGCATGTCCATAGAGCATACATTATACCAACCCGAGCTCACCTGTGACCGGGGCTGTGTACAAAAATGCGTCATTTTAAGGCCACGGGACACAGGGGTACGCACCTTGGTCAGTGAATCTAACCTTGCCTACCCCCCACAAAACCACTGAGCGAGGTGCGTACCCACGGTGCGTACCCCTGCCGTACGGCCCTTTCCGTGCGGGGGTTCTGAACGGTGCCTAGGCAGCACCCCCGACACAGAAATGGGCCCCGCACGTTGCCCCCGCTATGCAGTTGCACCCATACACCCTATATCAGGATAAGTACCAAGTTGGGGCTTGGCGCGACCTCGCTAGCGTGCAGTGTACTGATAACATTCTTGGGCATTTGGGAGTGATTGGGCTTTGGACACCGCCGGGCGTATGGGCACGACACGGGTGAGCCCGGGTTGCATTATACTATTTTTTACCTCCGCCCTGCGCACTCTTGCGGACTGTGGACCTCACCCTCGCGGAACTGTGGACCCCGGCACTGGGCACTGTCACTATCAGGGTGGTGACTGGATTTCCGCGGGGGGGATGTGAGGCAACCATGTAAACCGTAGTTCCTTCCCAAGTTCTTCGCGATCTACCCAAATGTCGAGTTCAAGTTCAAGAAGGGTCTCAAGGGGACCTACTACGGCCACCAGGACGGCAAGAGCTGCTACCTGTCCACTGACAAGCCCTGATTTACCGCGACGACAGCAGCTACAACTGCAAAAACCGGTGTTTCTCAACACCACCACTGTACTATATCATTATATCAAATTACTAGTACTGATACGTGCTTGCATGTTCTCTAGCATATTCGCGCAGGGTTCGTGCCACGCTACACATCCACAAGTGGTGCTCCCTCGCGCCAGCAGGCATCCGCACTCTCGAACATTGATGGGGGAGACGTGTTGCTGGAGTTCACGGGTTCTGAAGCTACTACTTTGAACCCCATTCACCACCCGTTTGCAATGCCGATCCATAATTGTACCGACCATACTCAGGTGCTGAAGTGAGGAGTGGTGTGGGCTTGCCGGGGATGGGCAACGGGGAGGGTCGTGGCATGGGAGTGGTGGCTCGCCAATTGCCACTGAATAACAGGACACAGGCATAGAAGAATGCGCAACTTTCATGGCACGTATTGCAACCTAGCACAATCCTCTCTCCCTGGAGCCATGGCATCCCGATACGAAGTACCCCACGCGCCTACTTCGCTCGTCCGGACGCCATGGCACCTTGGCGTGTCACAGTTGTCAAGCACGACAGTCAATGACACCATAGGGCATAGGCCCGCGCCCCCTTGGCCCTCTTCACGACCTCCTGCAGTATGCCTATGTGCCAGATCCTTTCGGCTGATCCGCGCCGCAGGAGCAGCCTCCGAGGGAAACCGCCCGCTGCTGCCCGGGACTCAGTTCTCAGCTCACGGCAAGCACACGGGCACGCACGTCTGCAGAACCGACTACTCGGCGTGGGCGCGGCAATGTATCTTCTGACGCACATCACTGTTTAAAGTATGCTCGATTTTGCCGCCGACAATATAGCACGAACAGTAACGCGACTGCACTTCGCGATGGGATGATGGGAAAGGATTCTTGCCCATTCGGTGATGGAGCGCATCCTGCTATCAAGGGGTGCCCATAGAATGCAGCCATAGTTGGGCTTGGCGTGCTTAAATCGTTGATGTTGCACAGCGGTCCGATTTATGACACCTTTTCTGTAACCTTAGGCTCGCCTGTATTTTCTAAGCAAATATCACCACTGTATATGGATCCTGCTCTAATGCAGCAGTCGGAATGGTCGCCTGGCAAACACGGCATCCATGGTCAAGGGTGAGGAAATGCGCCAAGTCAAACGTGGCCAGTTTGCCCTGTCCCCTATACACATGCGCTGCAAAATTAGGTAATGGCTTATACAATTTCTCTTCCTCAACAAGCTTCTGCAGTAGTAGTCGCTAGAACACTCGTTTCAGGACTCGTCTTGACTCAACTTTCGCTCCTGATTTGAGACTGGATTAAAACTGAGATTCGTGTGTGCGCCTACAGCGCAATACTTGGACGGCGTTTGTATTCCACACGGAGGAGAACTAAAAAACTACCGTCGTCGAGGAGTTGGGGGTCCTGACCAAACCCACAGCTGCAGCGCCGCCTTCTCATGTCGCTTCCCTATGCCTAGACCAGCACAGCTGGTGGTTGTGCTATTGGTCCAAGCGCTGGAATGCCGCCAAAGCTGAAAGGCTGCCGACGTTGCTGAGGCTCAAGGTCAGTGACACGTTCGAGTTTCTGCAACGCACTGGCGTATGAACGTTCGGATGTGACTGTTGTTGCGTTTTATTAGGCCTGTGCTTCAGTTGTGGGCTCAACCGACAGCTAACATGTCGGCCGGGGCTCCGCTATGCTCGTAACAAAGAATAATTGTCCTCGTGTTTCTGTTCGACTTGTCACATGGTTGCGTTCTATGAAATGGAACTAATCCGGTCCGCAGCGTGCTCAACTCCAGTGCTGTGACGTGGGGCCCCGCTGTGAACAGGTCCTTTGCCGGCGCAAGCTCCGCCTGAAAAGAAAGAATGTCGGGGTTGAAGGGCCTGCTGGATAAGCTCAAGGCCAAAGCTAAACGGAAGCAGCCCGGCACGTCGCCTGCGCAGGCGGGAGGTTCGGCGGCAGGTGTAGAGCGCGCGGCATCTCCCAGTAATGCAGTGCCTCTCACCACCGAGCAGGCCCCGTCTCGGCCTGCAGGCGTGTCAGCACCGGCGGCAGGCCAAGCGCTCTACAATGCCAGGCGCCAAGTAGCAGCGGGCCAAGCGCATGCCGCGGCATCCTTAGTGACTGAGCAGTCCTGCGCCCCGCCAGCAGCAGGCTCTGCAACTGGGACACCACGCATTCATGAGCCCAACACATCCTCTGACCGCTTATCGCCACTGCATGCGGCTGCGACAGATGCAACGTGCGGACAGGAAGCACCTGGGCAGGCGCTGGGCAATGCCGCGGCGCCGCTGGGGCTGCAGGGGCTCGCGGCTCGTGCAGCCAGCGGCCCTGATAGTGCGCCGCCAGCCCCGCGCACTTCCGCATCCACACGTGCTCCCATAACCAGCAGCATAAGCACTAGCGGCCGCGCAGGCGCCCCATCACACAGACCAGAGCTAACGAGCACGGAGGCCGGGCAGCATGGGCCCTCGCCAGCGGCGGTGCTAGGGATGGCGGTGGCGAGCTGCTCATCCGGCACGCAATCGGCACAGGGCGCTACCGGCCTAGCCGCGAGTGGGTCTGCTTCAGTTGCGGGGCGCCCCACTGGCTCGGGGGCGGAAGCACGCGGCAGCCCCCGAGCTGCGGCCGTGAAGGCAGCCAACCCAATCTTCAACAATGAGCTGCGAAGGTCCATGCTAGCGCAGTACGAAGCCTTCTATGCGGAGGAGGAACAGGGCTCGGGCCAGGCCGGCAGCAGCCACCCGCGGGCAGCGGCGGGTGCAGAGGGGCCGCACCAACACGTGCCAGCGCAAGCGCGACATGCTAACGTCCAGCACGGGCGCTACGGCTCTGCGTCGTCGTCACTGGCCGCAATGCACAGCGCCGCCACGCAGCAGATGAACGCTGCCGCCACGGCCGCCGCTGCTGCCGCGCTGGCAGCAACAAGGGGTGCTGCGGCAGCGTCAGCCGCCGCTGTGCGAGCCGAGGTCGAAGCCGGCGTTGGTAACAGCTCTGAAGCACACATCTCGCCCTGTGGACACGATTTGGGCGCAGGCGGCTCTGGGCCTGTAGCTGGCGGCTTTGCTCGTCGCAGCGCCAAGCGAGACAAGGTGTTTATGCCACCTGCGGCCAGCATCTCCTCTGCAGCTGCAGCCGGTCACAGGAGTGGGCCGCACAATCCCGGCAGCCAGGCAGCTGTCGTTGACTCGATAGAGGATATCCGAGCAATGTTCGGCGTGGCAGGCGAAGACGCAGATGGTGTTACCAGCGACGGCGAGGATGGCGAGCACAGCGGTGGCGGTGTCGGGGGGCGGTCGGTTGAGGCGGCAGCAGCCGAGGACGAGGACGTTTACCCTTCAGGCCTGGTGCGTCACAAATCCAGCATTGTTGTTGGACACCATCCCGCGCGGCGGTCCATCAGCAGTCTGGCGGCGCGCGGCAGCGGTGGCATCACGGCTGGAGGCGGGGCGCAAGGCAGCAGCACGGCGGCAGGCCTGCACGGCGCTGGCGGCGGTAGCGGCGCTGGCGTACCGCACGGTGGCCACTCCCACAGCGCCGCAGTCAGTGCAGCTGGCTGCATAGATGTGCGCCCTATGACCGGGGGCAGTTTTGTGGGTTTGGTTGCGAGCAGCGCGACAACGCAGCAGGCAACTATGCACAGGCGGGCACTGCGGCTGGCGGTGGCGAGCCGCTGGCGCGCGGCACTGCAGGACGCGGGTAGGCAGGCCTCCGTGCCTTCTACGCCGCTGGCGGCATCTCCCGCCGGCGGCGCCACACCGACGGCGGGCCGCTCCCGTCGTGTGTCCTCCTTAGGTGGCAACGACGCCTCCGCATCGCAGCCTGGCACGCCGCGCTACGCCGGCGGGTCTGCCACCGCGGCGCTCCTGGACCTGGCTGACGCAGCTGCGGCGCTGGCGGGCGCAGGCCGTAGTGCGTCCGGCGCCTCACAGCCGGTGGTGGCAGCGCTGCGAGCGGAGGCTGCGGCATACAATAGCGGCGCCAGCAGCAGTGTCTACGGACTTGGGCAGCTCACCTCATTGACTACTGGCCGCCTCAGTCGTGCCTCCTCCGGTCGGGCGCTGTCCACACGCTACAGTAACGTCCCCGGGTCCTCGACCGCAGGCGTCGGGCTGCAGGGTACCACGACTGCCGGCGCCGCCGCCGCCGGCGCCGCACCTGCGGTACCCTCTCCACCAAGCACACTTGATGGCAGTAGTGCCGCTGCTGCGGCCGCGGCGCACGTTAGCTTTGCCTACGGCCGCTCACAGTCTGGGCGGACACAGCCGCCACCCACATATGCAACACCCGGGCTCCGGCACCGCCCGTCATCAGTTGCGGATCAAGCCCGAAACGTAATTATGAGCGCTGCGCAAGTAGCTGCAGCAGGTGCAGGGCACGAGCCATTGGCTGGGACCGGGGCAGCACCTGCAGCGGCGGGCGCTGGTGCGACTGCAAGCAGCACCTTATTGATGATGGCCCTCGCGACATTGCAGCGCCGGTCAGCGAGCAGCATCCCAGCGGCCACCGGGTCAGCAGCACCTTCCGTGCCCAGCACAGGCGCAATGACCGCAACCGGCGTGCCGTTGCTGTCCATCTGTCGCATGCCCTCCTCGCGCACTCTGAACGCAGCCGCTGGCAGTGCCAGTGGCTGCACAGCCGCAGCGTTGGCGGTCGGTGCATCGCAATCCATCGCAATCAGCAGTAGCAGTGCGGCAGGCATGTTCAGCGTGGTTGCATCCGGCACGTTCCCGGGTGGTGGCCTGAGCGCCAACTCTACGCCGCTCCCACCACCACCGCTGCACCCTGGCAGCCAGCGCCGGCGCTCCATTTCTGGCTCAGTGCACGGGGTGGCCATGCCGCCAGCAGGGCCGTACGGCTTCCCGGTGCTCGCGCCCATCTCTGCATCGGCAGCAATCATTAGCGGCGGCCGGATCAGGCGCTACTCGGCACACACCATTGACGCGGGTGCACCACCCCCGGGTCCCAATGCTGCGGGTGAACAGCAACCGGAACATGCTGCAGTAGCAGGCGAGGCAGCGGAGGCACTTGCGACCTCCCCATCCCGCGAGGCAAGGGATGCTGGCGGCACGAAGGACGAGCGGCACGTGCGATTTTTGGGCACGGCGGAGTCACACTCTCCTCCCGCAGCAGCTGCGGCAGCATGCGCCGCTGAGGGTCAGATGCTGCTGCGCGCCTCACCGCCCAAACCGCTGCGACCAATCCTCACGGCCCCGCCGCGGGGTCCGCCACCAAGCGACGTTGCAGCATCCACGGCCGCATACGTCGCTGCTGCACAAGCAACTGCACAGGACCACCGTGACACGGGTTCAAGTGCCGACAGCAACGCTGCGGCAGCAAACCTCTTTGAAAGCTGCTGCCCGAGCCCCTGGCCTTCAACCTCACCTACGCTCCTCTCGGGCGCTTCTGCAGAAGCATTTCGGCCAATTACAGGGTCGCCGGTGCAGCCCTGCGCAGCGGCTCAGTCGGGCGCAGCGGTTCTGCACGACACGAGCCCCTTTTCAACCCCCACAGAGCCGGAAACGGCGGCGGCGCCCATACTGCCCGGACCAGCCATGCCCTCGGCTGCAGAGGAACACCAGGAGTTGGCAGACTTGGTCGCGGCTGTGCTTGTGGAAAGGTCAGCTGATGGCACGCCAGCAGCAGCAGCAGCAGCAGCAGCAGCAGCAGCAGCCAATGCTTCGCAGCGCAATGACGGGCTTGCGCCCTCTGTGAAGCCTCTGCTGGAGGCCGCATGCACGTTCGCCCTGGCCGCCGCGGCTGCCGCGGCGTGCCTTCAACAGCCGCTCACCCCCCGGCGCTATAGCACCAGCCATGCACAGCGCGCAGTGGCTGGTGTCAGCACAACGCCGAGTGCCAGTAGCAGTGCCGCTCCGATCCAGCCAATGGTTGTGGCGCTGGCCGCTGTTTCGCTGCTGACCACTGCTGCCTCGTGGCTGGGGCTCAAGGACGTTGCGGTCTCACCTGCCGCAGGCCTGAACGCGTCTGTGCGCAGTGTGGCTGGCGCTGCGCTGTCGACAGCCACGCTGGCGTCCGCCCTGCTTGCAACGTCTCCAATGCTAGGCCAGGCATGGCTCGGCTGGCCGGTGGCGGCAGCACCCGCGGCAGTTGCGGTATTAAGTCTGCTTGCTATCGTGGCCCTGGGTGGCGCCATGCTCATGACGAACCAGCGTGCAGCGCCTGATGTTGCCTTCAATGCTGTGATCGAACGGTCGTCTGTCCCGCCCCACGCGGATGCAACGGCGGACATCAGCGGCAAGGTCATGGGCCATGCGTTTGTTGAGCGCTTGGCGGGGCTGTCACCAACGCTGGCCCAGCAGCGAGAGCAACTTCACCTGCACGTGCAAGCCGGCAGCCCAGCTGTCGGCGTGCAAGGGGCGCCTCCGACGCCCACGGCCGCGCTGCAGTGGTTGGCACGTCAGCAGGCAGTGCTGTCGCAGGTGAGAGTTGAAGAGTGTGTGTGTGTGTGTGTGTGTGTGTGTGTTATAACACAACGAAACCGGGTTGAAGGGTATGTGTGTGTGTTTTAGTAAACGAAGACGAGAATTTTCCGCAATCGCTCAGAGTTACTTACGGTTACCTACCAAATACCGCTTGGACGGTACCTCGTAGCCCCGGTAGCCATACTTACCCGCAATGAAGCCTGGAACCCGTTGGGCGCTCGCGGAGCGAAGCGGCTCCGACATGCACCCATATGCGGTGACATGCGCCTAAAAACCTTTACCCGGCACGCCTAATTCCCTGATTTCCGCCCACTGTCCGTAGTCCCATTTACTGGCGGCAGAGGAAGCATAGGCAAAGGGCGGCAGCGCGAAAGTGTCACGGGCATAGCAAAGGAGAAGAGGCGGCAATGCGAACGGCGTGCAGCAAGCAAGCTAAGAGACACGCAGCCCGCCCAATCCCAACCCAGGAAACTGCTCTCCTCCCTAGTGGAGGAGAGGACGAGGCAGGGCAAGCGGCGCGCTTAGGACAACGCCGCGGAATGGGGCACAGTGGCGGGCGCGTTTGCAGAGCTGCAGAACGTGCCAAAACCCCACGCAAAACCCGCGTAACCCCTGGTGGCGTCGCCCAACCCGATAAGCCGCAGTGACTCCGCTGACACCGGCTGTGTGTGAGTGAGGCACGCCGTGGGCTGGCGGGGGCTGGCCCCCCGCTTCCCGCTCCACGGCAGCACCGTGTGTGTATGTGTTTGTGTGTGTGTGTTTGTGTGTGTGTGTGCAGCTGATGCAAGCACCCTAACGTCAACATAAAGCACTCAAATACTGCAAATCCGCATGCTTTCCGCATGGAACATGCAGGTCAAGCTTCGTATGCTGGCTGCGCCAGACGTAGCGGGAGTCGTGCGCATGCTCTCCTGCCACATATCAGAGCTGGTAAGTTCATTTTTAGAGCCAGCTGGGGCGTTGGTGGCTCGTAACTGCAACGCAGGTGCTGCATCGCACACCCTGGGACTGTGTTTCCCCATCGTGCGACACTGCCAAGCGTGCAGCTGCACCCTGACCTTGTGTGCTCATGTGCCTTGTCTTACTTTTCCGCCGCCCGCTTCCAGTACGACGGCTACGGCGCGTACCTACTGATGGCACTACCCGGTGAGACGGCGGAGGCCCTGGAGCATGACCCTTCCGACCCCGCCGCCGCCTCCGCCGCGGTGGAGCCATCGCCGCCGCTGGCGGTGCTAGTGCCGCTGGTGCACTGCGCCGCGCTACGGCCCTGGTTGCTGTCGCCGACGGTGCAGGCACGGCGCCGTGCGGCCGGCCAAGGCGTAGATGCCGGCGCCGATGGTGTGTTGGCGGAGTCGTCCCAAGAGGGCTATGAGAAGGATGAGCCGGGCGGTGAGGAGCAGGACGCAGGCGGGCTGTTGGACTTGGAGGATTTGCCCACGCTGCTGGCGTGTCTGGAAGAGCGCGCAGCGGCCCTCTTCACAGACATTGACCTTTGCAGCTCACCGGTCGAAACGCAAAGGCCACCAGTGTGGGTGCGCAGCCCCGCAATTGCAGCTGCTACCGAGGACTTGGGGGGCAGGGATGCGGCGGTGAGTGGGCCGGCGGTTGGCGGGGCGGACCCCTCTGAGCTTGACGTGCTAGCAGCAGCGCAGCGGCAGCTGCAGCTGCAACATGAGGACGCGGACACGCCCCGGGCAGCATTGCCTATTGGCATGAGGCTCTCTGGCGACGGGACGGCCGCGGGTGCAGCCGGAGCTGGGTATTTTGCCCGTGCGGCGGGCGCTCAAGCCGCTGCCACAATGTCGCCTGCTGGTGCCGTGTACACGGATCTCGCAGACACACCCGCAGCGTCCTTCAAGCAGGTTGGCGATGGGGCTGCTGCCACGGCGTCGCTGCCGGGGCTGCTTGTTGGCAGCGAGGTGATGGCGGGCGGCCCAACCAGCAGCAGCCACGCGCGGGCGCTATACCCCGTTCCGGAGGACTCTGTGGACTCTGGCGCACCCGGCCGGGCCGAGGGCTCGGGCGTGCAGGTGGGCGCGGCCGTGGCCTCGGACACTGGCCAGACTGCCCTGCAGGGCTCACAGCTCCGCGAGGAGGGCTCACTGGCGGACTCAGAGATCTTTCGGACCGCAGTTTCGGCGGAGAACCTGCAGATACAGCTGGAAGAGGCTGAGACACAGTGGCCCTTCCTCAGCGCCGCGGAGGAGGCGGGGGCGGCTGGCCCGGAGGTGGCTGCAATGCCAGCGGCCGAGGATGAAGATGATCTCGGGCTGCCGTCTGCGGTGGTTCCAGGGGAGGACGCGGCGGTTGCCATTGCCGCGGCTGCTGCTGCTGCGGCCTGTGGGCAGCACCAGCAGCTGCAGGGCCTGCTTGCTATGAACGACGGCGAGAGGTTGGATGGCAACCGTAGCGGCAGGCCAACGGCGGCGCTGGGTGAGGAGGTCGATGACTGGGCGCCGCCTTACGACGTGACGCTGCTTGCGGCTCATCTGGACGCGACCAGCCTGCTGGTGGCGCCTGTGCACTGCCTGGAGCACAGCTTTGGGCTGCTGTTGGTCGCAAGGCCAAGAGAGCCTGAAGACGCAGGTAAGGAGCAGGAGCACTTGTGCTGAGATGCGGGCGTGTGTCAAGCTACTTTTCTTTATCGTGATTAGCTGTGCCTTGTACGGGCTGTGCGCTGAAGAGCCGGATACTATGATGATCACAAGCACGTGTGACTGCCGTTATTATGCAGGCGGCCCTGAGCACTGGTCGCCGGAGCGCGAGGCACAGGCGCTGCGACAACAGGAGCTGGATGAGCGGCTGCTGGAGCTGAGCTGCTGCCTTGCCGACGAGCTGGCGGCGGCGCTGTACTTAAAGCACATGCAGGCACGTGTATGGGCGCGGCGGGATGCAAGGATGCGATTGGGACTTGGGGCCTCGCGACCTTGCCCAAGCGATCTGCCGTCCGTAACCACGACGCTGCGTGCCGCATGCATCGCATCATGTACCATCTAGGAGCGTATCCAACCATGTAATTATGCACACCTTCAAGCCGCTGCCCCGCTCTCTTTGCACGACAGGCTGAGCTGGCAGTGTCGGAAATGTTGATGGCAGACGTGATGCCGCACGACGCGTTGCAGCTGCTGAAGCGCCGCTTCCAGCGCACCCTGCACACGTCCGTGTCCTTCACCACTGCTGCCGCTGCGGGCGGTGGCGGTGGAAGCGCGGCTGGTGGCCCCGGTGGTGTTGCCGTCGGCACGCCCGGCGGCGGCTCCAGCGTGAGTGGTGTACCATGCGGTGCAGGTGCGCTGTCGCCGGTGCTTGCGCGCCTGGGCTCATTTGGCGGACCGCTGGTGCGCACTGCCAGCGGTCCGACGCTGCCGCAAGCTGCAGCAGCTTCCGCGGCTGCGGCTGCCACCGGCAGCATTGGCCACGGCACTGGGTCGTTTGAGGCCTACAGTCCTGAACCGGTCACCGGTGGCGGCGCCACTGCCATAACCGCCACCGACTCAGCGGGCCGGCGGCAGTACCAGCAGCAGCAATCGCAGATTCGGCAGCAGGCCTCACCCTCAGCTGCCTCGCGGCACCTGCGCAGCAGCCCCAGCACGCCCTCGCTACCCGTCCACCCCATTCCCTCCACCTCCTCGCTGGGCGGTGGCCCGTCCTTCATCGCCTCGCAGCTGTCATCGTCCTACCTCGGCACCACGCTGCCCGGCGGCGCCTCCTTCTCCCAGCTCCCCAGCTACGCGCCCTCCATCACTGGCTCCGCCGCCCAGACCATGGCTGGCCAGCGCTCCAGCAAGCCCTCCTTGAACCAGGTGGCGGGCATGGGCCACAGCCAGGGCCACGGGCACAACCTGGGCGGGGGTAGCGGCGCGCCAACAGTGCCGACGGCGTCTTCCCGCAGCCGCTACTCGGTTCCAGGCGTGGGGGCGGCGCCAGGCCAACCGCTGTGGTCGCCACCGCCGCCGGGTATGCACTCGCGCACCGAGCCGCCGTCGCCGGCAGGCTCTGCATTTGCGCCGCCACACCAGCCACACGCCAGCGCAGTCGGCGGTACCAGCACCCTAGGCTCCGTGTCCCCTGTCCTAGAGGCTACCATCCTGTCGCCGCAAGGCACGCCGATGCCTGCATCGGTGATGCATGTAGGAGAGGGCCATCCCGGTCCCTGGTCCGCCGGCATGAGGGGGCCGATGCTGCGCCACGGCGGCACATCTGCACGGAGCATGCGGTCCCCTGGGCACAGGCCGCCGCCTGCGCCCTCCGCCTTCCTCAGCCTCGATGGCAGAGCCCCGCCGCCGGCAGGCGGTGACGCCGGTACTGACGGCGCAGGGGGCACTGAGGCTTCCGCCACCTCGACCATGGAGGTGGAGGCTGCGCTACGGCAGCATGCCGGTGGCGCGTCAGGCAGTGCTGCTGCCGGCAATAGCGGCCGGGCGCTGCTGCACGCCTATTCCTCGCCGCTGCATGCCGGCGGCGCGGCTGGCGGGTCCGGGATGGGCGCGGCCCCGGGCGGGCGGTCCAGCAGGTCCGGGTGGCAGCTGCGTAGCCGGGAGATATGTGCAGTGGCTGAGGAGGCCGAGGGTAGGGAGGCCACCGAGGCCGGCGAGGAGGCTGAGGGAGAGAAAGAATCAGGCACGGAGCGACAGCCGCAGCGGCAACAACAAGTTGACAATGGGCGGGATCGTAGCGGCACCCAGCGCAAGCTCCGCGCTGCCTCGGCGGCGCGGTCTGCCGTGCTTACGTACGGTGGCATGGCAGCGGGCCCGAGCGCCTTTGCACGCTGCAGCAGCCCTGCCGCAGTTGACATGTCAGGGACCAGCGTGGTGCACAGCAGCGGAGAGGTGGCACGGCTGTTTGGCACGCGTGGCGCCAAACGCTTGGTGGCTGGCCCGCTCGACTCTCTCAGTGGCAGCCGCCGGCAGCTTAGCGGCCCCGCGGCCGCTGCGGCTGTGGCAGTGGTTGCGGGCATGCACCTCACGGGCTGCGGCAGCTTGTTTGACGCCAGCGGCAGCGCCCGTGAATCGAATTCCGGTACGGCGGGTGAGCATGCGACACAGCTGGTGTCTTCCTCACGGAATGTGCATGCAGATGCCGAGCAGTCCGTGGCAGCAGCGTCGGGGATGGCTGGGGCAACTGATGCCACGGCGCAAGCGGGCGCCCGGGAGGGTGACGCAGCGTGGGCAACAGATGTGACGGCGGCGCTGCGCGGCAGTGGCGAGGGCAGCGACGCGGCTCTGGTCAGTGCCGAGGACCTAGCGTCGCAGCGGAGCAGTCTGGCTGTGCGGACAACGCCCAGTGGCGCCCCCGGCGCTATGGAGGTGCGCGCGCATCAGGGAGATGCTCCCGTCGCCGTCCGTGCTGTCAGATCCTCCGGAACGGATGCCAACTCGCCCAGCCGCCCCGAGCTTCACGCTCTTCCAGTCCCTGCAACCGCCACGGCCGTGACGGCTGTAGCTGCTGCAGCCCAGCAGGCCACGGGTGCTCATGCTACTCCCGGCGGCCACGGCCTGCCGCAGCTGCGCATCGTGCCCGGCGGCCTGTCCAGTGGCGGCAGGCAGTTGGTGCGCACGCCGTCTGCGCGAGCTCACTCTACCAGCGCCGGCATCACGGCCGCCATGGCTGCAGTGCATGCCATGCAAGGAGAGGTTATGGCGCCGCTTCACGGCGCTGCCGCAGCTGCAGCCGCCGCAGCTGCAGCCGGCCACGGCATCGGCCTGGGCCCTGTGCCCATCGTGGCCACTTCTAGTCGCCGTATGAGCGCCATTTACCTGCCGCACGCCTCTTCCGTCGGCACCCCCGGCTACGTGACGCCAGCTGTAGCAGCGCTAGTAGCTGCCGGCGATCGGGGCTTCCAGAGCGGCAGCAGCCGGGAGGGCACGCCGCAGCCCTCCGGCTCGCGTCGCCAGGCGCGTCGCTCCATCCACCTGCCCGCCGGCATCGGCAGCCACAGCTACAGCGGAGTCGGCAACACGCCGCTGGCTGCCGTCGCCGCCTCCGGCTCGCTCTACCGTGAGAACAGCGGTGTACTACTGCACTCCATCACGGCCATAGGCTCCGCTGTGCCACCTACAGCGCCGACCAGCTCCCATGCCATGGCTGGGGTAGTGTCGCCGCCGCCTGTGATGCTTGATCGACGCGCGTCCATCACTAGCCGCTGGCAGCAGCTCGCCACCGCAGCCACGGCCTCCACAGGCGCTGGCGGTGCGGGCGCGCACCACACCCACCTGCCCAGCATGCTCCGCCGCAGCGCCACCGAGGCTCTGCGCAGCATGGCCCAGTCCGGCGGCAGCTTTGGTGGCAGTGCCACAGGCGGCGCTGGTGGTGGCGTGGCGGGCAGCAGCGGGACTCTGATGCCTATCGGCGCTGCCGCAGCGGCGGCGGCGACGGTGGGTGGCTTCGACTCGCCGCGTGGCAGCGCTGCGGGCCACGTGGCTCACGGCGCTGGTGCAGGGCCGGGGTCGTATGGACCGGGCGGAAGCGGCAGTGGAATGGGGGGCAGCGGACTCGCGGCCAGCGCGGGTCCAGCCGGGGCCTTCGAGGTGCCGTACAAGCAGTGGCACTCCGCAGTCTCGGTGCTGTTTGCTGACATCGGTGAGTAACAGGCGATGGGCTGCACTGTGCACGCCAACGTTGCATGGTCAAGCCCATTATATGTGCATGGTGATGCACCGACTCACTTGCCCCCGGTCACCTCCGACGTTCTTGGCAACCCTGAACCCACGCAGTGGGCTACACCAACCTAGCGCGTGCGCTAGACCCGGAGCAGGTCATGGCCATGCTGCACAGCCTCTTCAGCAGATATGATGAGATGCTGGGGCCCCTGGGCGTTTACAAGGTGGAGACCATCGGCGACGCATGTGAGTCCTGCAAGCGAGGATAGGGGAGTGGATGTGGGAGTATGACGGGGGCAGTCCACCTATCGAGCACGGGGGCAACGGGTACGTGCGTAATGCGCGCCCATGCATGAGTAAGATTGAGCCATACTCGAGGGACGCGGGACCACAACGTGTGCCATGTTGCCTGCTACCTCATGCTTCCGCAGACATGGCGGCGACGGGCCTGTTGCACGAGACGCCCAGCCATGCATCCGACCTGGTTGCCTTTGGCGTGGGCATGATCCGCGCCGCAGCGTGTGTGCGGGATCCCACTACCGGCCAGCCGCTGCGCATCCGCGTCGGCATCAACAGCGGTCCAGTGTGCTCAGGCATTGTGGGGTCCTGTCGTGCGCGCTACTGCCTCTTTGGTAAGTCTCTCGGCACCACAGCAGGGCACAGCTGACTTGCGGGGACTAGCGGTCATGGCTAATGAGTCGCAGCCCACTGCTCACCGTTTGCGCACACCGCGGCGCCCTGACCTGCAGGTGATACCGTCAACACAGCTAGCCGGGTGAGTCTACACAGCATCGCTTGTGTGTGGTGTGCTGGTTTATTTGTGCCAACCGTGTTTTTAAACGCGATTTTCGCTTGTGGCTCGTGCTCTTGCAGATGGAGTCTACGGGCGTGCCGGGCACCATACAGGTAGGCGCGGCATGCCAGGGTTCCACAGGTCGTAGCCTCAGGAATTTATTGGCGCACGCACGCATGTGGGATTGATCGGACGCTGCATGCGCGAGCATGGTTATTACGCAACAAGCCTGCGCATACTCCGAGTCATCGTCCCACCAACGTTGCGTCCATCGCCCTCCTCTTGCAGATCACCGAAGACACGTACATGGCCATGCCTGAGGCAGCCCGCGTGCACTGGAGCAGCCGTGGGGAGGTGGAGGTCAAGGGCAAAGGTGAGCTGGTGCGCCGACACATTGCCTGGCCTTAGCGAACCCAAGAAAGCTCCTGCGAACGATTGTCCAGCGTCCGTACTTGAGCGCGAGCCCTGCCCTGACCGCCTGCAGGCCTGATGAAGACGTACATCCTGAATTTGGAAGAGCTTGAGGCGGCAGCGGCAGCTGAGGCTGCCGGGCAGTCGGCGGAGCAGGCAGCGGCAGCAGCACAGCTAGGACAGGGGCACAGAGAGCATTTGGCACCGGCGCCGCCCACGGATTCAGGAGAAGCCGGGCCGTCAGTTTAGTGAACGATACTGCGGCCGGTGCCATGTGGCTGCATCTTGCGAGCTTGGGTTGATGTGAGCCGCTGACGTGAAAGGCTTTCGTGGATTTCATCGCGGGAATGAGATCGGCCCTTGAAGACAATGAAATTCAAACGATGCGATGCGCCGTGTGTCAAGAGCAAAATTTCTGGTTGGGATACATGGGACACTTGCAAGAGTAAGCGAGGTCCGCTGGAACTGCGGGCGATTGCTGATGTATGTCTAAAGGGAAGTGGGGTTTTTTCACCCCCGAGGGCAACACTTCCCCGCCTGTGATCTTGTTGCGATGCATGGCGCCGGAAGGGTCTGAGTAGTATGCTCGATGATGTGTTCCTGCTGTCGTGCCCATCGTGGAGCTTAAGATCACGTGCCAATACTTGTTCGTAGCCTCATCCACATCACCGCATGCACTTACTTTTGGGCGTCTTGCGACCGCATACTGTTGATGCGGGCTCTGTAAATATGTGTGTATGTAGGGATGGCTGCATTTGGCACGGTACATATGCCTACGTGAGCTACGCATTGAGTTGCCACGACGAAGGGTGCACGGGGTGGAGTATATAATGGTGGGTGCAACAGAGTGGCAGCGCAACTGCTAGCATACAGCGGCGTACATGATGTGTGTGTGTGTGTGTGTGTGGACATTTGCGAGACGGATGACGTGTGCGCGGCATTGTGGGCACCGTAATGAAGCTGTACCGGTAGTGATGGGGGTTGACATGGCTGGTGGGCCCTGTTCTGGTTCTGGATGGCACCTGTGACGGGGCGCGTGGAATTCGGCTTGACAGGGGCGTGAGGAGAACGCTGTGCGTTTACGTGCAATGAGAAACACGTGAAGACCACTTTGCGCATGTGCAGCGAGTGATGTTTCTATATTTATTCGAACACGCCGGGACTGGCCCGTGCAGCATTGTTTGTTGCTGCCAGTCGCAAGGCACCGCGATTGCGTGGCCGGGCGCGGCAGGCAAGCAATTGAGAGGTGGATGCGGTTGACGATGATGTGCTAGGCCTGCTGCGGATGAAAGTCCATTCCTCCAATTGGATGGGCTGCCCAAAGGGAGGGCGGGTGGCGGCCGCGCGTATGAGTTGGGATAGTTGGGATGGGTGGGCTTACTTCACATGCAGCTGCACAGAATTTGCGCGGCAGCAGAGTGTTCCGTTGGCGCTTGAGACTGTGCACATTCTTTATCCTGTCCTTCGACTCGATTTGAATACACGCCCGCTTACTAAATACTATTCGAGAGGCAGGAGCTGAATAAGCTGTGGTTCGAGTGTGGCATGTGCTGAGCATGGCGGCCGCACAGGATAGCGGGCGGGGATAGGGGCGGTGTCGTTTGCGGTGTCCTAGCAACGAATTGGGTGTTGGCTACCTGAGATTACGGCCACTTGGTCAGGCAGATACTGCAGTTCCAACCATTCACTCGTGAGGCCATGTGGCCCTTCCTGTTTGCACACCTGCAACAACGTATGTAATAAGTGGGCGTAAATCGCCACCTGGGGTCGTACGACACTCGACTCACCCAGCTCGTCCGCCCAAACGGCTCATACCACGGCATGCGTCCTATGGCAGCCTCTCAAACCGCTCAACCACCGCACAGGTGCAGCTGCCACTGCATGCAGGCTGACGGAGGCAACATTATAACGCATGTCGGGTAACATACCGTACAATCACAATGTCCTGCCAGCGCCGAAGCAAAAGCCCCTGGCAGCGCCAAATGTGTGACGACCAAGTACAGGAGTTGACAGCGCCACATAAGGCCGTCCTGCTCCATACAAACCAGTCCAATGCCCCAACCTTGCAACACGACAACTCCTCTAGCCCATTCTGCGATTGACACAAAACCATCCTGCAGACGCTGTAATTAATGCCTTAGCCAGCCAGCGGGCCCGCACCGTTGCCGTCCAGGCCTGCGCCGCCCTTGTCGCCGTACTCGTGGGTCAGGAGGGTGTCCACGTGGAACACGCCGTGGCCGCGGCCGGCGCGGCGGACCTGTGAGCACGTGCGCACGCGGGTGCGGTGTGGTGTCCTTACAGGGTCTTGGGCGGTTGTTGGGGAATGTAAAGGGGGCGCAAGTCCGCTTGGCGTTCACGTGACATGACGTACGTTGGTAAAGTTTGCAAGCCGCTCGACAGGGGTGCCACCCCTGCCGCTCGATGTTCGCAAATCGCAATTTTACATGAGCGGAGGACCGCAGCGGCAACTCCGCTCCGCCCACCCGCCGGACCATCCGCATGTCTGGCCGCCCGCGCTGCCGCCCTCATGATCATTCGGCACACGTACGCACCTGGCTGACCAGTACCGCCGCCTCCTTAACGTCCTTGGACTGCGCGTTTCGTTCGGTGGAGGGGTAGCGGAAACAAGCCACGAAATGAAGCGGGGCGGCGGCATGGTTTCGTGGCGGGCAACAGCCATGTGGGATCGACACGCACGCCAGCACATCATGCGCATTACACTTTCATCCAGCCACAACAACAGTCGGGCCATGCCCCCTTCCCTTCAATAAACGCGCTCTTCGCGCGCACACATACGCACCTGCTCGTGAAGCAGGTAGTCTTCAATGAAGTGCGTGGCGTCGGCATCGCCCACCGTCTGTTGTGGGCGTTGTGGGCGCACACACGCATGTCAGTCAGCTGGAGAGCAAACACCTGGCGCCGCACTCACGGGTCGCCCATTGACGTGTACAGCTTGCCCCGCCCTTGACCGCTTTAGACCCTGACGGGTGTTGCGTGCAGCCGTGTGTGCCCTTTGCATCCGCGTTCGCTGCTTCGAAGCTCCATCCCACATCACGCCGCGCTTCCAGCCGCGTGCAGGCTTCCTTCATGCAATAACCGCACACCGCACGAAGTGCATGCAAGTACGCTTCCCGACGGTCCTCGATCAACGGCAGCCCTGTGCCCAGCCCTGTGTTAATTCCACCCCGTGCCCTTGGCAGCGTCAATATCCCACCGGTATCAACCTGCCCCTCACAACCCAGCAACCAAAGGCATCTCACCTGCGCCACGCTGTGCAGGTCTCGCAGCTTGCCAAAGTTGAGTTTCTCCAGGCTCAGGGCCAGCTCCGTGGCGTGCAGCGCGTCGCCCTTCTCTGTAATAAGTAGGACAACATAATAAGAACACACTTTTGTGGTATGCCGTGCGCAGGTGTGTGCGTGCGTGGCGCATACGGCGCCAAAGTGTTGGTGGGCAACAGTAAAATGTTAATCGTGCCATCAACTCTGCAATGCCATTGCAGTACCTCACCAACAGCCACGCATCCGACCCCAACATCACTCGCCTGCGTGCCAAAACTCAGTCTCCGGCGGCGCCAGGGCCAGCAGCCGCACACGCCCGCCGCGCTGGGTCTGCGAGTGGGATGAGTTGTAGGCGCAAGCGCACATGCAGATTTACGACACAGCTGTCAGCGGGATGCGCCCTGACAACCCTGTCCTGCGCGATAGGCCTGTCCCATACAGCCATGGTACAGCGCCCCGCAGCCACACCTCACCCGGCCGTGTGCCCCTGCCCCCGACCCCCGCCCCCGGGCCTTGGCCCAGCCACAAATGCCTCCGCAACCCTGGATGCAAGGCATCTGGTCGGTCTCAGTGCCTCCTTCCGCCATTTCCCAATGCCGACAACCACCCGCCTGGTAGTTCATGAGCAGGTGGGCGTGCTCCCGCTCCTCGCCGCTGCATATGATGCGCGATGATTGATGAGGCAGTAGTCAGCACAATTGCACAAGCAGGGGTGCGCACAAGCGAGGGTCGGACTCGTGCACCGCGTACTTGCTACGCTCTGACCTGAATACTTGCTATCTTGACACCGGAAGCCTTGGGGCGAGACCTCCTTTGCTGACGCACGGCTCAAGCCCCCGGCCCTCAGCACTAGCTAACCAGCACTAGTTAACTGCCCAGCAACCCACCCTTACCCCTTGACCCGCCCGGGCCACCCTGCGGTATCGTCGCCCAGCCGCCCGACAACTACCACAACATACAGCTTGTTGTACCGCCAGCGCGTTTCCCACGCGTCACGTGCGTCAATACACACTTCTGACAACTGATGACCTCGCCCACCTGTTGTAGCGGAAGTAGGCTGCGAAGCCCGGCAGCCCCACGTCGTCGCGCGCGAAGAAATTATACATGCTGGTATACACGTACGACATGTTGAGCTCGATGCTGCGTGGCGTGCCAGTCACAGCAAAAAACGCAGATGTCCAATAGCAGGGTTTGCATGAAAGCGAGGGCAAGGTTGCGTGGCGGGAGAGGTGCACGGAGGGGTGGGCGTAAGGCAGGGCGGAAAGCGGGACCGGGGCGCAGAGCGAAGGCAAGATTCGGGCAGGCGGGTGACAATAATGAGAACGAGCCCCCCCCCCCGCGCTGGAGCCACCGGTAATGTACCCGCTGTTCCGCTGGACATCGGCACTTCATCATTGATTAAACACCATCCATGGATGGCTACCCCCCCCCCCCCCGCGGCTCAAAGCATAAACCATTCCATTGTAAGTATTCAGCAACCTGGTGGCGCTCTTGCGAACCCGCCCTGCCGCCGCCTCGGCCAACCCGACGCCATCAGTGCCCACACTGTCGCCCATGCCTCCCCAATGCCAAGCTACACGCCCTCCCCACCCCTCCCCACGCTTTGGTTTCTGGAATAGATGATCTAGCCTATTGAGCGTGCTGCTTCTCGGTCTGGAAAGGGCGGGGCGAGGCTGGGGACGAGGTGCACGCGGAGGGAGGATGTGGACCGGGAGTTGGAGCGAGTGGGCCGGGGTTCGTGGCATGCGCTGGATGTGGGGGATGTCGCGGTCAACCCTCAGCAACCGCTCTGTGAATTTACTGTTTTGCAACGAGAACCCACGATGTTATTCGATAACGCTTTAGTGTAAAAGTTAATAGCAAAAGCCAGGTCAGCCGAAAGGCCGCTCCACGCGAACTACCGTATGCTCCTGGTGTTGCCATATGACTTTAAATCCCCGCCTCCGTCCCCTTACATGGGCGTGGGGTTGGGAGGTGGGGTGCTGTTTGATATTTCGCACGGGTGCCTAACGCTTGCGCCTTGGCTGGTGTGTGTACTTTGCGTCACCCTTCTCAGTCTGTTGCTGTGTGGGGTCCAGACTGTGGCCACAATGCAAACGGTGGGGATCTGGCGGACCAGGGCTTGGCTGGGACTCGCTGTGCGCGAAGTCACGCGGACTTTGACGGCGGGAGGGTTTGCTGCAGCTTCAGATTACCCTTATGTGCTTGCACGCTCGGGCTGTCCCCTCTGTAACACTGCAATCAAAACTACCCCACCCCCCGCGCACTTGATCTGCTCGTTGATGGCCGCCTCCAGGTCGGGCGAGTAGTTGCTGCGGCCCAGGGAGTAGGTGGCGGCCAGGCCGGGCTGCGGAGCAGCGGGCCGGGGCGTGCGTGGCAGGGCCGAGTTAATAAGGGGGTGGGGTGCGGCGGCTCGGTCTCCGTACCGTGTAAAACCGCACGCACGCACGGCAGTGTAGGGCTGCTTGCGCCGCACAACCACCATGCCAACCTCATGCCCACCGAACACGACAGGCATGCAGTACTGTATAATGTCCCACCACTAACTGCTAACTCCCATTCACCGCCCAGTCTCCAACGCACAAACGCCACCAGACACATAGGCACACCGCCATAACCCGCCTCCTGGGCTAGTTCATGGAACTAACTTAAAACTCAGGAGCATCCCTGCCCGCCAGCCAGCCAGCCCGTCCACCTCGGCACCAGCCCTGGTTGATTAGGGAAAACGACTGACCCACCCGTCTACCCTTTCCGTTGAACCCCGCTTCCCCACATTATCGCTGGCTACGTAGGGTACCCTTTCCCCTGCTTTCCCCCTTCCCTCAAGCCCCACCCGCCGCCGCGCGCCCACACACCTCGGCCTTGGGGTCCATCAGCTGCTGGTCCATGGCCGCCACCAGCGGCTGCACCTCGCCCATGGGCTGGAACACCAGCCCCGACTGGACCTGCTCCCGGGCCTGTGTGTGCGTGTGTGTGTGTGTGTGTGTGTGCGTGTGTGTGTGTGTGTGTGTGTGTCATTGATGAGCCGGCGGGTTGCGTGGCAGGGCCAGGGGTTGAACCCATGGGCAGGAGTTGCGGGTAGATGGGGTCAAGAGGTGCGTGATTGGGGTTGCACAGCAGCATGCAGGTGGTCATGTGCGTGGTCGAGACATGCAGGTCTAGGTTAGGCAGAGGAAGCGCCAAGGGGGCGGGGGCGGGGGCGGGGGCGGGGGGATCAGCAAGTGAGGGAGCGGGCAGGACTGCACGAGCCACGAGGTACTGCATGCCAGGGTTGGACATACGGGGTGATGGGGCGAAGCGCATGAGGCGCGTCAGCAACTCAGCATGAGCGATTAGGCCGGGGCAGAGGCCGGGCCGAGGAAAAAGGTGCGAACACGCGGCGGCTACCAACTCGCTCGCGAGGCGCGGCCAGTGCTTCGTCACCACTTCCGTCAACTGCTGCTCACCCGGGCCACCACCGGGTCCTCGCGCGCCGGCTCGCGCCCCTCGCTGTCAGAGAGCGCGCGGCAGGCGTGCAGTGCGCCGCGTCGCACGCCCGCTGCCGGCGCCGCAGCCGCAGCAGCAGCTCGCTGCAGCGGCCTACAGCCACCCGCGCGGGCGCTCGCGACCGCCGCCGAGGAGGCAGTGCTGAGCAGCATTGCTGGCTATGCAGAGGCTGTCCTGCAGAGGCTGTTGTAAGGGGTCCGCAGGTGTGGGCAGACCAAATGTGTGTTTAGGGCTCTCGCGCGGGAGAAGACTTGCTTCACTGGGTCTCAGCTTTGGCGGACTGCTACGAATTGGCGTTGTAAGTGGCGGCGGACAACTCACGGTGCGCAGCTCTCGGCATCCACCTGCTTGGTGCGCTGCCAATCGCGGGACCCCGCGCCGCGTGGCCGCATCATCCGCCATAGAGGCCGCCCCGCCTCTTATTTTCGGTGGTCACTGTCAACGAGATGCAGCTGCTTCAAGCCACCTCGCCAGCGCTGCTCTGCACCAGTGCCTGCGCCAGGACGGCGCTGCGCGCGGCGCTGCTGCGGCTGCCCTCCGGTCCGAGCTCGACAGCGGCCGCGGCGGCCGCGGCTGTGTCACCGGCCGGTCCCAGCAGCAGCACCTCAACCTTAGCCGGCACCTGCAGAAATGCTAGCTCTGCTCCTTACAGCAGCGGCGCCCAGGGCGGCGGCAACGGCGTGCGCGAGCATCCTAGCCTGCCAGTGCCCCGTGGGTCTGCCTCAGTGGCCGCCGCAGGTCGAAGCAACCACTCATCAAGCTCGCCGCTGCTGACGGCCAAAAGCTACAGCTGCGTTGGTGGGTTGGTGTGGGGGCCGGATGACTGCGCACCGCGCTGCGTTGCGCTACTGAGAACCAGCGCCGCTGCGGGCGGAGTCGAGACGAGCGGCGGCGATATCAACAATGCACAGCCGGCGGGAACGCGGGAGGTAAGCTTCTAGCTTGATACTGCTGCTGCGATCGGTGGTCGGGCGCGGGCCCCCTCGTGGGGCGGGCATGTTTCTGGAGGGCGCGCGTGCCGGGCACGCGCTCTGAACTTTTTGAGGCCCGCGCATGACGTGCCTTTCCAATTAACACAACATGCGCTGTTGGCTCACATCAGGCACCCACCGCTGCCGGCGTGGATCCGCATTACCAGGACAGTAGCAGCGAGGACGCCGCGGCGGCCATTCTGAGGCGGCTGGACGAGGCGGCACGCGGCGGCGACCCCACCGCCGTGCTGCAGGTAGCTAGCTGGGTGCTGTTTCGTTCGGGTTGCTGAACCGATATCGCAATTCGCAAGTGGTGGAGGGCGCAGTACTCTAAATGCGCGTTGGGTGTAGCCTAAGGCGCGCGGGCCCAAGGGCCTGCCCAGCAATTTCAGGGCCCCCCACCCCGGCACACTCATGCTCGCTCCGCCCACACGCACGCATTGCATGCCATGCAGCTGCCGTGCGATGTAGCCCAACGAATCACATCATCATGCAATGTGCCGCCCACGCACACGCACACACCTCACGTATAGGTGGTGGAGCGGCAGGGGCAAGAGTTCAATGAGGCCGCACTAGTGGCAGCCCTTCGTGCGGTGGCTCACACGGCTGGCAAGGCAGGCGAGTACGCAGAGGCGGTGGCAGGGATGCTGCAAGAGGGCGGTGGTAGCAGGCACCAGCTTGCTCCGGACGCATGCTGGGTGCTGCTGGGGTGCTGCTAACTGGTGATCGCTTCGGGGTTGGCATTATGTTCATTCTGTGTGAGGCGTGTTGGGGATGGCACGCAACAAGCTAGGGTTTACCGGCCCTGATCCACCTCCACTGGGCTGGCTGGGCTGCCGAACCGCTGGCTTGCTAACCTGTTTGACGGCCCCTGAACCTCATGTTGGCTCTGCCGCCACGCAACGGCAGAGGGCGGTGATGACCAGCAGGCGTCTCAGCGGTCGTCGGAGGCGGCGGCTGGCGGTGGCCAGGCTACTGCAGCTGAGCGGCTGGCGAGCAACGCCACCTACCAGTCCCTGCTGAGTGAGTAAAGTACTAAATATAATGCCGCGTGTGCCACTGCAGCGGCAGCAGCAGCACTAGTATTACTTGCAGACTGCTGCCTGTCAATGATGTCAGCGAGCGCCCGCCGCGCGAAGTCGTGCGGCCGAGACTGCCAGCGCGTTCGTGGGAAGCTTCAACGCGCACTGCACTACCGCCTGCTGCACGCCACCACACTGCCCGTGCCTGAAGACACTGCGGGACTGCCTCTTTTTAAGTAGTCTTCCCCTTCCCACGATCCTTCTCCCCCGCCGCTCTTCAGGCATGGTGGTGGCGGGCTCTGAGCGGCTGAGTGCGGCGCAGGCGGTGGAGGTGGCGGCCAGCCTGGGCCGGCTGCACCTGGAGGACCAGGTGATTAAATCTATGCGTAGTGGAGGCGTCGCGGGGGCTGTGGGGATGTCGCGGGGGCGGTGGGGGCGGCCCAGCACGTACATGAATGGGCGCGACGGCTGAGGGGGTTGTAGATACCAGCCCAAATTACACTAAACACAGTGCAAAAGGGAGGGTGTGCGCGAGTGGCCAGACCCTGGATGCTGTGGCAGGCAGAATAGCGGCGTGAAGGTTCCTTGCGTTCACTCAGGGACCCTACGGTAACCCCCCCCCCCCCACCCTACGGTAACCTGGCTCGCCCTCTCATCGCCGAGCCCAGCCTACCCCGATCTCACACCCACACAAGTCCCGTGCCCAAGCGTCCTGTACCCCGCCCCCGCCACACTTGCCCGCAACCGCTGCGGTGCCGTACGTACTGCAGATGGTGCTGGACTCGCTGGGGCGCAACCTGGTGTCCCGGCTGCATGAGCTGTCTGGCAGCCAGCTGGCGGACCTGGTGAGCACCAGAGCAAGTTGACGAGCGGAAGAGCTGAAGAAGGGGGTTACAAAGACGTGTAGCTTTGGCGAGGTTGGGGACCAAGGGCAGGACCCATCCGGCGCCTGGGCTGCACGGTTTAATCTTAACCTGATGCCATGCGTGCTCCGTGGAGTGCTGCCGTATTTAGGGGAGCCGGCAGCGAGCCAGATAGGGCGCCTCTCTAGCCTGTCATCCGCTCAGCAAGCCGACCAAAGAAACCAGCAAATGGTGGCAAGCCGGCCAAGCTAACAGCGCACAAAGCAAACACATGGTTTGCCACGCGGTCCTGCCGACGTAACTCGTACTGAGTTCCATACCCAAACACTCATTTGGTAGCCTACCCAACTCCAATGAACCTAAACTACTCTTGGAACGGTGGTTCTCTAGCTGGTATGATGCTAGCTAGTCAAATGCTAACTGGTATTCTACTAGCTATGCACTAGTACTAGATGCCGCTTACGGTTTCTGGTGTTGTACATGGTTTGCCATATGCATAACACTATTCAATTGTTGTGTGTTGCGCATTGCATGCGAGTCCCCCACTATGCTGCGTACCGCCTATGCGCATGCACAGGTGGAGGCCTACGCCCACAGCAACGCGACCCCGGGCAAGGTGCTGGCGGACGCGGTGCACCAGCGGCTGCAGGGCGGCGGCAGCAGCGGCGCTGGAGACGGCAGCCAGCAGCGAATGGAGGTGGATGAGAGCCGTGTGGCGGTTGGCCGCGCCACAGCGGACGGCGTGCAGCTCGGCACACCAGAGAGGGGTGGAGAGGCAGTGGAGGGGCGTGGGGAGGTGCAGGGGGAGGACGCGGCGCGGGTGCGGCGGGGCCTGGCCCGCCTGGGGTATGGCGCGCCAGCGGACGCCGCTGACAACTCTGGCACGAAGCAACGCCAGGGGCAGAGCGACCGCAGCCAAGGGCTTGACTATGCTTGACGCAAATGGAGCTGCAGCAGTGTACCCCTGGCCGTCAGTCGCGCGGCTGGCGCAAGCGCGGAAGGCTAGGGACGTGTTAGACAGGGGAATGCGCAGAAGAGGAACCGGCGCCGCGCGCAGTGGTTGAGCCGCGGCGAGCGGCGGACGTGGCGGAATTCAGTCTACATTTGCACCTCATGTTGCTGTTTCCGTGTCAGGAGTTGCTGCGATCGGTGCGTGTGGTTGGCCAACTGGCCTTGCGACATGTGCGACGACTTGGTGCCTATGCTTGCACGCGAGTGTCGTCCTGCATCAAGCTGCAATGCGCCGGCCGGACGCTGTGACATATCCGCTATGCAATGATTACGCTGCGCGAATGCGCGTCCGCCGACCGCAATGGCACGGGCCGCAATGGGAGCGAGCGCCGTCAATCAGCAAACCCTGGTACACTGGGGCCCCGCAACACCTGCCCCCGCAAACCCAGACTTACTCAACCCCGACATACAGTATGCACGTAACTAAGCACAATGACACCAAACAAATCGCTTTGACTCGAAACTCTGAACAATTCCCCGCCGCGGCGCTGACGTGGTTCTAAAATCCTCTCCGGCGGGCGCGGCCCAAGCGCCCTTGGTTGTCAGCCTGGCAGAGGCGACATATTGTAAAAGCCATGGGGCACGAAGGCGCGGCATACCGGTGGGAGACGTTCAACAGGTGGTGTGACGAGTTCGCGGAGAAGCACCAGGGGCTGAAGCCGAAGGTGGACGACGTGCGGAGGTAAGCACCGTTAAGCTAGCTTGACGTGGGCCTTTGAAGGTCCCTGGGTGCGCAGGTCAGAAGCTTGGGGGTTGCATAATTCGGGTCCTAGCGGCGAGCCCTCTGGGCTTAGGCGCGCCCGATTTTGGGCTGGAGCTATGCGCAGCTACTTAGCACCGTTAGCTGCTGGTAGTCGCCTGGCCTGAGCGACGCCCCGCAGCCGGAGTTGCGGCGTCGGCGACTGTTGTGCGGTCTCGCCGGGATTTGGGCTGCGAAGTTGTCATCAGGAGGATGTCTTATGCATTCGCATTCTCATTTGAGGCAATGGGCGGGTGCCGCGGGGGCGAGCTCTGCCTGAGTTCCCGCGGGCGAACACGTTTGACCCTTGACTGCCGCGCGTCCGTTCCCGCAGCTCCTGGAGGCCTGTCCTCAACCTTCACTTTCTTTACTTTCGCGCAGATGGCACCGGGAAAACGCGGAGAAAGTCTGGCCCGATAGCACAGAGCGGCCTTCCGTCTTTATGGCTGTAAGCCATAACAAAGGGCGAAGGTGAGCTTGCTGGGCTATGCAGGGATCATTTGCAGGCTACATTTAGACCCCGGCAACGTCAGGAAGGCTAGCCCTCAGCGTCGTCGCAGGCGCGGGCGTCGCCGGGCGCAATGTCTCATACTATCATATCACCTGCGCGCCGCCGGCCTTGCAGGGTTCGCGGGAGCAAGACTTGCGAGTACTACAAGCGGTACCGGGCGGGGAAAGCGGCGGAGCAGCAGGTATGGCCGGGGAATGTTGCGCAACACCGGAAATTGCGCGGGCCCGCAAGTACCTGGCTCTTGCAGACTGCTCGCCCGCTGAATCAATGCTTGTAGTGCTGATCAGCATCGGCATTTGGGTTGATCTCGCTGTATCGCTTGTTTGCTGCTCGAGGGCCGAAAGCCCTGACCCGCCCTCCCGAACCTATGTGTGCGGCACCTTTGCAGCTTGCCGCCCGCCTGCAGCCAGCGGCGCTGAGCGGCCGGCGGATCCTCGCGGTGACCGCTGCAGCGCGGAAGCTCAACTCGGACGGGAGCAGCCGGGGTCCGGGCAAGCGCCACGTGCAGGACGACGGCGGGTCGGAGGAGCATGCGGACGGCAGCCATGAGCAGCCGGAGAAGCGCCGCCGCATGCAGGCGGGCCACCGCGGGCAGTCGCATGCAGGCTCCCGGGGTGGCGGCGCTCGCGGACGGCGCTCCTCTTCAGAGGAGTTCTCGGAAGATCCTTCCTGGGCCTCGGGAGCTGAGTCTAGTGAGGACGAGGACAGCGGCGGCAACGGGACGGGCTCGGGCTCCATGCGCTCCAGTCGGCATCCGTCGGCACAGCAGCAGCAACAGCCGGGCGTTCATATCACGGTGGTGAAGCGGGACGCAGATGGGCGCACGATCCAGGTGCAGTCTGCTGCTCCACCCATGCTCACCGGCTTGCTGCCACTGCCCGGGGCGCCACCACTCTTCCAGCCGCCTGCCGTGTCTGTGCCGGGCAGCTCTGGCCGCGCTGTGGCCCAGCCGCTGGCATCCAGCGGCCTGCGGCGTCGCAGCTCCGGTCACGTCGAGGACGGCAGCGACGACGCCCTGGCGTGCAAAGAGGATGCCTCAGACGGTGCTCAGCCGCGTGCGGACAGCGCTTCGCAACGGCCGCGGCGGCAGCGCCGTGCCATGCCAGTGGAGGAGCCGGAGGAGGGTGATGAGGTGATGCCCGACGAGCTGCAGCAGATCCGCATGGGTAGGCGGTCGGCAACGCAGGACTGGGATTGGGGGCCTGACGGGCACCCGGGCATTGCGCCGCTGGAGTGCCGTTCGTCGCGCAGCGCCAGCGTGTTGCAGCCCGCGCTGCCACCGCCACTGTCAGGACACGTGGATACACCGCTTGGTGCGCTGCCCGTCTATCTGGTTGCGGCGAGCAGCGGTGGTATCATGGCGGCACGGCGCCGCATAGCAGAGCAGCGGAAGAAAAAGGCTGCTGCGATTGCCGCGGCTGCCGCCGCTGCTACTGTGGCGCCGGCGGCACCTTCGGCGCCCGCCGCGGCGCCGGCCACCACTACAATCGCAGTGGCTGCTCCTGCAGCGCCGAACGCAACAGCACCCGCCTCAGCTGCGCCGGCCGCGCCGGTGGCGGTGGCACCGCCGCGCCCCAATGTTGCGGTGGCGGCGCCCGCCGGTGCGCCAGTTGGGGCCCCTGGTGTGACCAAGGACCCACTCGACCTGCTCGCGCAGGCAGCCTGTGAGGCGCTCGCAACTCCGGTGCCGCCGCGCGCTGGCGTACCTGCGCCGCCCCAGGCTGATCAGCCCAAGGAAGGCGGGGCCACCACAGTTCCCCAGGAGGCTGTTGGCGAGGCCATGGACTGCAAGGGGCCGGCGCCCGAGGCGGCACAGCGGCCGCCGGTTGAGGCCAGCGCTTGCGGGCCGGGCATCAGCGAGGGCTCAGCGCACAGCGGCGGCGGATTCGCGCCGCCTGGCTGCCGCGGCCAGAGCGTGCCAGAGGCAGCGCCCAAGCTTGTGCCAATCAAGGAGGAGCAGGCCGGTGCCGCTGCCGACGACGCTCAGTCAAGCGGGCAACACGCGCCCGCTGGGGTCGTGGCGACTGTCGCGGAAGGCAACGGCGTGCATGCCGCCGTGTCCGAGTGCGTCAGCGCGTCAACTCAAAACAGCGGCGGTCCGCACGCCTCGTTGAATGCCCAGCCTGCAGCGCAAGCGCCTGCACCTGCAGAAGCCGCCGCACAGGCGCAGCAGCACCAGGCGCAGGCGCAGGTCCAGAACACGACGGCGTCACCCCATTCATCTGCGGCGCTCCTAGCGACGGACGCAGTTGACTGGGCCACGACGGGGGATGGAGACACCGAGGCCACGGGCTGCACGCACGCCCCCAAGCAAGACGTGGTGTTGCCGCTGCTGGACGTAGGCGCTGCCGCGACAACTAGCTCGGTCGCGACGGCGCCGTCGGGCGCAACCGTGGCGCTGCCGGCCCCGGCGGCAGCGGCGGCCGCGCATGGCAGGTGCCCCAGTGCGGGCGCGACCAGCGACGCCACTGGTGCCCTGCCCACTGCGCTGGCCCCTCTTCTGACTCCGGACATGAGCATGAACTTCGCCTACATGGCAGCAGCGAACGCCGCCGCCGTCAACATGGCAACGATGGCAGCAGCTTTCCTGCGGGCGCAGCCGCCGCTGCCGCAGCAGGCGCCGCAGCAGCCGGCTCCGGCTCTGCCGCTACCGGTGTTGCCAGCTACCGGCACACCGGCGCAGGGTTTACCAGTGCCCGGGGCCGCGCCGGCTGTGCCACAGCCGTTGGGCTCGGTCGGTTCCGTGATGAGCAGCTTCCTGCTGCCGCCACCACCGCCAGTCGGCTCGCTGCCGCTGCCACCAGCGCAGCCGGCGGCAACCCCGCCGCTCCTTTCCCCTGGCACGCTGCCGCTGCTGCCGCCGCCGCTATGGCACTCAATGCCCGCAGGCGTGCCGGCGATGCCCCCAAGCATGGCTGCCGCCGCAGCTGTGGCGGCCGCGCCGCCCCTGTTTCAGGAGTCCCCTGCAACGGTACTAGGCGCGCCACCTGCGGGATGCAACCAGCTACTGCCGGTCATGCGGTTGTTTATGGCCTCAAGTAGCCACTCGGAACAGGTCGCGGTGGCTGGGGCTCAGCCCGCACCCATCGCTGGTGTCGGGCCGCCTGTCGGCACCGCTCTGCCGCAGCTGCCGCCCATGGCGCTACCGCTGCCGCCAGTGCCGCAGCCGTCGGCGTTGCCGACCCCCTGCGCTATGCCCGGATGCATGCCACCGCCTGTGATGGACATGGGCCTGGTGGGCGGTGGCGCTGCGGCTACACAGCAGCACACGCCGGGCTTCCTCATGGCTGCGCGGCCTTTGCAGCCCTCGCAGTGAGGAACCTAGTGAAGAGGCCAGGCAACTCCGGTGTGAGCCAGCGTTTGCAGCGTTGTTAGTAGGGCTGGGGAAGGCCGACCAGCGGGCGTGTGTGCAGGCAGTTGACGCGCGTCGGGAGCTAGTTATATTCCTTTGTTCCATTCTACACCGGGTGTTGTGAGCAACATCAATATGTTCGATGTTTCGCAAGCCCTCATGCAACGAAGGAACCTGTTGCACCCGCTGGCTACAGCATGGCTGCACTGGGACCGTTTTGCGGATACATGTTGAGCAAATAATTCTAGGACTCGGACACGAATCGCGGACCATTTGTGGCCGCTTCATTTTTCGTGGCTTTGACTCGGGCTTGGCTCGGGAGCGGGCCAGCGGGGCAGTTGCGCGGGCAACGCGATGGAGGAAAAACATGCCCAGCATGACCGTTGACAGGGCTGGGAAAGATTCAATGACTTTTGGGGGTTATTTGTGTGGGTTGTGCAGTGAGTTGTGCATATGGCGTAACTTGTGAATGTCTCCTGGCGCGCAGAATGCGTGCGTGATGTGTGCATGTGTTTTTGTGTGTGACACACTGTGTGGCCACAAAAGCGGCCACCTTCAGGGCAACCATGCCATTGGCACGTGCCGCGCAACTACACGGACAATGACGAGTGGGCGGATTGCCCAGATGACGGATCTCGCTGCGCAAGTCAATTTGTCAGCGACGGAGTAGGGATGATAACGGGCGTCCACAGGGAAGGTACCCCGCAGACCGCCAAGGACGTATGTGCTGGGTGGCTTTTCCCTCATCGTTTTCACGGGTTTATAAACATTGTTCCACCCATACTCGGGCATGTCACACTACAGTTTTGAAGCCCGGCGCAGCGCGCGGCGTGTGGACGGCGATTGTCAAAAATCGAAGCTGCTGGCGCTTTGTTGCACCGCCCTTGGGACATGGTGCGGCCACAGGCAACTAGTTGAACGGGGGATGACCTTTTGACACTTTCACAACGATGATAACGGTGCTACGCGAATTTGGTACGCGCAGCGGACGGAAGAATGCTGGGAGACTCGCTCGGACAATTGATCAGGAGAACCTGAGGCATCAGCGCTCGGGTTGACCATGGTGCCTGTGGTGGTCGTTGGCGAGAGACACGGATGTCGAAGTCTGGGGCATGTTGTACCTGTGGAGGGGCAATGTATGATTTGCGTCCAGAGCAGCTAGAGCCGGCCTCGGGGGACAATGACTGCCGTCGCTCCGGGGGGTGGGGACGCCGTGGGGCATTGTAGACCTACAACGTCGTATGAGTCGTGTGTGGAGTGAGTGAGTGAGCGGCTGAGAGGCTACTACCAGTGGGCAAAAGCGGCTGGGAACGGAGGCTAGCAGGCGTTACTGTACAGTCTGCGCGTTTCTTCGGCTGCAGCCACGATGCAATTTTACCCAACACTCGGATTGGAGCAGGCAAATCAAATTCTTGCATCTGTGCGTCCAATCTGTGTATTATCTGAGGCGGAGAATGAATGGAGAGGTGCCGGTACTCCGGGCCGCTGTCCAAGCGCTTCGCCGTGGCACAATCGTGCCGTATGTAAAGCAAACCGAAGATGCGCTGCGAAGGTACACCATGACTCTGTCTTTGATAAATACGCTATTGCTGAGGTGCCGCTGCCTGCAGCACACCATGCCGTCCAAGGCTGAAGGCACGTCTAAGCCCACTCAAGTGCAAGGTCTTGGGCAAGGCCTATACATGGGGTACCGTATCTAGACTGGTCAAGACTCGTCGGCACCTGTCCGATACATTGAGGAATCCACAACGCACGCGGCAGCAGTGTTTGTCAGCTCCGACAGATGGTTGTTGCTTGTTGTCACCAGGGGTGCACTGTACCTGGACTGTACTAGCCTTTGGGCTTAGTAGCACATATCAGAAATCCAGAACAAATTCGCAGCAAACATAGCACATACGCCATGGTGCGCGTATGACACGCTTGCGCGACAGGGCTAGTACGTGGCCATAGTCTGGCTGTGTGCAAATTGTTTGACCGGTCAGGTAACTCAGGTTGCGACACGCAACAAGTGAACAAGTGACACTGCGACACAGGGGACCCCTGCTGCCCTGCTGCGACATACGGCCATGCGACATACTAGTCTCAGACCGTTTTTGCGGTCCTAGAGCTTGGTTATATAATTCAATTACCTTCACCACAGTTATGGGGCTGTGCACCATACAACAGCCCCTCCCACCTGGCCGCTCCCCACCAGGGGAGGAGCTCCCCACAGCGCTCCCCAAGCCACGCCAACACAAACTTAGCACAATTGACGCGTGTGTGGGCCGGAAAGCCGCACCGCATTCACCATATGCATTTAAGCGTGTATACGCAATAGTTTTGGGGTGCGCAGGGGGCTTTTGACGGTATATGCATATGTCATATTGTCACAAGTCGGTATGTCGCATGTCGAGATGTCACACAGGCGGGGGCGGTCGAACAATTCGCAACCTGCTATGCACTAATGACAAATGGGTGAACGGATACAGACTACCACCTATCGGTTGAAGGTGGGCAGAGCGAGACCAGGAAACGTGGTCCTGACAAAGAAGTCAGTGAACTCCGTAACCCAGATTTATTTATTAATATGTCGTCGAGATCTGCACACGTGGGATGCCGAGTCGTGTTTGGCGCGATTTCGTGCGACTGTTATCACACAATCACTGCTACATAGCGCTGATCAGCATCGGCATTTGGGTTGATCTCGCTGTATCACTTGTGTTGCTGCTCGAGGGCCGAAAGCCCTGACCCGCCCTCCCGAACCTATGTGTGCGGCACCTTTGCAGCTTGCCGCCCGCCTGCAGCCAGCGGCGCTGAGCGGCCGGCGGATCCTCGCGGTGACCGCTGCAGCGCGGAAGCTCAACTCGGACGGGAGCAGCCGGGGTCCGGGCAAGCGCCACGTGCTGGACGACGGCGGGTCGGAGGAGCATGCGGACGGCAGCCATGAGCAGCCGGAGAAGCGCCGCCGCATGCAGGCGGGCCACCGCGGGCAGCCGCATGCAGGCTCCCGGGGTGGCGGCGCTCGCGGACGGCGCTCCTGGTAACTGTCCGACACACTGTGAAATTCGTAACGCGCGCAACTCATGTTACAAATGGTTGTTGCTTGTTGCAGGAATGCAGGCGCAACACGATGAGAAGCCTATCTCTCAGCATAAAAACAACAGCTTCAGACCCAGAGTCATCAGATGGCCACTGCACTCGAGCTCCTATTCACCGACATCCATGAAGCTCAGCTCATAAGCACGTCGTGTCGCCTCACTTGAGCCCCAGCGCACTCAGCTGCGCCAGTGCGGCTGCCGCGGCCGCCTCTTTCGCCCGCTTCCTGTTCGTCTGTGGCCCGCTGCTGAACTCGCCGAGTCCCGCCTGAGCAGGCAGCGTCACCACGGCCGTCGCGCCCGCGCTGCCGCCCCCAGCTGCGCCTGCCCCCGAGGTGTAGTTGTACTGCGGCTGCGGCCATCGCTTCCGATCACACAGCTCCTTCAGCTCCTGCAAGGGCGGCAAGCGTGAACATTTTAGCTCTTAATCAGATGGCATGCTACCTAGCACACGCAACGCGTCACTAAAAGTACATTCCAGCTCGTGATACTGTAGTGTCTACACAGGCCTTGCAGCGCGGCACTATGCCACAGGTGTTTTATCGGCACGAAATGAAGCGCTAGCGGCGGCTCCAAAACGCCACTCACTCACCATGACAACGTTCTTGACCATGCCACCGCCCGTGTCCCCCGGGCCCGGCGAGCCTCCGGTGGTCCCGCCACCGCCGTCCTCGCGCGGGCGTTTGGTCCCTGTGGCCATGCAGGATGTCCGGCGGCGTAACATCACACGGTCTCGACAAGCCGTCGTCGTGAAGGTGTACGTGACATATCGTGTAAACAAAAGCCCCAAACGCACCTGGTGCCCTTGAACCGCCAGCTGCGCCGCCGCTTCCGCTGCCTCCAGCGGTTCCGGCTCCGTTTGCCCCAGACCCGGAGCTCCGGAATTGTAGCGCCCGCAACCCCACTGTCACAGAGCCTGCCAGGCCGCCAGCGCCTCCCCCGCCATCACCAGCCTGCATACAGCCAGCCGCAAACAGACTCAAGTTTTTGGGCACAGTCTGGGTTTCGGCGTGACAATAACAGCGGCCAAACCCCAATCGCTTAGGCCAATAAGCCAACAACGCCCAATCATCTTCCGTTTCCCCACAGTAAACAGTGTGCCCCGGCCTCACCGTTGCGCCTGCGTCGGCCTGCGGCCCATCCGCCCCGGCGGCACCTGCTCCTCCTGCAGGGGCACCTCCGCCAGCGCCGCCGCTGCCGCTGCCGCCCAGCCCCAGCGAGGCTGTGAGGCGAGACAGGTCCGGCTCCGCCAGCCCCAGGCCCAGGCCGTCGGCGCCCTCGCCGCCGCGCAGGGCCGCCATGAGGCGCTCCAGCTCCGCCGCCTCCGCCACCAGCCGCTGCCGCTTCTTGTCCATCTCGCGGAGCAGCGCCTCCTGCAGCCGGGCACAGGCATCCCGGGGGCGCACGGTCATAAAGACGTAGTGCGACGGATCATGGGCTTCATGGCCACGGAACCCAGCAACAATGCAGATCCAGGTACGGCGGGCTTGTGTACCGTGCAGCGGTACACGTCACGAGGCCCTGCAACGCCGGAATCAAAACCTTCCGTCGCAGTGCATGCCCCGCTCCCAAGCCGGCTGACGCCTCCGACAACCACGCACCCGCTGCGAGTCCAGCTCTCTCCTGGCGCCGGCGCGCCGAGCCAGCTGGCTGGCCTCCCAGGACTCGCCGCGCGCCTCCGACAGCAACGGCGGCCAGCCCACCGGCACCACCCGCACGCTCTCGCCGCCGTCTGGCGGCAGCGCCCCCTCCAGCCACAGCATGGCTGCCAGGGCCGCGGCCTGTGGGCAAGAAAAGCTTAGTCACTCGGGTGCTTCGAGGCCTAGAACGTTTGTGCGGGCTGTTGCAAGCGAAACTGTTCGGCACACGATGGCGTCCCGCAGGGCCACTGACCCGACCTCCAGCGCGGCCCCAACCTCCTCTAGCCCCACCATATGGCCAAGATGCGGCAACCGCGCCACGCACCTGGCACGCCGCCTGCATGCCGCCCGGCACGTGCATGTCGGGCGTGATCTGCACCCCCAGGTGCGGCAGGATGCAGGACGCGGTCACCAGCGGCCGCCGAGCGCTCTTCTTCACGACCAGGCTGTAGCACGGCTCCGGCAACTGTGCAGGGAGGGAAGATGGGCGCAAGGTTACGGACAAGGGTGGCGATGTGTCGGTGCTTTAGGCAAGTGCTGGAGTACGCAGTTCTCAGGCCGCATCCTTGGCTCCCTAGCCCAGCGCCAGCGCCAAGGTAACATGCATGCCATACTTGCACACGCAGCGCCGTGGTGGCGTACTGCGCCGCACCCACCTCAAACATGCGGCAGTACTCGGCCAGGTGCTCCTGCGGCCGCGGCCCGCACCAGCCCCCCGCCTCCGCGGCTGGCAGTGCAGCTGCACCCCCGCTGCCTGCAGCAGTACCCGCCTGCTCGCAGCCCGCCCCTGGCCCAGCATCTCTTAGCTCCGGCACAGCAGCCCCAGCTCCCGCCTGTCCCAGCTGCCCGCTGGCCGCGGCTCCTTTCTCAGCATCGTGCCCGGCTTTCCTCACGTCTGCTGCGCTTCCGCCTGCTCCCTGGGCGCCGTCTTCTACTGGCTTTGGCGACGGCTCTGGCCTGTCTGCTAATGCCAACGCACCCAAAAGCGGCCCCGGCGTGCTTTCGTCATCCACGGGCTCCAGCTTCACCCCGCTGCCAGCTTGCGCCGCAGCGCCCTTCGGCCCCGATGTCTCCTGCCCCTTCGCCGCCGCAGTGGTTGGTTGCTGCGTCGCCCCGGCTGCTGCCGCGGCCGCATCCAAGCCCGCGGCGGCAGCGGCAGCGCCCTTGCCGGCCGCCGGCGGTTCCGGTGCGGCAGCGGCGGATGCCAGCCGCAGCTGGTCAAGCGGCGCCACAGGCGCCGACTGGCCCGCTGTGGCTAGGGGCGCGAGAGCGTCCTGAATGAGGCGTGTGAGATGTGGGTCCAGTTGCGCCATGCGCCATTCGGGATGCCTGCAGGCGGACAAGCACAACTTTTAAGCCGTCACACGCCATTGGCAGCACGAGTGACATAACGCGCCCTCCATGCGTCCTGCGGCCGATGACAGTGCACCACGGCCACCCTGTTTCTCCCGTGCCCTAAGCGGAACGCGCCTCTGCCCTAGCATCCCGGCCATTGCATGTGCGCTCACTTGTCCAGCAGGGCCTTCAGTTTGGCTAGGAACGGCGCAATGCCCGGCTCCAGCAGCAGCTCGCCTCCCTGCGCCTCTTCCTCCTCGGCCTCTGCCTCCTCGTCCTCCTCCTCAGCCGCATCCTCCTCGTCCTCATCACCCTCATCCCGCTTGCCGGGCCCACCGGGCCCGCCGCGGCCGCCCGCTCCGCGTGCTGCGGGACCACCCTGCCCTTGACCCTGCTGGTGGTGCCGCTTGCGTGACCCGCCGCCAGCGCCGCCGCTTGCCACGCTGGCGCCATTGGCGCCGCTGCCGCGCAGGATGGCGTTGACGGGCGGCAGAATGGCGCGCAGTGGGAACCAGCGCGCCGTGGCGCCCTCCACTTGCGGCCTGGGGCCGGTGGACTCCGGGCGCACGCCCAGGGCGACGTACAGCCGCACCAGCGCCCCCGTGGCCGGGTACTCCACCTGAAGGGGGCAGCGAAACGTGAAAGCATGGGGGGCGAGGGGGAGCAGGAAGGCCAGGCCCCGTTCAGCAGTTCCGCACAGCATACACACCTCGATCCAGTGCCCCCGACTGATCTTGTCGCCTATGTCCACTCCAATGAGGTGCTGCACGGCCGCAGCGGCCGCAACGACGTGCACGTCGCTTTCATTGGTGAATCCGAAGGGAAATGCCCAGCCATCTTGCTCGCTGTGCTGGTACAAAAGGACTTCTGACAATCCTGGACTGAAAATTGCAGCTCCAAACTCCCGCGCGGCCATGCTGTGCGCGAGCGACTGCGAGAAGTAAGCTCGATAAGCTAAATCAAGTTGTGCTTACACAGCCATTACTATTTACAGATTGGAACTATGTGCGTGGTTATTTCGGGCACCGCTCGATCAGCGTGCAGACCTTCGCATGTGGCACGCCAGCGTGTTGATGAGCGCAGACCAGGGAAGGCGAGAATCAGGAAATGCATGCACGCGTAGAACATGTACACGCGGCACGATGGAAGCGGGGGACGTGTCAGGTTGGTGACGTTTGTTAGGGCGGTCTTTATGCTGCCCTATGTTTGAAGTTGGGGCGTGTGGGCTTGACATCCCTGCCTGCTAACACACACACCCTCCACGCCCCGCCTCCTCCCCAACAATGGCGTGGACCCAGCCCCTGGCCTGCGATAACCCTCTGCTGGTTCATTTATCTACTCAGCTGTCATCGATGCACTGTTCTCTGTCAAAAGTGTGCAGGCTGTACCCTCAGAGGAATGCCCACCCAGCTGGGCCGCTTCCATGCCTTCTGAGACCGTACCGCGAGCTGCTTAATAGTTTATATGCTAACAAGACGGAGCGACTCCCTGCAGCCCGGGGGACCCCGTCAATGGGGGTCATCGCGGGCGCTGCGATTGTGTCGCGTGACAATTATCGCAGCCCTCGCCCGCCTGCAGCCCCACGAACCAATTATTCATATGGTTGTTTCACATCCCGCTTCAATTCCAATTCAAGACGCGCAGACTCAAAGCTCTTAAACTTAAAGCCCTCTTCGTTCCTCATCCGTGTCGACGTTCTGCGTCCTCGGTTCTGCCATAAGTTCTTCATTGCGACTAGACTCGAAGTGCAACCTCACGAGCGCGTAACGCGGCCGAGGCTATGAGCGGTGAGCATTTATAGCTGAGCTGGCGATTTCCCCGCAACGAACGTCCTGCTTAGAGAGCCCTGGACCTCGATGTTAATTTGGAAGCGGTCGAGCGCGGCTGCAGGGCAGCTCCGCAGCCGGCTCGTCAGGCCAGGACAACCGCCTGCAGGACCACACCGAAGTCCAGTGCCTTCTGCGTGCCACTCATTCAGCACACAGTCCCGCTCCCGCGCGCAACACACTTGCCCACCTGCCTTTCCCACTCAACAGGGGCCTCCCCTCCGCCCAAGCCTTGGGAGGCCGCTAAGGCGTCAGCGACTGCGACACAGGGCCCTGGTCCCAAGCCTTGGGAGCAACCACAAGCCGCTGCTGCTGCAGCCTCCGTGGACGCCTCTGCAATCGTCCCGCGCGCCCCTGCTCGGCCGTGGGAACGCGAAGGCGAAACTTCAGCCGGCGTTGCCTCCTCCAGCTCCACATACGGCGCTTCCAGCTACGCTGCTGGTTCGTCCCCATATTCTCGGCCCTACGGCGCCACCACCGGCTTTGGCTACGGCTCAAGCATGTACGGGACGTCAGGCAGCATGTATGGAACCGGCAGCATGTACGGCTCCAGCATGTACGGCCGGCCAGGCTATGGTGGCGTAGGCGGCATGTACGGTAGCAGCATGTATGGCAGCGGCGGCTACGGAAGTAGCATGTATGGCGGCGGCGGCTACGGCTCCAGCATGTACGGGGGCGGCAGCATGTATGGCGGCGGCATGTATGGCTCGGGGGGAATGTACGGCGCTGGCGGCATGTATGGCGCGGGTGGTGGCATGTACGGCGGCGGCATGATGGGCGGCGGGCCCATGGACCCCAACAACCCCATGATGGGGCCGGGTGGGCCCATGGGCGGCCCGCCGCACCCGCCCAGCGCATGGCAGCAGTTTATGGGCATCATCAACGGCGTTATGCACTTCTTCGGGCGGCTGTCGTTCCTGGTGGACGAGAACACGCACGCCGTGCACTTCTTCATCAGCGCGCTGCTGCAGCTGCTAGACCGCGCGGGGTCGCTGTATGCGGAGATTGCACGCTTCGTGCTGCGCCTGCTGTTCCGCAAGCGCGCGTCGGTGATCGCAGCCAAGAAGGCGGCGGCGGCCGCAGCCGGCGCTGCACCTGGCGGCACAGGGGCAGGCGCGCCGGCTGACGCGGGCGCTATCGTGCCGCGTGGCGCTGTGGGCATGCCTGGCGCGTCAACATCGGGTGCGGTGGACGCAGGGTTCAGCGCAGCGGCAGGCGCAGCGTTTGGCGGGGCCGGCACGGGCGCGGCGGCGCCGGTCAGCACAGTCGGGTCGTATCTTGGCGGCGCGCAGGCGTTTGGTTTCGGAGGTGGACCAATGGGTGGCGGCTACATGGGCGGCGGGGGCATGGGCATGGGGATGGGGATGGGCGGGGGCATGGGGATGGGGATGGCGGGGATGCCGCCGGGTGCGGGGGGGTGGGCATCTGAATGGCGGTGAGGTGCTGGGGGCGCAACTGAGCGCCCAGCTTTCGACTGAAGGGCCGGTGGAATATCGCACTTGCACGCCATTGGCCGGACACCTTGACCTTGACGTGGCAGACCGCATGACTAATGTATTGTGAGGGGTACCGGGGCGGAGGGTGCGGGCACGGCTATGTGGAGCTGGAAAGCGCGGCGCTGCCCAGAAAGCGGCGCCGGCGCGCAGGTTGAGACCTGCTTATGTCTTGGTTGCGGTCATTGCTTGCAAGCTTTTAGTTATTGTGGCTAGTTGAGTAGCTAGGTTTGCCTGGATTCTGTGGCGGTGTGCTTGCGCTTGATAGCTGGACGCAACTAGATGTATGGCGGGCGGTGCCTGTACCAACCGACCCCAGCTTTGTCTGGGAGATGAGGCATGTTCGGAACCTTCGGCCTCAGACTAGTGCACGTGGTGTGGGTTCAGCCCACGTTTTCCCGTATGGCACTCATCAACTTGCATTTGATGTGCTCCAGGTCAGAGTAGCGGCCTAACCAGTTGATGCTGGCAGCAGACGGTTAGGCGTCTCTTGTGTGTGTGACGCGTAGTTTAGCATTTGTCTTCTCGAGCTCGAGATATCGGTTATGCGTTTTGGTCATCCTCGCCTTCCTGTGAAGTCCGTGATGAGCGTGATGTTGCTAACTCAGGCAGGGTTACAGATAGCCCATCGTGTGTGCATGTCTCTTGCAGAGTCGTAGGCCCGCGAGGCAGCGAGCGGTTTGAGGCCGGCAGAATCGGCTGTGTTTGCGACAGGGGTGGTTTGCGAGACCTGCTTTGGCAACGCCGCGCTGGACAACGAATCCATGCAGCGAAACGCAATGAGCGCGCCACACTACTTCAATATGCGCAGGATGCACTTGGCCCCATTGGCGGTGTGTTCAGTCTGAGCAGTTTTTATGCAACTTGGCATCAATCTCACATCATGTTGGCCCTGTCGCACAATCCTCGGCCTGCCTTCGCTCAAAACCGCATACGATACACACACGCACCCTGCAAACGAGCACATCGTTGCCCTGCTTAAACCGCTATGGCAGAAGGCGTCAGGCTCTGCGGCATAATGATGGCAGCCCCAGCAGCTGCTGCAGCGGTCACTGGCGGCATCCGCACTGCGCTGCTGACGCGGGCCACCGCGTCGCGCCAGGCTCGAGCCAGCGACAACAGCGAGTGGTGTGGCGAGTGGCCATGGTGGTGGTGGTGATGGTGCCCGCCTTGCAGCGCCGTCTACACAACAGAGCAGCCAGGGGCACACACAGGCGTCAGCATATGCTGCAGCACCGTCAGTCAATCGCCACGTGGGCATGCCCATGGTGGCGCCCATGGACAGTCACGCACTCCGCCGACGGTACCAATCTACTGGGGCACAAATACTCTGCCGGGCGCCCACCTGGAAGTGCAGGCGAGCTGCCCGCCCGTATGGGTGGCTATAGGCAGGGTCACTGGAGGAGAAGGTGGGCACGGGTGGTGAATGTGGGTAGTCCCACGGCACGCACACGCGCAGCCGCCGCCACGGCGGGCTGCTGGCCGCACCAGAGGCGCCCGCCGCCCCACCAGCCGTAGCCGCAGCAGTGTTGTGGTGGCCGTCATCTGCAACACAAGCGCAAGGAAGCAAGCGAACCTTGTAATTGAAGCACCCAACGGCTCTGCGGTGACAAGGAAAGCGCAATGTCGCAGCACGCATCGCGCAAACACAGCTGCCGCCGCAGTGCTGCAACCCACCGTCCACCACCGACGCGGCCGCCGCCCCGGCGTTCCCGTCCACTGCTGCGCACTCTACCAGCCACGCGTCAGGCTCCAGCCCGCTGACGGAGCCCAGCTCGCCCTCAACCAGCCGCAGAGACACGGCGCCCTTCAGCTCCTCCTCCGCCTCCAAGCACATGGCCTCCAGCGCCGACCGCCGCCGCTTTAGCTCCGGCGTGGACGCCTGCGCCTCCGCCTCCCCGTCGCCGTCTAAGACCCCGTCGGGTGCCTGCGTGACACAGCCACGCCGGCGCGGCACCAAGGCAATGCGCGAGTGGGTGTAGAGCCCGGCTCATGTGCTGATAGCTGCAGCATCAAGGCCAGCCAAGACGGCTGGGTCCTGCACCCACAAAGTGACCGGAAGGAAAACAACGCCCAACTCACCGACCGCTTGGTGCCCCGCCCCGCCGCCCCGCCAGCCGCTGCCAGGGCCACTCCCAGCGCCGCAAGACTGTTGAAGCTGGTGCCGTGGCTGCCCAGCGACTGTGTTCGCATGCCGTCCAGACCACCGCCAGCGGTCGCCACCGACGACTGCCCGTACAGTGAGCTCCCCGGCCCCTCCGGTACGCCCACACCCTCGTACGACAGTCCTGCCACGCGGCAAACCGACACGGTCCGTGCGCGAATTACGGGCTTGGCTGCCAAACCACTGCCAGCCTTGCCCCCGGTTTCGGCGGCCGCCGCTGCCGTCAGCTGTGCGCACGCGGCCGCCGGCAGGGATGGCATGAGCGAGTCCCAGTCGAAGTTGAGAGCGTCGGCGGCGCCGCGCGAGCTGTGTGCGCGCAGCGTTGCGGCTGGCAGCGGCTGCGCCAACAGGCCCAGCAGCCGCGTCACCTGGTCCACCGCGGGCGATGTAGACTGTGGTTGGAGGGCAAAGCGGGTGCGAGGAACGCCAAAGGCCATGAGATGGAATAGAAATGCAGGTGAAGATGGCGCGTCCGTAAGTCATCCGTAAGCACGTGATGCAACAGCGCTTGTCAGTTCGGGTTCCAGACTAAAAAACACCGGGCACAGAGACGCAACAAGGAGCAACAATGACAACTTCGAAAGGATCATTTCCTTGACAGGCCTTACGTCTGCGGACCGCTCAAGCTTGCCAGGCACGCCTGGCTTGGCTCCAGCCTCTGGCTCCTGCTTCGGCTGAACCGCGGCAGCCGCGCCCGTCGCCGCGGCGCCGCCGGTTGCGCCCCCGCCCTCGGCAGCACTTGTGCCCGCCTTGGACTGCCCAGGGCGGGGGATCTTTATGCTCCGCCGCACCGCGCCCTGCACAGCCGCGGCCGCGACAATTGCGGCCCTGCTGGTTCCGCTACTGCCAGCAGCCGGCGCAGCTGAGCCTGGTGCTGGCGCCGCAGCGACCCCTGGCTCCTGCTTGACCACCACAGGCGCGTTGGGTGCAGGCGGCAGCGCGGTGGGGGGCGTGTTGGTGGCGCCGCCCTCGGCCAGGTTCGGCGGGACCGGTTGTGCCGGGGCGGCCGGGTTTGGGGCACGCGCCCGGTTGTTGACGTTGTCCAAGCTGGAGAGCACTGCAGCGAGCAGCTTGATGGTGTTGCCTGCATAGGCCGCGCATATAAGGTTACCAACAATCCACCGTCAGCATGCCAAGAGCACACATCAGCGGCGCAGCGCTTCAGAGCTGCTGAGACAGGGCGGAGGCGGTTGCTTTGCATACAAGCACCAACAAGTCGGCGCCGAACGCACCTGAGATGGGATAGTTGGCCGCCTCGGCCGACCCCGGCTCCGCAGTGCAGCGCTTGTAGGCCTCCATCAGGATGCGGCGGGAGCGACTGGCCTTTGGCTCCTCCACTTTTGCGTACTTTTCAATCTGTGCGCGGAGCACGCTCTGCCGCGTCTTCAACTGCGCCACCTGCAGGGGCACAAAACATGCGCAGCCGCCGTGCGGTTGCAGCCAGTTACGTATCAGCTCTGCGCGCCCCGCGGAAAGCCATGGCTCTGCCGTGGACAGCTGCCGCCGCAGCAGGCGACGCAACACAAGCCTCCCATGCCCGCATCACGAAACAAAGCGGCTGCGCCGCACCCCGCTTGCAGGACAATACGTTAACTGCCCACCCCACCCACCAGTCGCCAGTACTCCTGCTCCAGAGCCGCCGGATTGGACGACTCGTCCCCTCCAGGCACGGCCGCCGCCGCCGGCGCCCCCGGTGCTACAGGCACAGCCGCGCTTGCCGGTTGCCCCAGCGCGCCTGGCGCTGAGTACGGTGCAGGCTGCGTAGGAACCGGCGACGGCACCTGCATGGCCCCCGGCCGGCTTACGCCGCCGGCAGCGGTCGCCGCCGCCTGGGCGCCAGGCATGCCCATTTTGCGTGCGTTAGCTGCCGCCGCCGCCGCAGCCAGCCCTGCTGGGTTGGCGCCAGGCTGCGGGGGCGAGGTAGCGCCGGAGGCCATGCGGGCCGCCGCCATCTGCTGCTGTTGCTGCTGCACCGCCGCCGCCGCCGCCTGCTGCTGCTGTTGCTGTTGTTGCTGCTGTTGCTGCATGGCCTGCACGTACTGCGCCTGCGCGACATTCATGTGTTGCTGTTGTTGCTGTTGTTGCTGTTGCTGCTGCTGCTGCTGCTGCACGGCCGCAGACATCGCTGCGGAGTCCTGCGCGGGCGCTTGTCCCGGCATGCCGCCGTACCCCACCTGCTGGCCCGGCATGCCGCCTGCCATGCCCATGTTCGCCGTGTGTTGCCCCTGGTGCGCGCCCGGGTGCTGCCCCTGCAGCGGCACGCCGGTGCCACCCGGCATCACCATGCTAGGCACCTGTTGCCCAGGCACCTGCATGCCACCCGCAACCATACCGGCCCCCCCATACAGGGACTGGGCGTCCATAGCCCCCGGGGCCCCGCCGCCACCCTGCGCGCCCCCAGCGAAGCCCAGCGGCGCTGCTTGCCCTCGCCCCGCCACCGACACGGGCACGTTTGCCATGGGGTAACTCTGCGTATGGGAGAGAGTCAAGGAGGTCAGCAAACAGCAACAGATGAAGACAATTATCCCCCAGAAGGCACGCAAGCACGAATGCGCGTCGTAATGCTCCGTAACAACGCGGCCCACCTGCCCGGCGGCCGGCATGCCAGGCATTTTGCCAGCCAGGTGCGCGTGCGGGTGCTGCTGCATCACTCCAACCGCTGCAGATGCCTGCCCCGGCCTTGCCGCTGCCTGCGGCTGCTGCGCGTAGCCTCCCGGCTGCTGCTGCGCCCCATACGCTTGCTGCATCATCTGCTGCGCTTGTTGCTGTTGCTGCATGGCCGCACCTTGACCCCCTGCGCAGCATGTCAACAGCGTCAAAAGCCGAACACAAGTACGGTACTGTTCAGTGGAGGATGCTGACTCTAGGCACCAGCTCAGCTCCTTGCACAAGCTGCGCTCCTGGCACAAGGCCACACCCAAACAGAATCAGGTACACATGCCTTACCCGCATTAACAAACGTTCCCAGGAAGTCATTGAACAACGCGCCGTCGTCATTCTGCTCTGATGCAGGCTCCATGGGTGCCTGCATACCGTAGCATGAGGTTGGTCAGCACCTGAGCATAACCCTCAAGGGGCCTTCACCATCCCATTCCGCACGGGCACGAACCCCTGAAGAAATCCCCACTGCGTGTCGGCGCCATCTCTTTGCACGTGCGATGCATGCCTGCCTGCGCGCAAGGCCTACCTGCTGCATTTGCGGTTGCTGCGGCTGCGAAATCATGTGCTGAGGCACCTGCATCATCGGGGGCTGGTTGACCATGGCCACCGGCTGTTGCTGCTGCATTTGCTGGTGCTGCTGTGCCATTGCAGAATGCTGCTGCTGCTGCAGCATCTTTGCGATGCCCTCCCTCGATTTTTCCAGCTTCTTTTGAAGCTGGGCCTCGTACATGGCCTGCGTGTCGGGTTGGCGAGAGTAAGGAGTTAAGAGACAGTCCGGTCCGGTCTGTCCCTGCTAGTGGAGTACTAGTGCTGTGAGTGTGCGTGTTTTTATGCGTTTCTGTGTGTCTGGTATGGCCTGATGGTTGCTGGCGTTCCAGCATGTGGTCTGAGTCCCCCATAGGGCGTTCCTCCCTCTCGACCTTGTCAGAGGACTGACCAAGTCTGTCGAGCACATTTTGTAGGCCTCCTCCTCGGCCCGGTCGACAACAGTGGCCAATTTCTGAGCATACTTGGTGTTTCCGAAGCTACTCAGGAGCAGCTGGTGCCTGTGCAGGGCAGAGTGGCGCCAGATGAACACAAACTGCCACGGGCCTCGCGCCGGACCTCAAACGCACCCGTAACGCCTCCATTCCGCCCGCTTATCCTCCGTTACAATGCCGGCCATCACCGGCTAGGCCTGGCGCCAACGGGCGCGCACGAAAAATTGTGCACAAGTTTGCCCTGTTGCAAAGCGAGCCCGCCTAGAAAGCAGTAATGGTTTTAAGGCATCTTTATCATTTGTGCTTTCTGGTAACAAGGTAGATACCTGCCTGAAGGGCTGGAAGGAAGCGCTCGTGCATGCCCTACACGTTGTGAGGTTTCGAAAGGATAGGCCCTGACTATATCACAAATGAGTTAGGCTCACAACGAGTAGGTCCCAGTGCCTCAGCGGGTTTGAGATTGGGACGGACGTCTTGCACTTCATGCAAGACGCTTGAATCGTCGCTTTGGGCACAACTTGCCCTTGGAATTTCCAGTTGGTTATACTGCGGACTACCACATCAACAACTTACACACTCTAGCAGACGGCTTCAAGGAAGACAGAGTTTGGCCATGAGCGACACTGGTGGCGGATTTTCTTTTCCCGTCCTAAATCAACCAACCGAGGCGCCAAAGAAGGTGATTTGGGAGCCAGGTCGTGGCCTAACAAAAGACGGCTCGCAACGTTGGCACCTGACCGCGTGCCTGTCTTGCGTGCGGCGCTGTAGATACCCCTCACCGCCTTCTCCACAGTCACCGACAGATCTGGGTCAGCGGCACAAGCTCCACAGCCGCCAGTACGTCCTCTTAGTCGTGGCCGTTGGGCGCGTGGCTTGCGGTGTGTGCGGTTCCGGACGTGGAGGCGTGGCTAACTCGGTGTGCAATGTGGCGAATGCGCAGGTGCCTATAACCGACAAACCCGCCCGTTCAAAGGTGCGCTCTCATGTGCGCTTGTCAGCATGGGGACTGTTGGTCAGTAAACACTTGGGCTACGTGATGCAGGTACCACTTGAAAAGGGCTATAGCCAGGTGGACTGGCTCAAGCTCTCAAAATCTGGCGCGGACCTGAATGGGCTGTCCGGCGGTTCTCTGCGGAGAGACATCACTCTTGAAGAGGTAGAACCTGCTCTCACCATTGTTCTATGCCGGCATGTTAGCGCACGCCCCGCGCATGCCACGCGCTCTGGGCTAGCGCAACCAGCGAGCCCACGGCCAGCTATTCAATGGCCCCCAACGCCAAGAGCAGCCCCGCACAACCACCGCACGGCTACGGCTGTATGCCGCGCCTCCCGCACTTGCGTCATCCCCATGTCGCCGCCGCCCCCACCAACTACGCGTGCGCCTGCCGCTGCCCTGTGGTAACCCCGCCACACACACCCCCAGGTGAAGAAGCACTCGACAGTAGAAGATGCCTGGATGGTCTTGCGCGGCAAGGTCTACAACATCAGCCCCTATTTGCGGTTCCACCCCGGCGGCGTGCCCATCCTCATGAAGGCCGCCGGAAAGGACGGCACCGCTCTGTTCATGAAGTACCACTCCTGGGTCAATGCTGACGCGCTGCTGGAGAAGTGCCTGGTGGGGCTGCTGGCGCCAGCGCCAACGCCGGCGGCAGACGGGGATGGGGACGCGCCAACGCAGGCCACGCAGGCTGCGTCCTAGTAGCAGCACCGCAGCGGCGCGTGTGTGTGTCCGGTTTAACCATGTGCGATGTTGGGATTGCATGAACGGTAGCGGACTGTTTCTCGGTGATGCGAGTACCGTAATGCATTAAATAGGTCAACTGAATGGCCGTGATGCAATGCACCAATCCATCTTACTTCCTCTTACGAAACACCTAGTGGCAGTTCACCACAGACAGGCATCGAAGGGTGTTCCCGACGACAAGCCTAGAGAAATGATGCAGAAACATTCTCCAGCACCCTCATTGTTTGGCTGCAGCAGCATACAACCTGGTGGACACATGCATACGCATGTTCATTGGCAACACCGGGCAGTCTGGCAGCAATTCAATGTGCGTTCACATATCTAGTGTTACTGCGGTGTCCATGCATTATAATGCCGTTACAATATTCATGTTCGTATGTTTAGGCATGGGCAATGGCACTGCGCACGAGTACAGGGTACAGGGATTCCGAGTGGGTAGCGCAACGGGCGGGTTTTCAGGTGTTGTGCATGGTATTTTTGGCGGATGCAGCTGTTTGCAATCACGTAGACGTGTGGATCAATGATCCAATGAGTTTTGCGCAGACCTTGTCATCTCGTGTGCAGCGCTAGCAGTGCTGAACTGCTGACAACAGGCGTGGGTTGGGGTGGCGGCACGGGTGGCGGCGCGTTGGCGGCACGTTCCGTTGCCGGACGAATTTGGGCACGTAACGCTTCAGATGGCACATACTTGAAGTAGGGATAGCTGTTTAGGACGCATCCATGTCCTGCGCATCCATGTCCTGCGATGTGCGGCGACGGGCCGGGCGTGGCGGTTGCAGCCGGTCCCGCATGGAAGCTGATGGGCCGCGTTCACCGGTTCACGCCAGCGCATTCAGAGTGGAGGGCTTCTGCAAACGTTGTAATGGGTTCGCCATACGTCTACCTTAAAGCTTTTCGCACTATGACTTACATAAAAGCAGCGCGGCGCATGCAAGTTGTGTTCGCGCCTATCGTTCTCACAAACCAGGATGTGACTTATTAGGCTGAATTTCAAGATAGGTGTTTCACCAGGTTTCACAAATGGCAGAACCGGCGCCAGCAACTTTCGCGGCAAACCCTGAACTTAGCAGCAGGAGCTATGCTTCAGTAGAGCCCGGTTCTTCCTCGGGAAGTGTGGGCAATATTATAGGTAAAGTTTGAATCTTCACGCGACAGACTTCTTACCCAAAAATTTGTCCAAAACCGAAATGCGTCAACGCGCAGGCATAAACAACAACGTGTCTCAGGAGAGCATCGTGACAGGTTTGTTATTGTAAAGACCCAGTCAACGCGGGAGGGGAGGCAGAGGCGGAATACCACACCGTGCAGCGCTAGACACGCGCCAAGAGCCAACACCAGGCCAAACCCGGGCTGTAGCAGAGACGGAGCAGAGACGGAGCAGAGACGGAGAACACGCTTACACAGGGCAGGGCGTCCATAACTTTGTGCAGCACACGTGGGCCGTCGCGTATGGGTGTGGGCACCTTGGATACCCTGGCCAGTCCTAGTAAGCGCTGCAACTGTCGCCTGCCCCGCGCTCCACAGGGTTATGGATTTCGACCATCATCGGCGTTTCGGTGATTTTCCTCTTCTGTTTCCTGCAACGCAGCAGTCAGCTGTACAGATACAGACTGGTGAGTCGGCTTGCCTGGCACCTTGGCCTGCTATGGACTTGTCTTGTGCAGAAAGCGCGTCAGTATTGTTCGGTGTAGACGGGCACGGTAGACGGGCACGGTAGTCAGGCCCCGCGCCCGTCTCCCCCCTCCACGATACAACCAAACGGTACATACACATTTGTGCAGGTCACCCCCAATGTACGCGCACCGCCGCCGCCGCTCCAGACCTCGGGCGTTGCTTCGCTGCTGTAAGTGTGACAGGGCTGCAAGGCGCTGGCTGTGCAGTCAGATAGGTGGTCGCAGATGGCGATAAGTGTTCCCCTGTGTCAGGGAAAAGGGGCTCAGCCCTCCACTGTATAAGGCTGAACGTCTTCATCGCCCGGACATAGCCGGGGTCGGTCTGAACTGTCCGTGCCTAACTACCTCCCTACTGCTACGACGCCACTAAAGATGCAGTTCACAACGCTAGACTGGAGTCCGCACATGCGGATTCCGCGTATTAATTGCTTTGAAACGACGGGGACGTCCTTAACGCGCATTATCTCAGCACGGAGCCTAGCGCCAATCTCTACATCCTGGCCCAAACAGCCGTCAGTTCGGGGGGCAGCCAATGGCACGCAGTCAGTCACTTCGTGGAGGCAAAAATGGCGGCAGATTAAGCCGGCGGCGGAGTGGGGATGTCAGTTGGGTGGAGCAACCATGATAATTGGGATGGTAATGGTTGCGCATGCCGGCCTGTCACCCTGCATGTGCAGGGACTGGGCCGCCAAGGCCATTGCGGTGTCGGATCTGGATCTGGTGCAGTCCGCGGGCCTGGACGCCCTGGTGAGATAGATTCCGTATGATGTTGCAGGTGCCAATAAGCTAGGTTACCAATGCTCCTTTGTCTGTCTCCCAGTCCGGTCAAAATCCTCACCTTTGGGTGTGATACTCACCGAGTCGATGCGCATGAAAGACGTTTGATGTGGGTTGGCCGCAGATCATGGTGAAGCTGTGCTCCCTGGGGGTGCAACTATTCCTGCCTATGGCCATCCTCGGTGTCTGCGTGTGTAAGTCATGCGGATGAATACATGCTCATTGCTGCAAAACCTATGTTTTCACCAACCCAAGCCGCCAGACAGTGTACGGTACCGCTGCGCCTCATACCGGTCAGCTGCATTCCGTTCCCTGTGTCGATGCCCGCACAGTGATCCCGCTGCACTGGACGGGTGGCGAGGCTGCCAATACCAACGCGCAGCACTCGGACTTCATGCGGCTCACAATGGCTAACATTATGCTCAGGTCAAAGCGATTCTGGTACGTGCATTACTTGGCCACGGCCTAAAATGTGTTGTATGCCAGGGGCACTGCAGGCGGTGTGGGCAGTTGCACCTGTCCTAGTTGAAGCGGACTGTGGACCGCAATCCTGTCGTGCTTTTAATCGCAGGGTGCACTTTGTGTTCATTTACGTATACCTCGGATGGGCGATGCTTCTGCTGCGCTGGCACTACCATCAGTACCTCACGATCCGCCAGCACTACCTGCGTAAGGGTGAGCGTTGGAGCCAGCATGTGACGCCGAGGTCATGCGGGTGGCAGACAATTGATTCCCCCGGTGGGGCAGGTTTCTATATGTCGGCTACGGGTGCCCTTGGGGCCTTTGGTTTACACCAAGCGCCGCGGTGACCTCCCGTTGACCCTGCTCTGACACACCGTGCGCCACGTGCCTGCTTCACACGCATACTCGCTCAGGCGACGCCAACCTGAACGTTTGGCGCACGCTGTACCACGACAACCCGCGCGGCGTGGGCAAGGAAAAGGCGCTGTCAGACGCGGAGCGGGTGCGCGGCTTCCTGGCCAACGTGCCGCTCATCAAGGCGCTGCTGCCCACCGGGGTCAACGTGGACGCGGACGCAACCGAGGTATGCGGGGGCAAACGGCGCCCTCATGGGTGGGGGTGCAACAGGAGGCTTGTGAAGTTGTTGTAGTGTTGTGGCGTGCGCGCGTGCATGCCTTTGTGGCGTGCCGCTACGTGACTTGCGTGGCTTAAAGGCGCTCAGCACACTCCCGCTACCCCTGTGTGACTCGCTGCGGTCGCCGCAGATGGGCGTGCGGGCGCCCTCGGCGACCAGCAGTGATGACGACGGCGACGACACGTTCGCAGCAGCGCCCGGTGACGCCGCTTGCACCTCGCCCACCGGCACACGCCCCTCACCCACCCGCATCCTGGCGCCCACGCACTCGCGGCTGCACGTGGGTGCGGGTGGCCTGGGCGGCTTGTCTGGCAAGCGCCCAGCAGCGTTGATTGCCGGCACCCACGGCACCAGCGTGACGGGGCTTGACTCGATGGGGCCGCTGTCATCGCAGCCGCCGGAAACGCCAGCCCGGCGGGTGCACAGCAAATTTCCCTGGCACACGCACGGCGCCGTGGGCGACCGGCTAGCTGACGAGCAGCTGCTGAAGAAGCTGCCGCCGCCCAGCTACCTCACGCGCATGGGCTCCCGCCGCATCGCGCATGCAGACCGGTGGGTGCAGAGCTTTTGGGGACTGCGCGTGCTTTGTGTTGCGTGCTTGCTGGCAAAGGCTATGCGTTCTTCGGCGTACCAGAACAATTGCTGTAGTCTGCTCCCGTGGATGACCTCGCCTGTCTTCGCAGGACGATGCTGTGGGGGCCGAGTGAGCCGTTGTCAGCAGCGGCAGGCGCCAGTGGACATGCCCGGCGCCGCGCCAGCGCAACCGCCGGCCAAGTGGGTGGCCTGAGCCGAAACAGCATGCCCACGGCTGTGTCCGGCAACCTGGAGGAAGCTCTGGCTGCTGATGCCAGTGCGGGCGCTGCTGGGGAATCACCCAGCCGGGGCGCCGGCCACGGCAGCGTGGAGGGCGGGCCGTCGCGGCGGCGGGTGCAGCGCAATAGCCAGAGTGTGGGGCCACGAATGCTGGCGGGCGCATGGAGCGCAGACGGCGGCATGGTGTCCGCCCCGAACGCTACAGCCGGGCCTGGGGTCGGCGCTGGGGCTGAGGTTGGGGCGGCCGCGGGAGTGTCCAGCGGCGGAGTGGACGGGTGGCTGGCGTCGGCACGGAAGCTGGTAGCGCAGGGCGCGCTGGGCGGTGGCGGCGGCGGCGGTGGCGGCTACAGTTCTTCCAAGGGGCCAGGGCTGGCCACGGTGCAGTCCGGCAAGGTGCGTAAAGGGTCAGGGGTGCGGGAGGGTGGTTCAACGGTGCGGGTATGTGCTTGCATGGCCGTGCATTGTATTGAAGAGGTTGCGGGTGGGTTGTGCATGAGCATCGCGTGGTCGCGTGCCGCCAACGCCCCCGCTGCAGGAAAGCGAGGGCGCCAACAGCACAGGCCAGCCCGTCGCGGAGGCGGACGAGTATGGCGCGGCAGGCGCCGACCCAGCCGCCGCAGCTGCGCCAGTGGCCGCAACGGCTGCAGGCACGGGCGTCTGCAGCGACGCCGACGCTGAAGCTCACACCTCGGAGGTGAGGCTGGAGATGCTTCCGGAGGATCCCGTCGCCGTGGCGGGCAGCGGCACCCGCGCCAGGCGCCGCAGCAGCGCCACCGGGACGGGCCGCCACGGCAGCGCCAGCAGCCGCCACGACAGCGCCGCCGCCGGCCTCGATGCCGCCGCCACGCTGCCTGTGTTCACGTCAGCGGGCGACAACGCTGCTGTCATCGTGGACCTCGAGGCAGGCCACGGGGCCAAACAGGGCAACACGGGCAACAGCGCCCGTACCGTCGGCGACGGCGATGGGGGCGACGGCGTTTCGAGAGGTGCCGTAAGGCGCACCCAGAGCTCGGCGCTCACGGCGCCATCGGGTCCATCCATGACGCGCTCATCGGTGGGCGGCTCCTCTGACTCTTCGTTGGACTTCTTGCGTTGGTGGGAGCCGCCCGAGCGGGTGCGGGCAGCCCTCAGCGCCGACGTCAGCCGCAGGCAGGCGGCATCCCGGCGCGGCGCTTCTCGCAGCGGCCACGCCTCGGGCGGGGAGACCAGCAACGACGAGGGCGTGGTCTTGGGCGTGCCGCTGCGCGTGCTGGGAGTGCACCGATCAAAGACGGTGAGCGGGCTGCTGTGTGCGATTTACCAAGCGTCCTGGGCTGTACATGTTGCGGCGCGGATGCTGCTTTCGGTGGTGCCTGCACATACTTTCAGAAGGATCAGGTGTTCTCCTGATGAATGCGAATGCTGTAATGCACAGGAGGACGAGCTAGAAGGCGACGGCAACGACTGGACGGGCGCCCAGGTCAAGGCGGAGGCGGGGCCGGACGAGTACGTGGTCAGCCGCTCGCGACCCAGCGTCAGCTACCGCAAGACGGTGAGACGCCAGGCTGCAGACGTCAGAGCCACAGCCGCTGCATGTTTTGCTGGGCGACACCTAACTTACAGCCAAATCCCGAAGCGTTTGTCCCTGGCATGTGGATCCTGCTTGCTGCTGACAAACAGCTTGCCAGGCATCCCCGCCAAGACACGCCGTATGACAGGCCTACTCATCGCGCGTCTGCTCGCTCGCACGCACCCACACCACGCAGGTGAACGCGGTGTACCCGGACGGCACCTGGGAAGCGGTGCTGGCGCAGCACTACGCGGTGCTGGTCACGGACGTCAAGGAGCTGCCGCCCAGGTTGGGATGAGTGACAACCGCGGGCTGGGGTGGGGACTGGGGGTCGTAGGGTAGGGAGCAGTCACCAGGGCAGGGTAAGCCGTACCCAATCAAGTAACCGTGGGGCTAATATCCAGCCGCACCACGCGAATGAGGTAATGGCCCCTTCCAACTCACTTTTGGCCATGTAGGAAGCACAAGGCCACTAACAAGAAGACCGATGCCGTGGCCGTCACTGACGAAGCCCACGAGCCGGAGGCGGACGCTGGAGCTCAGGACGCGGCGTCGAAGGGGGCAGAAAGCAGCGGCAGCGCTGTGGTGAACGATGCCGCAAGCAGGCAGGCTTCAAGTGTTCACCCCAAACCCAAGCACCTCCGCAGCTTCCTGCCGTCGTGCCTGGTCAGGTGGGTCGAAGGTCCTCCTGCTGGAAGTCCTCAGCAGTTCCCATTGCCTGTCTTCAGGTGCTTTGTTATGTATGGCGTCGCTTGGCTGCTTGGTGACTGCACGCCTGCTATTTCTGCCCACGACACAGCTGGTGCACTTTCGGGTACGGCACGCAAGCTGCGAACCGTTGGCTAGGCGGCATCGGCAGCGGGCGTGGCGGTGGTGCCGCTGGCTCAGTCGCCGGCTCAGAGGAGTCCTTCACACGTATCAACCCGCCTAGCAGCAACGGAACCATGCACCACGCTATCACATTTGGCACCGGACCCAACGGATTTCATTCCCGTAACAGCAGTTTGGGCTCTCCAGCTCACCGCCGCATCAGCAGCCCTGGTACCAACGGCGCAGCGCCGCCCGGTGGCCACCGCCGCACGCGCAGCGGCGGCAGCGTTGGCGGTGGCATAGGAGGCGCTGCCACGGGCTTTGCCTGCGGCAGCTTCGGTAGCGGCGGTGCTGGGGTGGGGGCGGGCGCGTATGGCATCGCACACGCCGCACAGCACCTCGGCCCGGGCGCCGTGGGCGCCGCAACGGGGCCGGGCGGCCAAGGCACACCGCGGCAGCTGTCGCAGCAGCACCTGCAGCAGGCGGCGGCGCAGGGATCACAGCGCGGACTCACGGCCGCCGCAGCAGCAAGCGCAGCTGCTGCAGCAGCCGCGGCGGCGGGCGCTGTTGCAAGCCACGCGGAGGTTGGCGTGCCGCTGCCGGCGCTGGCCCTGCCCTCCATTGAGGAGCAGTCGTCGCTACCGGTGTCCCCAAATGGCACTGGTGGGGGCGAGCCTCCCACCATCGGAGCGTCAGGGCCTGTCATCACGGAGCATGTCGCACTGACCCGGCACAGACGTACTCCCAGTGCACCCCGCTCTGCGGACATCGCTGCGGGCGATGGCGTGCCCCTATCGCAGCTGCACGCTGTCACAGCCGCGGGCAGCAGCGAGGGTAGACCCATGCCTCGTGTGGCCTCTGCCGGCTCCCTTACTGCTTCTGCCGCTGCGGCTGCCGCAGCCAGCGGCAGCATTGGCATTGCCGCATCCGGCAAATCTCCCAGCGTCACCGGTGTTGGTTATGCCGCCGTTGCAGCAGCCTCGCGCACCGCACGCTTCGGGAGCTCTAAGCCCAAATTCTTGCAGCTGCTGGAGCAGATGGGGGAGCACGCGCGGGTCCAGCAGCAACAGCAGCAGGATCAGCGGCCCGGCTCCGCCGACCCCGCGGCCCGCAGCCGCGCGTCGCCGCAGACGCTGGCTTCGCTAGTGCCGACGGTCGGGCAGCCCTCCGCGCCCAGCAGCCGGGCCAGCAGCGGGCGGGGCATGGCAGGAGGCGCCGCAGAGGCCGTCCGCAGCAGCAGCTTGAACGGCACGGGTGGCGGCGGCAGTGCCGTGTCTCCTGAGCCGCACGCCGCACCAGCGCCTCCTGCCGCCAGCCGTTTTGGACCGCCAGGGGCGCACGGCTCGGCACGTGGCGCCGGGCCTGTGGCCGAGGCGGCAGAAGCAGAGCTGGAGTTGGAGCCGGTCAGCGCTGCGGCCTCCACCCGACCCAACGGCGCCAAAGACGCCGACGCCAGCGCCGGCGCCGGCGGTCTCGCCGCGTCCGAGACGCTGGCACTCACCGCGCAGGAGGAGGATGACACAGCGGGCACAGAAGCGGGCGGTGCCGCCGCAGGGACTGCTGCGGCTGCAAGCTCCCGCGCTGTGTCCGGCAGCTCGGCCCAGTTCAAGGACGCAGTGAGCCACATATCCTCGCTACGGCGCCGCCGCGCAGCTGGCGACGATGCAAATGATGGGGCCGAGGATGGAGCCGATGGCGTGAGCCGCGCCAGCGGCAGCAGCGTGGCGCACACCCGCCGCACCATTGGCAGCGACGCCAGCGGCAGCGGACGGTCGCGCAGCAGCAGCCAGGCTGCCGCCGACGCCTCAGCCAGGGCGCGGGCGCGGTGGGACTTCGTGCGGGAGGCTATCATTGACGGACGCGTGGCGGAGCTGCCGTACCGCATGCGCTACAGCGTGGTGTCGGCCACCTTTGCGCGCATGTTCCCAGGTAGGTGCGCATATGAGGTGCACAAGTCCGATGCCATGAATGTAGGCTTGCCAGGTCATTGTTTATACGCGCTGTTGTGTAGGCGCAACGCGTCCTAAGGGCGGTGCAATGCCCTGCTACCCTCCCATTCGCTGCCATTCTTACCATCCCTTCCTCGCTCTGTCAGACGAGTTCGACCGCGCAATCCCGGTGATCAACCACAAGGAGGTGGACCTGCTGCTCATGCAAGCCGACAACCACATGGCGCAGTACGAATACGTGAGTGCTGCGTAGCCTTGTGCGCTGCTGCAGGCTGGTAGGAGTGCTTGCACCTGACCAGGTACCTTGCCCTGTGTGGCGGCATGCAGCAGCTCCTATACAGCCCTACACGCAGCGGTCAGGTCCGCGAAGTTTGCCCTGATAGCGGCTCCACCGTACTGCTGCTTATCCTCCGCTGTGGCCTTTGCTGATTTGGCGCCTGTGTGCCTGTCGACCTCTGCAGGCCAAGGCGTGGGAGCGCCACAACCAGGGCCAGAAGCTGGAGGGGCGCACGGGCTTCCTAGGTCTGACCGGCGACAAGGTGCGGCTCAAGCACTACCACCTGCAGCAGGTCAAGGACATCATGAAGAAGGTGAGAGAGAATAGGTGTGCACAGGTTTGCCACCATGACAGGTGATGCAGAGGCGGGCCGCTAGCACGAGCCTCTCATGGTGTCCGAGCCGGACTTGCGGAATGCAGCCGCGTACCTCATGTTCGATGCAGCTGCACCTGGTTTTGTGGATAACGCGAGCGCATCAGGCTTGGAAATGACTCTTTTGTAACGGCAGTGGAGGCTCCCACAACGCGCATCGTTCCTACTCGCTAAGCTCCTCGCCGCATGTCACACGCAGGTCCAGGAGGCGCGGCGGCGGGCGTTCGACACCGCGCACACGCCTTCCTGGTTCGTGTTCTTCCGCACACAGCGGGCGGCGGCTGTGGCTGCGCAGTGCGTGCTGCACGCCGAGGACAACCGCCAGTTCCGGGTGAGTCAGGCTTGGACCGCACCAGCGTCAAGAAAGGATGTAAACGAGAGCAAACCTGGCAACGGAAGCACCCGTTAGAGTGTCAAGAGTCCCATCGAGAACTGAAGGCATGTGGTACCGGTGGTGTGCGCGACATTGCAGGTGCACCCAGCGCCCGGGCCGGAAGAAGTCAACTGGTCGGCGCTGTGGAGCGACTACCGCTCTCGAGACCTGCGCCGCAACCTTACGCGGCCGCTCACGATGTTAGTTGTCCTATTCCCGATAGGTAAGGCTGGAAAACACATTGCTATTTTACTAGGTGGTGTCAAGGTTCCAGTGCTACGTGCGCGTGCATATTCCCGGTTGACAAAATAGCCAAAAGTGCGCAGACATGTCCCACCTGTGACACGTAGTTTACACACTCTGGGTACATACTCACCGGGATATGCATTCTAGAGCTATATTATTGGCTTGCAGCTGCGAGGCCCTTCCCGGAAGGGCTCCTCAGGTACATGTTCTCATGAGTATTATTCTCATTGGGATTCTCATTCTAACAGTCGGCACAACCCCGCCGATAGGCATATTCACCGGCGGCCTCATGCAACTGGACTACCTGCTGTGCCCCGAGCACAAATGCGGTACGTAGGTGTGAGCGCCCGACTGCGCGCGTTAGGCTGCTGGAGGGAGGGAGAGGCACCGGCGGGCGTGCCGTCACTTGCACGGATGGTACGGCCAGGCGTTGGTGACATGCCGAACACGTGTGCTCATCAACTGCAGAGTCGCTCAAGGAGACGGACCCGACTGCTTGGGAGGAGCAATGCAAGAACGCGATCGAGTGAGTACATGTTCTATCATGTTGCCCCCAGGTTGCGGCCGGCATGGCGTGCAGTCAAACACTGTCGTCGGGTTGACCCTAGGAATAGCTGCCGGGAATACCCAAAAAGAGTATCCAGACAGATATGCTCCGCCTTATCGCTGACGTCGCAGCTACTTACAGCCAAGTCGATCTTGTATGGAGAAACATGTGTGGGCACCCGTGCCCAAACCAGCGCCACACCCATATGCACCCACAGCGACCTGGCCTGACTGGATTCTCCCACACACCACCACCTACCCTATCTTAAATAATGGCATGCAGGAAGCAGATCACATGGGAATGGTATTGCCTCCAGACGGACCCCGTGTCGCAGCTGCTGCGGCGGCTAGTCATTGGCTGGCTGCCCTCGCTGCTGATCAACCTGTGGCAGGGCATGGTCCTGCCGCTGGTTTTCACGCTGGTGGTGCAGGTACGCGTGGTTTGAGGTAGCTCTCCTTGTTTACCGTATACGGAATTCATCTCCGCATTGTGCGCGCATTTCTGTGAGCGACCCTGCCCGCTACGCCATCAGTCTGCGGACCATACATACAGCAGCCGCGCGTTGCTAACCACGTGCCCTTACCTACTGAGGAGTAGGAATGTGGCCCTTGCGAGGGCCGGCCACGAAGGTGAAAACTTTAGATTAGGTCACCCGGCCCGGGCCTTCGGTTTTCACGGTGCAAGAGGCACGAGAAGTGCGCACCATCATGTAATAACACACACACGTGCCCGTACCGTACGTGTGTGCACACCTACCGCACCTGCCGTAACGGCCGCGCCGCGCTCACAGGCTAGCCGCCAAGCGCGCTCGCTTTCGGAGGCGGACCGCGCCGTGGCCAAGTACATGTTCTACTTTGGCATCTTCAACGTTTTCCTTGGCGGCGTGGTGGGCAGCACCATCATTCAGGGAGTCAACTCCGCAATCAACTCGGGCCCCGGAGAGATCTTCAAGCTGGTGGGCAACTACCTGCCCACCTCCAGCAACTTCTTCATCCAGTACTGCATGTTCAGGTACGGTGCAGTCTAGTGCAGTAGGGTCCGGCGAGCTCAACGCGGTGTCATCCACGGAACCGGGGGCTCTGCAAAACACCGGTAGTAGATGACACGTGTCTCGGTTTTTTGGGCTGAGCCCCTTAAGCGAAGCGTTCCAGGGGGGCGCGACGAAGCCACCAAGGATCACCCCTGTCAGAGGGTGAAAGCACCAGCAGCGGGGACTCAGGCTTCAAGTGGCCCAGCGTGTAAAGTACCACACTGGCGCGAACTGCGAGTGCTACATATTTATATTTGCTATTTAATACTGCATGTAAGTAGGCGGCAGGGGGCATTCCGCCGGAGCGAGAAGCGACCTCGCGTGTCCCTGGTCCCCGCCAGGGGGAATGTGCAGGGGGGGAAACCGTGGGGGGAAACCCCCCCACTGAGGGGGGTGCAGGGGGGTTGCACGCTAAGTCACCGTACCGTATGCGCCGTTGCCCATGTCATAGTATACCATATCAAAGGTGCTTGAGTTGCTCGCTGCTCTGTTGGCTCCCTCCCTCAGAGCGCTGGTAGCGGTCCCGCTACGCATGCTGTGGCCGCACATCGGCATCCGCATGTACCTCCTGCGCCGCTACCTGCGCTTACGCTGCTGGACCACGCTGCGCGAGAAAGCCTTCCTCATGGCGCCGGGTGAGAGCTGCGGCGGCGGCACAGCAGGCGCCACCCTACCGTACCCGGACCTGACCTGAACTGCTCGCTGCCACACCACTAGGCTACGTTATCTGCCCCCTTGCTGGTACGACCGTGCCTCCGCTGCTGTCTTAGTCGCCCAAGCTTATCCCCTCTCCCTTTCCCCTCCCCTTCCCCTTCGCTACCCTGGCCCGTATCCTGCCCTGCCGCCGTACCGCAGTGTCGCCGCGCTACGGCTTCGAGGTGGGCATGGTGCTTCTCATCTTCCTGATCGCCTTCGCCTTCGCGGTGGTGTCGCCCATCCTGCTGCCCATGGCGCTGCTGTTCTTCGCAATGGCCTGGCTGTTCTGGCGCTGGGCGCTGCTGTACGTGTACGTGCGCAAGTACGAGGGCGGCGGCACAATGTGGCCCTTCATCTTCGCGCGTGTCATGGTGTGCATGGTAAGGAGCTTGGGTTTGGAGGTCACAAGTGGTACAGAGTGCCCAAGAGCTGGTTGTGCGTAAACAGCTGCTGCTGGTGTTAGCCTGGGGTTTTAGGTTTACCTGCGGTGGAGGCGTTTGCCTCGCCGCATGGGCGGACGCACACGAAGCCGCCGCCTGTTTCTTACATTGCCCACTACGCCCGAAGCCTGCTCTTTCCCTGCTCTTCCCCACCCATTGTCCCTCGCCGCCACCACCATCAGGCCATCTTCCCACTATTCACGGCCTGCGTGTTCGTGACCAAGGAGGCCTACATCCAGGCCATCCTGCTGTTCGTGACGGTGCCGCCCATCCTCATCCGCTTCAACAGCTTCTGCTACTACAGGTACTTGCCCCAACTGGGTACAGCAATCGCCTAATCGGTATTGAACCTGCTTGCTTGTTGGGGCCACGCGGCGCCAGAGACACCACGGGCTGCGCAGCAGCCCACCACACACCAGCAAACACTTTCGCCACCACACAACCGCCACCACATTCGCCGCCGCTCTACCGCCTCAATCGTACGCATATTCAAGGTTGGCGCACGGCTGCATCCAGCGGCCCCCCCTACTTGCCCGTGTTATTACATTGTCCTCGTCTTGCGCCGCCTTCCGGCCCAACAGCGCGTGGCTGCGTGGCGCCTTCCTTGGCTTACTCTGCCCACCAGACATGAGCTTTCCTGCACCAGCCCTAATGTCTGTGCGCGGCCATTGCCTCCCTCCTTGCGCCTCCCCGTGTGCTGGGTACTTCAGGTACGAGGTTGGCCTGCGCGCCTCCATCCCCCTGGAGGCCGCTGTGTCGGGCCCACACGCGCGTGTGGACCCCTGGGTCTACATGCCGCCGCCGCTGCTGACGCAGTTGGCGGGTTGGTACCCCGACTGGCCCAAGGCGTGGCAGGGCTGGAACATGCCCGTCATGTACGTGTGAGTTAGGCGGCGCGTCAGGAGGAGCGGCAGCAGGAGGAGGAGGACATCTGGACGCGTAAGTTAGGGAGACTATAGGAGGAGAGCATTGGCCAGGCGCGATGCTTGGGTGGCGTTCGAGGTAGCATGTTGACAGGAAGGTGCCAGCCCGAACTCAGGTAGCGTGGGGGGGGGGGTCTTTGCAGCAGCACTGTATGGCGGTGATTGCATGCTTTAAGTTCATGTGATGCAAATGTTTACCGGTATGGTGTAATACGCCTAGGCTTGAAGGCATTGACAGCATGGACGGATGTCAGTACTGTTGAACCTCGTACCGCACGGAATAAGCGTACATAAGTGCACGGTGCAACATTGTCTGGCCACTGAGGGAGTGCAGCTGTAGGCAAGAAGCACAGGCACCACGCAAATACACATTTGGAAGGTATAACCTGTAACTTGCAGTATTTAACCTGCATGCTGAAGCCTATAAAGCCGTGCCGGCCAGTCATAGCCTCAAGCAAAACAGTGGACGGCCATCTGGCATACCAGCCTTGGGAACCGCAATCATGCTAGCCCAGGGCGGGTAATTTCGCTTGACCACGTCCCATTTTTGGGGCTGAGCCCCCTGAGCGAAGCGACAATTCAGGATTTCAGGGGGGGGCGAAGCCCCCCAGGAACACCCCTGTCCGTGCCTGCCTGCCTGCCTGCCTGCCTGCCTGCGCCCACGGCAAGGCGCCGACAGCAGCGCGCGTGCTACATACGGCTGTCTGGCGCTCCTTACCGCAAGCGCACCGGCCAAACAGATCGCAGCCGTTGGCAGCAATCACGTGTCGAGGAGCAGGCTGCGCTGAACGTTCCCAGGCCGGGATGACGGGATCCCTAGCCCGCGGGTTGCGTCCGCAGCTTATCACAAGTGGCGGATTCGGCACCTAGGAGGTACATAGCAGGTACAGCAGCCAGGCGGCGCGCGGCCGCCGGCGCGGGCGCAGCAGGGCACAGTCGGGTTGTGGCACCTGCTACGCATTACCGCCCAAGGGGTCAGCGGCGGTGGCGCCTGACGGTCCACGTTCGGACGCAAAAGGTGACAAACCATGCGGGCACGCCCTGCATCGGTTCTGTATTGATTTCTACATTATATATTTATCATTCTCTATCTATGGTGTGCACACAGGTACTTGAGCAGACTGCCCAGCGACTTGCTGGTGGCAGGCCCAAGGAGGATGTAATTGTTGGCTGGGGCAACGCCAACACTGGCTATGGCGGCGGCACCAGCAGGCCGGGGCGGGGCCCAAACCGGGCGCTGCTGCGGCTGCTAGTGGACAAGTACGCGCATCTGGTGGTGTACGTGGATGAGTACTACACCAGCCAGGCACGTGGACTGGGGGCCAGGGGTCGGGGGCACCAGGATGACATTTTAGTTCCCACGGGTTTGAGGCTTGTCGCTACAGAGCCGGGGCCCCCAGGGTTTGCCGGGCAGGACACCTTTTGCGTGGCTCTCTGAATGTTGGGCCGGACACTCACGGTTGCTTCCCCAGCACTAGACGTATGACGACGTCCAATACTGTTCCGACTGCCCTGAGTAGGCGTAGAATAGCCTTAGTCTTGGGGTCGCTCTCGGACCGCTGATGCCGTGTCTCGATGGAGTCAACCACAGATGTCGTTGTCCGACGTTTGAAAACCAGATGCCCAATGTCTCCACTTAGTCGTTGGCGGTCAGGATATGTACAGAAGACGTAGGCGGAACCCTTGCGCGGGTTGGCGTCGCCTAGGCCAAAGGTGGGATGACACCGAGAGATGCGTCCTACGCGGCACGGGGAACGTGTCAGAACCGTGGCAAGAAGACACAAGCTGTCGGAGCCTGGATCGTTGTCTCACTCAACGTCCTCCCACTAGACTGCTTTGTAGTGCAGTAAAGGCTCAGTAAGCCGAGAGCTTGGCGCAGAGCGCGGTCCCAATGGATGTTACCGACTCCGTTTTCACGGGTTTTGTTGCCGTCTTGGGTTCCAAAGCGGTCTTGATAGCTCGGTGTAGTTGTTGATACACTCGCGGTCTTGACCCAGTATTGCCGAGTCTTGACGATGTCCGGTCGCTCGATACGCGTTTCTCGGACGAAGGCCTTGAGATGCCGAAGTAGTCAGAACTTGAAGAGAAACTTGATAGAAGCCGAAGCTAGAAAGAAACGTTGAAGTCGCAGACGAGCTGTCGATGTCGCCGGCCGGGAGACGTGGATGCCTTCAACCGATGCCGTGCCCCGAAGCCGTCGCTGGGGTCCAAGCACGATACGTGCTACGAAGCCTTGGTGGTGCGCTTGTCTGAAGTGGGCCGCTCTTGGGCCAGACTTGAAGAAGAAGACGCACGATGCCAAACTCGAAGAATGCATGGTTACAAGAAGGACCTGGTGACCCGGGTCGCGAGCGAACTGCTCTGGACTTCAGGGGCGTGCCACCTGCACGCCGACGTCTCCACCGTGACTTCTGCCGCCTAACCGTTCACCCGATCGATCGATACTTCTTACTTTATAGGAGCTCGCGGCCGCCCTAGTGGACCGAATCCGGGCTCATCGACTAAGTCCTAAACTCGTCCGGCCGACCACTTATCCCTAGGCATTTCATCCCGACCGAAATCGGGGGAGTGTATGGGAATCGAACCCACGACCTCGAGCAAACTCGTCCCATGACGCTATTCACTCGCGGTTGAACCATCCACCCCACTCGAAGGGGTGGAATCCGCACCCTCAGGAGGCTCTGCCGCTGTGGGCGACGCCTCAGTCACTGGTTGGCTGTGGTGGTGGCGCTGGCTGCTCTGAACGCGATGGAGTGTGCACGGCGGTACATGCGGGCGCGGCGACCATTCGGAGTGAGGGCTTTAGAACGGACAAAGGCGGTGGCCCTGGCTAGCTTCAGAGGCTTGTTGACCGACTTCGCTTCCCTTGGGATACCACGGCGCCGGCGGGATAAGGCGTGGCAGAAGGTGACCGGCACACACCCTTTTTTGCGTGTACGCGGAGACAGGTTGGAAGTGGCCATTCCGGATGTGTGTGCGCCTGAAGACGTATGAGTGTGCTGTCATACCTACTACACTACAATACTGCACTGCTGCTCAGCATGACAGGCCAAATGAACTGAAAAAACATGAGTCGCGAGTGTCATAGCCATGTGTGTGTCTTTTGAGATGGGAAGGGGTTGCAAGTCCGGTGGGGATTCAGGGATGTTGGGACACTGGTTTTGACGGGTTCCCTTGTATTTACCTGCGTTTTTGCCTGTTGAACAGCATGGGGTGCCACTTTCCTGATTCAGTGATGCACTCGCTAGTCCTAACACTGCTGAGTCGACACTGGACTTGACTGAGGCAAACATCTCATGACACAAACACGGCTAGCTCTTATCGCCAGGTGTGATGGTCAGGGGAGTGACCCGCGAGCCCGAGAAGGGACCACCTGTAACACTCAACTCAACTCAACTGTTTAGCCGGAAACCGTAGGCAGAGTGCTGCCGAGTACGCCCGCAGGCGCTGATAGGAGTCTTTGAGAAGTCACCGGTAAAGGGCACGCTTTTGGTGCAGCTTATTTCCTTGTGTATTACATGCAAGGGCCGGGATAACTTGTCTGTGTGCAGTGGGCGGTATTTATGTGCCGCCTGCATGGGCCAGTTTCCGGCAGCTCTCCCAGCTTCTGGCAGCTCCTGCACCTACCGGCAGCTCCGTCAGATTCCGGCAGCTTCCAGCCTGCCCTTCCTGCGGTCTTGCCCATACCTTCAGCACACACTCCTACACCACTTCACACACAGACTCGCAAAGAGCTAGTTGGGAGAGCGTCATATCGTGCTCCCTGGTTTGTCCAAACTGCTCCGCTCCCTGCTCCTTTCCTTATTACCACGCGTTCAAACACATACTTATTAAAGGTTTGACACACCGTCCACAGGAGGATGGCTTGGCGTGAGCCAGGGCTCTCCTGGGCCGGGGACATCCCTTACTGTCCTGACCTCGGCGTTCTGCGTAGCCCCTCAAAAGGGAGGCTTTGCTCCTAGCCGGGCCAAATACACACGTTACTCCTATTCAATTAGTCATAGGGACCGGAATAGCCGCGTCCTTCAACGTGCTGGTGAAAGGTTAAATCAATCACCCAGCTGTCGTCGACAGAGCGGGCCCGAAAGGGACGCCTGGGACGCAGCCAAGCCTAACAAACTCAATACTGCACACCATGGTCATAGGACAGTTCCGCTCCCAGCCCTACCGGCCTTGCTTCGGCTTTGGCCGCACTCGGGCGTAGGTCGCGAGGGCATGAAGTCCGGGCGTTGATTGCCCTCCGTCAATTCTGAAACTGTCATCAATCAAAAGCTATTCAAATATGTTATACCCAATTGAGGCCGGTCGGTAGTCGAGACGGTCCATGCTCGCGCTCTGAATCCTCACTCACTCGATGGGCCTTCAAATGCCGAGACACTTGCTATCAAAATAATTGTCATACATACTGTGTCCGGGGTCCACACGTCGGGCGAACCCCTTCACACGTGTCATACCCGACTCTTCGCGTGCGTAGCCCGCTCCGCGGGAGCCAAGTGCCCACAGCGCGCTGAGGTGGGGTTAATGCAAAATGCGTCCGCCCAGCGCTATGCGTCGGCACGCGTAAAGCCGCTACAGCTGTCGCTTGCCCTCGTGTAAGCCGAGAGTCCCAGCGAGGCCCTGTTGCCGACGCTTCTACGCTACGCGCGCGCTTTAACGTGAAATGGGTGGCCCTTAAAACAGGCCCAAACATTGATCTGCCTGTCCTGCAACACCAGTTACCGGACACAGCACTTCCAGAAGACCGTTGATATGATACAATCCCTCAAGCAGGGCGCCATGAAACCGTTGGGGCCAGACCGCAGGGCCCCCCAAACCGCCTAAGCAGCCAATATAGTACAATCCCTCAAGCAGGGCGCCATGAAACCGTTGGGGCCAGACCGCAAGGCCCCTCAAACCGCATAAGCAGTCAATATAGTACAGTCCCCCAAGCAGGGCGCTATGAAACCGTTGGGGCCAGACCGCAGGGCCCCTCAAATCGCATAAGCAGTCAATATAGTACATTCCCCCAAGCAGGGCGCTATGAAACCGTTGGGGCCAGACGGGCCCGGAGACAATCAATCAATCATGATGCAAAGTCATCCCGGCTCCGTAGGCTGCTCTTTTCCGGCAGCCACCGCCGTTCTCTCTCGCCGTCGCTCAGGGCCTCCTCCTCCACCGTCTCCAGCAGCCCCAGCTGGCTACTGGCGGTGCTTGGGCACGAACACGTCGTGCAGGGGCACCGAGAACTCCAGCCCGTTCTGGTCCCGCACAAGGATGTGGGTGAGGAGGTGGTGAAATGCCTGAAAAGCGTAGGGCCCTTCACGGTCGGACTCCAGCTTGTTGCGGGGCCGCCGGCGTCGGTATACCTCGTCTCCGACCTGCAGGTCGGGAAGGGCTGCTAGTCGCGCCTCGTAGTCGCTGACCTTTGCCGCCGCCGCGGTGCCTGCCTTGGTCTTGGGCCCCGGCGTCCGTGGCTTGGGTGGCGCCGGTGGCAGGTGGCTCAGCGCCTGGTGGGCCGCCCGTGCCGCAGCCTTCAGGCCACCAGGCTCCAGGATGTTAGGGCCCGACTGCTGCTGCCGCTGCCGCCGCGTCTTAAGTGGCGACCAGGCTCCATGCTCCACACCTCCGCTGTTGCCGCCTGGGTTGCCGCTGCCTCCACGCGGGCTCACCTCCACTGCCGGTTGCCTTCCGGACGTGGGCGGCTGGGCACGGCCAACGGGGGTCCAGGTGGGTCCCTCCGCCGCCTTGGGTTTGCCGCCGTCTGTGTCACTGCCGCTAGGCGTCCGTGTCCGGGCCTCCTCCTCACTGTCAGCTCCGTATGCGCCGTTGTTCACCACCTTGGCGCTGTCCCGGCGTGCACCCACTGTCGCGCCCGCCACCGCCGTTATGGGAGACGGAGGCAGCTTGGTGGAGCGGGGCCGGGGCGGCGCACTCTTGATGTTGCGCCGCTCGTGGTCCCGCACCTGCTTCTCCTGCGCCTTCTCCAGCCGCTGCTGCACTCGGCCCGTCAACTCCTCCAGCAGGCGGTGCCGGGCCTCCAGCTGTTGTGGCTCGGCGGTGAAGGCTTCCTCGTCCGTTGAGGGCCCGTCACGCGCCGCCAGCTGTGGTGGCGCTGCGGGGCCACCGCTGCCGCCCGCCTCTTCGCCTGCCGCCGCCGGCACAGGCCGCTCCGCCGCAGTGGTCAGCTCCCGCCCGTACAGGCACAGCGCGGGGCTTGCGCCCGTGCTGGACTGCGGGGTGATGCGATAGCTGTAGATCACGCGGTGCACAAAGCCACTCCAGTTCCTCTCCTCCGTGTTCTGCAGGTGCCGGATCAGGGCGTGTCGCAGCACGCCCACCAGCCGCTCGCACTGGCCGTTGGTGGAGGGGGTGTAGGCCTGCGTGCGGCGGTGCACCACGTGCTCCCGCTGCAGTAGCGCCTTGAACTCTCCCTCCCACTCTGTGCCGCGGTCCGTGAACACCACCTCCGGGCTGCCGTAGCGTGTGATGATGTTCTCGTAAAACCAGCGCGCCGTGGTGGCGGAGCTTTTGTCGGGCAGCAGCCCCACCTCAGGCCACTTGGACCAGGAATCCACCGCCAGAATGATGTAGCGCTCGCCGCGCGCCGTGGGCTCGTAGGGGCCGCACAGGTCCACGTGCATGCGCCGCCACAGGCCCACCACCTCCAACGGCCGTAAGGGGGCCTTCCGGGCCAGCACGTGCTTGCTGGGCTGGCAGGCGGCGCAGGTAGCCACGTAGACGCGGATATCGTGCGCCATGCCGTCCCAGTAGAAGCGGTTGCGCAGCACGTCGTAGCAGCTGCGCCACCCTTGGTGGCCTCGGTCATGCACCTCCCGTATGGCTGGCAGGCGTTCGTGGTACCGGAGTACCCGCACCGCGGGCCGCTTCTTGGTCTCACGCTTCCACAGCGTGTCATTGCTGCTGTCCCACAGGTACCGGCGGGCCTTCTTGGTCACACGCTGCACTTCCTTGTAGAAGTCGCCCCATGTTTCGCCCTTGCCGGGGGTGAACTCACCACCGCCGCGCAGGAACTGCAGCAGCCGCTCGTCTTCCCAGATCCGCGACTCTTGCGGGTGGTATTGCGGCTCGCCGTCAACTTCCAGCACGCTGCCGGCGGACTCGTAGCCCGCCTCCTCCTCTGTCGCCTCCTCGTCCTCTGCCTCTTCATCGTCGCTCTCCTTGTCACCGTCTGCCCTCGTGTTGGCTGGCAACCGCCCGCCGTTGGCGGCGGGCTTTGGGTGTATTGCACGAGTGGGCACCAGCCGTGGTGTCACCGAGCCGCTGGCACCCGCCCCGGCACTGGCCGTCACGCTGGTACCGGCGCCGGCGGGCACCACAGTGTGCGGGGCCCGAGGGGGTGGTGCCATGAACGGCGACTGCTTGTTGGGGGTTACTTCTGCCCTTGCCGCCATCGCTGCTGCCGTTGCAGACGGGCGTGCCGCCACGCTGGTCGGCGTGGGTGCCGCTGCCACCGCCTTGCGTACGGCTGCCGCCGCCGCCGCCGCCGCCTGTGGGGCGGTGGTTGCCCCGGTCGCTGGGGTCGCCGCCACCGGTCCTTTGGCGGCCGTGGCTTCCGCCGTAGTTGCATGCTCTGGGCAGAACCAGTCGCCCTCGGGCACGCCGCTTAGTGGGGGCTCCAGGCACGTGGTGTGGTAGGCGGTTGAGCAGCCGCCTGGGTAATCACACATGAGCATATTCCACTCCGGGTGCCGCCGCCCGCAGCCTCTGCACTCCAGCCGGGCCAGCGAGTCCAGGCTGTCCTCGCCCTGGTAATCTTTCAGCCGTACGGGCTTCCGTACCACCCGCACCTGGCGGCGCTTGGGGCTGGGGGCCACAAATGCTCCTGCCGTGGCCACGGCCTCTCCTGCTGCTGTTGCTGCTGCTGCTGCTGCACCCTCTGCCGCCGTTGCGGCTGCTCCACCTGTCGCCGTTGTTGCCATCCCGCCCGCTGCCGCTGCTGCCGCGGCTGGGTATGCCCCGGTCAGTCCGCCGCCTCCTCCACTCAACCGGCCAGGCCGCAGCCATGGTCCTGGAGGTGCCATAGGGTGGCCGGTCCCGGGGTACGGCGGCGGTGGTGGGCTCACCACGTTCAGTGGCGCGCTGGCTGTGGGCCTGGACCCCTGCAGCTGGTCCGGCGGCGTGGTGGCTGCCAGCATCACAGGTGTCGTGTGTGCCGGCTGGGTTGACAGTTGTGGCCGTCGCTTCACAAGCGGCCGCTGCTCCTCCTCCCTGTCTGAGCCATCCACGTCCACCATGTTGAGCTGCACTGGTGCGCCGCTGGTCATGGCGCTTCCCGGCCGCCCCGTGTCGTCGCTGAGGTCCGATAGCACGGGAAAGCCCCAGAGCTGCCGCCACAGGTCATCCGCAGTGAGCTTTGAGTCCCGCTCCGCCCTGGCGCCTCCACGTCCCAAGCCCCTGAGCGGGCGAGAACGCGTCGTTGGGCTCACTGTCTCAGGTGGCGCCGGGCTGCTGGTCCCCTCGGCCGTCGCCATGGGCGTGCGGGGCAGCTGCTGTGATGTGGGTCGCTCCTCCTCGGCCGGGCCCGGGTTTAACCACAGCCGCTCAAACCATGACTGAGGCCAGGCGTCCTGCTCTCCCAGCAGCTGGCCGACGCCGTCCTCTAGGGTAGGTGCCTCCCCCAGCTCCGCTGCCGCCGTTGCCACTGCGTCTGCTGCTACTGCCACCGTTGCCGCCTCGACGGTTGCCGCCGTTGCCGGGGTCGTGGGGGTCACCGCCGCTGCGGTGGCTTCCAGCGTGCATATCGCCACACCCCGTGGGGGCGACAGCTCACCCGTCGCCGCCCGTGCTACGAATAGCACCGTCTTGGTCTCCAAGTCCTCCGCCAGCTGTTCCAAGCGGGGCGCCTCCTCCACCACCAGGCGCTTAGGCCGGCGGCGGGGGCCGCTTTCCTCCTCCTCCTCCTCCTCATCCGAAGGGGCGTCACGCAGGTGCCCCAGCCGGCTCAGGCCGTCAGCGTTGCCATTCTTGCGCCCGGGGCGGTGCACAATGGTGAAGGTGTACGGCGCCAGCTTGAGCGCATACCGCGCCAGCTTGCCGCTCAGGTCCTTGGCCTTCATGATGAACGTGAGCGCCGAGTTGTCGGTCACCAGTGTGAACCAGGTGCCGTACAGGTACTGGTGGTAGACCTTGGTAATGGCCCACATCGCCGCATAAGCCTCGCCGTCCGTAGAGCTCCAGTTGCCCTGCGTGTCGTTCAGCTTCTTGGAGGCGAAGCTCACCACATACTCGCGCCCGTCGTCGTCATGCTGTGACAGGCACGCCGCCACCGCCGTTTTGGCGAAGTCCGTGGCCAGCGTAAAGGGGCGCTCCATATCCGGTGCCCGCAGGATGGGGAAGGTGGTGATGGCGGTCTTGAGCGCCTCAAACGCCTCCACTTGCGGCTCCTGCCAGCGGAAGCCCAGCCGGCCCAGGCACTGGTACAGCGGCAGCGCCACGTTGGCAAAGTGGTCCACCCGCTCCCGGTAATATGAGGTGAGGCCTAGGAAGGCCTTCACCTGCTGGTTGTTGCGCAGCTCCGGGTACGACTGGATGGCCTCCACGTTCTCGGGGGACGGGGTGATGAAGCCGGTCTCGCCGTCCACCACGTGCCCCAGGAACTGGCACTTGTTTGTGGCGAATTTGCACTTCTTGAGTGACAGCACCAGGCCCGCCAGGCGCAGCAGGTCCAGCACGCTCAGCACGTCCGCCGCGTGCTCCTGCTGTGACGGCGACCAAATGCATATGTCGTCGATGAACAGTACACAGCACTTGCGCGGTGTCTCCTCCGTGGGCTCCGGGTTGTAGCCGACTCCGGCGCCCGAAGCCAGCACAGGCCGCAGCACCAGCGTCATGAGGCGCTGGAAGAGGGCAGGCGACGCACGCGCTCCCATGGGCAGCACGCAGAACTCGTAAAGGCCGCTGGGCGCCTGGAACGCCAGCTTGCAGCGGTCCTCCTCCTTCACGCCCACTTGCCAGAAGCCGCTCTTCAGGTCCATGCACGAGTAGACCCGTCGCTGGTTGAGCGGCGGGGCTAGGGTGTCGATGAGGTCGCGCACGTGCGGCATGGGGAACCGCACGGGTTTGGTGACGTTGTTGACACCTCGTAGGTCCACACAGAAGCGGTGAGACCCGTCCGTTTTGCGCACCATCACCACAGGGGAGGACCAGGCCGAAGTGCTGTGCCGAATGATGCCAGCGCGCAGCATGCGCCGCACCTCCGCCTCCATTGCCTCTGTTTCCACCCGGCTCTGGCGGTACGGGTAGAGGCACACCGGGGCCGCGTCGCCTGTGTCGATAGCTGCCTCCACCCAGTCGGTGCGGCCCAGTTGTGAGTCGTCCAGTGCAAACAGGTCGTAGTTGTCCAGCAACACCTGCTGCAGCTCCTCCGGCGCTGCCTTGCCCTCCTGTGCCCACCGCTCGCACATGGCCCGCACGCGGGGCGGGCTCCGCTGGGTCAAGGGGGCCGCGCTGCTGGCGTATCAGCCGCCCGTATTCCTGCGCCAGCCGTAGGTGCTCTGCTGGTGATAGTGAGAGCACCTCGTCCCGGGAGGGGCGGCGTATGGAGCCGTCCATCTCCATCAGGAGGATTTCCACCGGCAGGTTGCTGTACCTGCCTCCGCTGTGGCCGTCACGGCTGCCGCTGGGGCTGCCATTGCTGAGGCTTGGCCCACCGTCTCCCACGCTCCCCCCCGGTGGCCCGTGGTAGGGGCTGGCGGCTGGCGAGTCGTCACTCCAGCCCTGCTCCGGTCGGTACTCGTCGTCCTCCATTAGCGCTGGTGGCGCCTCACCTCCGTCGTCAGACGGCGGTGCTAGCACCGGCATCAGCTCATTTCCCAGCTCGGACCGTTGTGTTAATAGCAGGGGGCTGTCCACCTCCGGCAGCTCCGCCGAGTCTCGGCTCCAGGCAGAGCGCGGGGTGTTGAAATCCGTCATGTACACGTGGCCAGGCCGCGCCCGCAGCCGTTTGCCGCGCGGCAGGGGCAGGCCCGTGCCTCCATCGTACCAGTCTTCCTCCAGCTCCAGTGTTTCACCCTCGCCTTGGGTGTCTGGTGAGGGGGCGCCCGACCGTCTGCCGTGGCTGCTCTCTAGGGTCCAGAGGGACCTTGCTGAGAGCTGCCTTGTTGAGGGGCTGCCGTAGTCGAGGAGGGACGCTGCACCTGCCACTTCCTCAGCCCATATCATAGCCACTGGGGACTCACAGAGCCCGCCGCTGGCGCCGTAGCTGCCGCCACTGGCGTTGCCACCAACGGCCTCCGTGCTTGGGGGCTCCAGGGCTGAATACAGCAGCTCGGTGAAGCTGATGCCCATGGGCTCTGCGAAGGTGACGGGGCCCGGCAGGACCGCACTTGAGTCCGGTGGTGGCCCTCCTAGCCCCAGGAGGGGGCTGTCGGTGCTGATACCGGGGCCGTATGTGGTGATCACACGCGTGGGTGGTGGCGGTATGCCGTTGTCAAGCCACGCTTGCAGCCATAGCTGCCGTTCCGGTGAGTTGAGCCCGGGAGGCAGCCCCACTGTTACTGCTTCGCCACGGTCTGGGATGGACGGTGGAGCCTGCGCCAGCCCGACAGCCGCCGCCTGGTAGCACTCCACTGTTGCCGTGCCCACCTCCCCCAGGGCTGAAAACAGCTTCCGGGCGGTCTGCGGCTTGGGGCTGCACGGTGGCGTGCCTGCGCCGCCGTCCGGCAGCGCCTCCCCCAGCAGGTGGCTTAGCTCCTCCAGCTCCTCAGTGTTGGGCTCGTAGTCCAAGGAGTCGGTGTCGCCCAGGGTCTCCCCGCCGCTCACTGTGGTGGTCAGTGGTGGTAGGCTGCACGCCGTCGCTGACTCCCCACCACCACTCCGGCATCCGGCCTCAAGTGTTACACCCGCAGAAGCGATGGGCGGCCCTACTGCCGCCGGAGCTGCCGTCGTTGTTGCCGGTGATACCACGCCGTCCATCATGAACAGCTGTGCCGGCCGCACTCCCGCCTGGCGGCGCCGAGGGCGGTGTCGGCCGCCGCCTTCGGGGGCCCCGGGGGTGGTTGTCGCCGAGTCCGGCGGTGCCGGTGTCGGGTCTGGGGGATCCTCCTCCGCCTCGTCCCCGCTTGAGCTGGCTGACACGCACATCATGTGTGTCGCCAGCGCAGAAAGCCCGGCAGGCACGCCGCGCCCGGGCTGGCTTCGCGTCACTCGCACCGGGATGGCGTGGCGCTGGCCGTCGTCACCATCATACTCCAGCGCGTCGCGGCTGTAGCAGATATCCGCGCGTACCGGCTTCAGGAAGTCGTTGCCCAGCAGCAGGTCGTAGTTCTGGGCGTCGGACACGTAGACGTCCGTTTTCCGGACCAGGCCTGGCAGACACACCTTCACGCGTGCTTTGCCCTTGGCCGGCTCCTCCACCCCGTTGGCGTGGAAGAAGCGGGTGCGCGTGGGGCGAATGGTGTGGAGAAGCCCCAACTTGGCCAGGGACTGACGGCTCTGCACGCAGTTGGAGGCTCCTGAGTCCGCGCAGGTTCGCTGGAACTGGGGCCGTCCGTCCACGTCCTTGCAGTGCGCCGTGATGCGGCAGATTTGGTACTCCTTCTGCTGCGGGGTGCTGTCGCGGGAGGATGCCGTGTCCGCCTCGTTGCTCTCCGGCTCTGTCACGGGGTCGCTCGCTTCCGCCAACAAGCCGCTGCGGGCAGCGCTGCTGCCGCCACCTCCGCCGCCTCCGCTGCCGCCAGCTGCAGCCGCCGCCGTACTCCGTGCCAGGCCCAGGCACTTGCCCCCGACCTTGGCCAGGATGGCCCGGCTGTCACACTGGCAGGCCCGGGCCAGTGTGATGGTGTGTGCTGCCACCTTGGCGAAGACGTCGTCCACCACTGATGCCTCCTCCTGGCGCGGTGCAGACTCCACACGCGCCGGCGCTCTGGGTGCAGCTGTCCGTGCGTCCGGCGCTGCCACCCTTTGAGGCAGCGCTGCTGGGGGCGCCGCCGCCGCCGCCCGTGGCGCGGCACGCGGCTCCTCCCGTGTTGGCGCCGTTGTTGTGCGGCCCAAGCCTCCATCTGCCCTCGTGTAAGGCGCAGGACGGGGCCGCACTGTTTCTGCTGGCAGTGGCCGGGCCGCCGCATCCCGTACGTGCGCCGGTCCCACTGCTGCCGCCGCCGGTGGGCGTGGGCCCACGGTCACTACGCGCGCTGCAGTAGATACTCGGGGCGGCGGCTCCACCGGCCGCTGGATGGTGGGCCGTCCATAGGTTGGCGGGTCCTGCTCCACCGCCCGCACCTTGGGTCGGGGTGCCTCCTCCACACGCTGCCCCGCCGTGTAGTGTCGTGGCGGACGTCGGTCCACCTCCATGCGCGTGTCCGGGCTCAGGGGAGCTCGGTTGCGCGGCAGCCGCTGGTCCAGGTCAAAGTCCCGAAAGCGCTTGAGCTCACTGGCCAGCAGCTCTCCCTCCTCGCTGCCAGAGTCGTAGTCCAGGTAGTCCAGGCTGTTGCTGTCCCAGTCGTCGCTCCAGTCTCGGGACAGCATGTTCAGTTGTCTGCCGCCCCGGCGGCCGCTGCGCCGCCCGTCGCGCCGGTCCTGCATATTCAGACTCAGCCGCGCCATCTGGGACGGCAGGCGCGCCAGGTCGTGTGGTGAAGCGAGGTTGCGGTCACTGCGGCCGCCACTGTAGCCGCCGCTGGCACCGCCGCCGCTTGCACGGAAGCTGCCGCTGCCCCCTCCACCGTTGGCGCCTCCACCGCCACCGCTACCGCCGCTACCGCCGCGGCTGCTGGTGGGTGGTCTACGCTCCTCGTCACGGCGGGGCTCGTAGGAGCTGCGGGAGTAGGGCGAGTAGGTGCGCTCTGGTGTGCGCTCCTCCTCCTCAAAGCGCACGCGGCGGGAGTGTTCACTGCCGCTGCCGCTGCCGCCGCCGCCGCCGCCGCTGCTGCTTGCCCGGCTCGGTGTCCGGCGCTCGTCCTCACGACGCGACTCATATGAACCGCGGGAGTACAGTGAGCGCTCTGGTGTGCGCTCCTCCTCCTCAGCGTAGCGTGAGCATCGGCTCCGCTCGCTGCTGCCGGAGCGCTCGTAGCGGCCCCAGTTTGCCAGTCCCGCCCAGTCCAGCTTGCTGAGCTCCAGGGCGTTCTTGACCGTCTCCATCAGGGGTCCACGCTTGGGTCGGAACAGGGTCAGGGCCGTGGACGCGGACTTGTTCAGGCCCTTCACGTAGCTGCGCTCCGTGTCGGGGCTGTTGAGCTTGTTGGCCCGTCGGGCGATGGACAGGAAGCGGTGTGTGTAGGCCGCCACGTCCTCGCTTGACCGCTGGCGGCAGTTGCGCAGCATGTCCTCCCAATCGTCCGTGTCGATACCAAATTGGCTCAGGAACGCCTCCTTGAAGTTCTCCCAGCGCAGGGGTGCGCCGTCTTGCACCGCCTGCCAGACGAAGTACCAATCCTTGGCCTCGCCTTCAAGCTTCTCTGACACCTTGTCGGCGCCCTCATCGTAGGGCATGCCAATCCGCTTCATGACGCCCTCAATCTCATCCAGCCAGTCGTGGGCGTCGCCACGGCCGTCGTAGATGGGCGCCCTCTTCTCCCATGTGCGGATCCGAGACATAGCGTCGGCAAAAGCCGGCGCTATGCTGGCCGCAGTCATGCCGGCCGCCATGGGTGGGGGTGCCGCCGGCCCCGGGCGGGGCCGGTTGGCAGCCGACTTGGTTGGGGTCCCTCCGGGGTCACCCGGAGCTCCCCCGAAGCCTTCCGGAGATAGGAAGACTTGGCTCGTAGCCGTTGTTAGCTCCAGAGCTGTCGTTGCCGTCACTCCACCGTCGTTGTTGTCTAGCAACACATGACCGGATGCTGTGACACACTCGCTGCTGTCTAGTAGTCTGCAGTCAGTCTTGGTCTGTGAACCGTAATCGAAGACGTCGTTGTTGTACGTTGACCTCCACAATGTAGTTGCCTAGGTCGCGCTCATGCGGCTGACCGTTGCCGTTGCGGGAATCCTCGCGACGCCTGACAATGTTGAAGCTCCAAAGCTGACCAAATGCGGCCTGAAGGTCGTCCAAATATATTAAGCTGAAGTATATGTAGCCCGTAGACCGCCGATGGTGCCAGTAAACTCGGAAGTCGAGGCAGTCAGCCGCTGCAGCTGCTGACGACGTTGTCCAGTCTCTCACAGATAGCCAAAGAAATAACCAGAGTCTCAGCTATAGGTCGGAGGCGCAGGCTCCGCCGATGGTGTTGTCCGAAGACGTTGCCAAAGTATGTACAGATATCTCTCGTAGTCACGGAGTCTCGCTAGTAGAAGAAGGAGACGTCACGGGACACAGTCGGAGGAAGTCCGCGTGTCCAAAGTCCCGGTAGCGAAACCAACAGAGCCGGGGCCCCCAGGGTTTGCCGGGCAGGACACCTTTTGCGTGGCTCTCTGAATGTTGGGCCGGACACTCACGGTTGCTTCCCCAGCACTAGACGTATGACGACGTCCAATACTGTTCCGACTGCCCTGAGTAGGCGTAGAATAGCCTTAGTCTTGGGGTCGCTCTCGGACCGCTGATGCCGTGTCTCGATGGAGTCAACCACAGATGTCGTTGTCCGACGTTTGAAAACCAGATGCCCAATGTCTCCACTTAGTCGTTGGCGGTCAGGATATGTACAGAAGACGTAGGCGGAACCCTTGCGCGGGTTGGCGTCGCCTAGGCCAAAGGTGGGATGACACCGAGAGATGCGTCCTACGCGGCACGGGGAACGTGTCAGAACCGTGGCAAGAAGACACAAGCTGTCGGAGCCTGGATCGTTGTCTCACTCAACGTCCTCCCACTAGACTGCTTTGTAGTGCAGTAAAGGCTCAGTAAGCCGAGAGCTTGGCGCAGAGCGCGGTCCCAATGGATGTTACCGACTCCGTTTTCACGGGTTTTGTTGCCGTCTTGGGTTCCAAAGCGGTCTTGATAGCTCGGTGTAGTTGTTGATACACTCGCGGTCTTGACCCAGTATTGCCGAGTCTTGACGATGTCCGGTCGCTCGATACGCGTTTCTCGGACGAAGGCCTTGAGATGCCGAAGTAGTCAGAACTTGAAGAGAAACTTGATAGAAGCCGAAGCTAGAAAGAAACGTTGAAGTCGCAGACGAGCTGTCGATGTCGCCGGCCGGGAGACGTGGATGCCTTCAACCGATGCCGTGCCCCGAAGCCGTCGCTGGGGTCCAAGCACGATACGTGCTACGAAGCCTTGGTGGTGCGCTTGTCTGAAGTGGGCCGCTCTTGGGCCAGACTTGAAGAAGAAGACGCACGATGCCAAACTCGAAGGGGTGGAATCCGCACCCTCAGGAGGCTCTGCCGCTGTGGGCGACGCCTCAGTCACTGGTTGGCTGTTTAGCCGGAAACCGTAGGCAGAGTGCTGCCGAGTACGCCCGCAGGCGCTGATAGGAGTCTTTGAGAAGTCACCGGTAAAGGGCACGCTTTTGGTGCAGCTTATTTCCTTGTGTATTACATGCAAGGGCCGGGATAACTTGTCTGTGTGCAGTGGGCGGTATTTATGTGCCGCCTGCATGGGCCAGTTTCCGGCAGCTCTCCCAGCTTCTGGCAGCTCCTGCACCTACCGGCAGCTCCGTCAGATTCCGGCAGCTTCCAGCCTGCCCTTCCTGCGGTCTTGCCCATACCTTCAGCACACACTCCTACACCACTTCACACACAGACTCGCAAAGAGCTAGTTGGGAGAGCGTCATATCGTGCTCCCTGGTTTGTCCAAACTGCTCCGCTCCCTGCTCCTTTCCTTATTACCACGCGTTCAAACACATACTTATTAAAGGTTTGACACACCGTCCACAGGAGGATGGCTTGGCGTGAGCCAGGGCTCTCCTGGGCCGGGGACATCCCTTACTGTCCTGACCTCGGCGTTCTGCGTAGCCCCTCAAAAGGGAGGCTTTGCTCCTAGCCGGGCCAAATACACACGTTACTCCTATTCAATTAGTCATAGGGACCGGAATAGCCGCGTCCTTCAACGTGCTGGTGAAAGGTTAAATCAATCACCCAGCTGTCGTCGACAGAGCGGGCCCGAAAGGGACGCCTGGGACGCAGCCAAGCCTAACAAACTCAATACTGCACACCATGGTCATAGGACAGTTCCGCTCCCAGCCCTACCGGCCTTGCTTCGGCTTTGGCCGCACTCGGGCGTAGGTCGCGAGGGCATGAAGTCCGGGCGTTGATTGCCCTCCGTCAATTCTGAAACTGTCATCAATCAAAAGCTATTCAAATATGTTATACCCAATTGAGGCCGGTCGGTAGTCGAGACGGTCCATGCTCGCGCTCTGAATCCTCACTCACTCGATGGGCCTTCAAATGCCGAGACACTTGCTATCAAAATAATTGTCATACATACTGTGTCCGGGGTCCACACGTCGGGCGAACCCCTTCACACGTGTCATACCCGACTCTTCGCGTGCGTAGCCCGCTCCGCGGGAGCCAAGTGCCCACAGCGCGCTGAGGTGGGGTTAATGCAAAATGCGTCCGCCCAGCGCTATGCGTCGGCACGCGTAAAGCCGCTACAGGCTTGATGATACACACGATTAACTGCTAGCGCGACCCTGCCTGGCTACATTCCCTCTCAGGTATCCGCGAACTGCGGGCGGCGCATGCTCAACAACGGGCGGTGTTGCCTCCAGGTGGTGATTCCGTTTGGTGGCTCGGGGGCCCATGACGTCCACGTGTGCCAGCACTGCGGGACTGTGTGGGTAAGTCAGCAGCAGTGGTTGCCTGGACAATCAATTCCTTGGCGGTGCTTTGCTGAGCAGAAACGCCATTGCAGAATCCCTGATGAACGCCTCAAAATGAGCGATACCCTATCTTTGCGAAATGCCCTGGCCCCCTCAAGGGCCGCGACGCCAACTCGGCAATGAACATGCGGCACGCACTCACGGAGATGCTGGTGGGCAATGAGCGCCCTGCGGCGCCGCGGCCTTGTGCTGGTGGTGGCGGCCCGGGGCCTGGCGGCGGTGGCCCCGGCCCAAGTGGTCAAGGCCCAGGGCCTGGCGGCGGAAGCCCAGGGCCTGGCGGCGGCGCCCGCGGCCCCAGTGGCAGCGGCCCAGGGCACGGCGGCAGCGACCCGGGGCCTGGCGGCGAGTGTGTGCATGTGCGGAGCGGAGGGTGCGGGCAAGGCCACATGGAGGAGGAGAGCGCGGAGCCGCCCAAACCGCGGCGCCGGCACGCGGGTTAATATTGCTGGCCGGTGCCTTAGTTAAGTAAAGTAAGAAGTATCGATCGATCGGGTGAACGGTTAGGCGGCAGAAGTCACGGTGGAGACGTTGGCGTGCAGGTGGCACGCCCCTGAAGTCCAGAGCAGTTCGCTCGTGACCCGGGTCACCAGGTCCTTCTTGTAACCATGCATTCTTAGTTGGCGGTCCACGGGCGAGTGAGAGCACGTGATGTAGGCAGCATGAGTAGTGTGGCTGTATAATTGTGCTGTGGTTTGACCGTCTGGATTAGCGACTGCGCACTCGGCTGGCAGTGCCTGCACAAACCTACCCCGGCTATGTCCGGGAGATGAGGTACTATCGAACACCTTCGGCCTCAGACGGTGGATGTGGTGCGGGATCAGCCCGCTTTTCCCGTGCTTCACGGGGACCACCTCCCTTGTTAGTTATTTACCGAAACCGGGGGCGTCCCGTCTGGGACTCGATGCGACCGCAAGAGCTTCCGCCCCACCCCCTTCAGGGGTAAGGGCAAGCCAACATAAGCAGTCGGGACAGGAGCAAAACTGCGCGCTGTGACTGTACCGACTGAGGTAGCTGGCCGATGTTGCTGGAGCGTTTTGCTGTTGCACATTCCTCACACTCCGGGCGCCCGGCCAGGCGATGCCACCACACACATTGCGACGCCACGCAGCGTGGGAGACGGAGTCGCGGCGCACATGCGGGCAGGTGTCCAGCGTCCACGGATGAGCGCCGAAGTTGAGGACGAGCGTAATGCAAATACAGCGTGCAGCAAGCAGTGGTCGGACGACAGTGTGATAAGCAAGGGCAAGAACAGGGCGGGGCAGGGCTCCTGGTCATACGACATATGGTTGGTTGCGGAATTACAGAGGGGTGTGTGCAAGCACACATGCGTCCTCCTGGGCTGGGCTTCACAAAATACGGCTCAGTAGCGGATCGCTTGCAGGCTTTACAGCCAGAAGAGTTGTAGTCATAGAGTCATTTAGGAGACTGCTTTGTTTCAGCAGCTCGTAAACGCTGGCCACCATAGTGCAAGTGGCACCGCATAAATCTTGTCCGTCTTGATTAGTAGCCCCGTCTAGGCATAGTCCACGCTTGTCACAGAGACACACTATGACGCTCCTATCCCCCCCCCACCCGAACGCACACATCTTCACGCGCAGCCGCCGCCACACCAACTTATTATGTACCCCGTCACCCCTGTTCGTGCAAGCGTGTCAACAGCCATTGGCCCCCCCGTCGCACCCTGCTGCAATCAACCCGAGCATCCACATCATATGCTCATCGGCCTCGCGCATAGATACGACGGCGAGGGGTCAGGGTTGTCCCCGCTGCGGTCCTCCATCTAGTGCATGTACTGCTCTATAATGGTTCACGTGCCGGCAGGATCACGGCTGGCTTGCCTGGGCAGAGCGCACGCACACATCACGTGTCATAATATCATCCAAAGTGCCAGGCCCTGCGCTAAAACAATGACCAACCTTTTGCGAGGCCCTATTTCCTGCTGCGGCCTGGGGCCGCAGCAGCTTGCAGCATGAAGGCAGCCCTCTATTGAGGCCGCTATGTCACACACGGGACACGTCCAAAAATCACTGCCGGGCCGCTGTGGCTCCCAGCATGATCACCAAACACGTCCATCACGACACAGTGCGTCAAATCGGGCAGACAGAAGAATCTCCAAACCCGGTGGCATTCAGCCACCGCCGCGCCGTCGCGCACAACTATATGCACGAGGTATGATTGCACTTGTTTCGCACATGCTCCAGCAACGCTTGACACACACGCAGCATTGCCACAAGTCACACTCACATAAGATCGCTCGCTCCCATTCGCTAGACCAGTCTTATCTACATGTACCGGTGCTCGCTTGTCACCAGCGACTTCACGTCCAAGTTGGTCTTCGGCGCCGCAGTCGACGGCGCCGGGGCGGCGGGCGCAACCAACGGCGGCGGCGGCGGTGGCGTTACTATGGCAACCTTCGGCGGCGGCCTGGGCTTGCCTGGCGCGCCGCGCATGTCAAAGCCAACCTTGTTGTCCTTCATGGCGCGCGCAATGCGCGCGTGGCCGGCGGTCTGCGCGAATGCGTCGTTGAAGAGGATCTTCATCTGCAGCACGCTGAAGACGCCCAGGAAGGACAGGATGGCGATGAGGATGAACATGATGTAGCCGATCAGCTGATCCACCGTGTAGTAGAAGCTGTCAACGAAGGCTCGCATGGCGTTGTTCTGGCTAAATGCCACCGTGACAAACTGCGCGCGGGCAGGCACAACCGGCAGCAGGTCAGTGAGGGCGCTGGACAACAAGGCAGACTGGGGCCCAACGCCCGAACTTCAAGCCAGGTTCAGAACGGAACCTTTGCTGCGTCCTTCCTGCCTGCCAGCTTCCAAGCTGTGTGCATTGGGTTGCGCTATGCTCACCTTGTGGAATGCCACCAGCAGCTGGAAGTTGGCCCACAGGATGACTAGGATGGAGGTGAAGCCGTTGCCGTCGTACCAGCGGCTCGCCAGCGCCAGCCACAGCACTAGGAAGATGAACATGGACACGGTCATGATGTAGCGGTAGATGCGGTACGGCTTGTGGTCCGCCAGCTCCGTGAAGTAGGTGCGCACCTGCATTCGGCAAGGGCCAAGGCAAGGCAAGCAGGGATGACCGGATAAGAAGATGCGGGGGCCAGTGGAGAGGTGAGAGGGGAACACGTAGAACCGACGGTTGAGTGGCAATCATTGCCGCGACCGCGCTCTGCCCCCGAGCTGGTTGAACAAGCCCGAACAAGTGCGCGGCCTGCAGCGAAGCCATGCCGCAGCCGCACCTGGATGGTGACGTGCACGAAGATCCAGATGGCCACCGTCGCCATGATAAACACCATGATCTGGCTCTTGAACACGGGGTGGAAGCGCGCCGCCGCTGGCATCACGATGTCCAGGCGGCTGGCGGCCGCAACGGCCAGCAGGATGTAGGGCAGGCAGCTCATGATGGTGAACACCAGGTTCACCCACTCGTCCGTGTTGTTACCGTTGTCGTTGCGCAGCTTCTCCAGCTGCCCGGCGTTCCAGGTGTACCAGTTGCTGCCCGTCATGGTGTCCACGTCGCCATGCATCCAGCGCTGCCAGGCCAGGAAGTTGGTCTGCACCTTGGCGATGTCAAAGGAGAAGGGGTTGAACCACAGCGGCGCGAAGATGAGCACGGTGCCCAGCAGCCAGCCGGACCACGTCAGCGTGCCGTAGTTGCACACAGCGCAGCCCTTGACGCAGTACATGGTGATTAGCATGAACAGCAGCTCGAAGGCGTAGTACAGGTGCGAGCGCGTGTACAGCGTGAAGATCTTGACGAAGTCCATCGCCTGGATGTTGAAGCCACGACCCGTGCCCACATACTTGGCGCTGCCGTAGGTGATATCCGCGATGAACGACTGCGCCACGGTCTGCTGCTGGAACATGTAGAAGAACAGACTGCCGGCGATAGAGGAGTGGAGGGTGTGGAAGGGAGTGAGGTAAGGGCGGGCAGGGGGTGGTGGGCAGCAGCTACGTATGCAAAGAAGAGGCCGGCTGTGTGATGGGTGTAAGCAGCCCCGGCAGTGCTTGCCCCGGCCTCAGCTGTCAACAAACCAACCGTACAACCCCCTTTGCCTGCTGTACACTCCTCCGGGTCCCAGAGCTGGCATCCCACCGCCGCACTCTCACCTGCCCGTCAGGATCTGCTGCATGACAATCACCGCCGCCTTGACGATGCCCATCTCCAGGATGAGCTGCCCGATGTAGGGGATCATGGCCAGCGTACCTAGCTGCAGGACCTGCTGCACGTTGTAGATGCGCTCCAGCATGTCGTTCATGTTAGTGGCCTTGGCCATGTTGAACACCAGCAGCGCGTAGATGTTCCAGAACGCCGCCTGCGTCGTCAGCCAGGAGTTGATGTAGAAGCCGATGCAACTGTGGTAGAACATGAGCAGCCGGAAGAAGTCCAGGCGCGCGCCCAGGCGCGAGCTCTCACGCGAGATGGCCCACTCGCCACCGCCACCAGCGATCTTGAAGTTGAAGCCGTTGATGGAGTCGAAGCCCATATCACGGCCCTTGCCGCAGCTGATGAACTCCTTGTAGCGGATGCGCCCGCCGCGCAGCGTGTGGTTGCAGCCGCAGAACACGTCCTCCGTCAGGTGCAGCTGGCGCGTGGCCTTAGAGATGCCGCCGCGAGTCATCACGAACATCTTGTTGAAGAGGTCGGGGTGGCCGTAGTGCAGGCGGATGCGCGCCGGGTGCGTCAGCGTACGCTGCGTGATGGTGCCGAACGCGTACTCGGTGGCAGCGGCGAAGCGGCCCAGCGCGCCCGACTTGTCCGAGAAAATCCACTCGCGGAAGCCCACAATCGCCGTGTAGGTGCACTGCACCTGGCGGCAGCGCATGACGTACATCAGCTCGCTGGCGATGGTCTTGCGCGTGATGGCCACCTCCTCGTCGTCGTCCGCGAACAGGTGGAAGTCGCCCTTGGTGGAGGGCAGCAGCTCCGACACCAGGTTGCGGCTCTTGAAGCACTCTGCCAGCACGTTATCCTGGTTCATATCGATGGCCTGCAGCCCCTCGCCGAACGCGAAGATGACGGCGTGGTTCTGGTTCTCGGGCTTGCCCTCACCGATGATCACGCCGCGGCCTGAGTACTTGTTATGCGGCAGGCGCACGCGGTACACCTCGATCACGCCGTCGTCGTTCTCCTGGATGCCCATGTCCGCCAGCTGCTGCAGCTGGCCGGGGTCGTTCAGGTCACGGCCGCGGGCCATGACTGAGTACTGCGCGGGCCCGTTCTCGCTGTCAGCGTTGTCCAGGAAGGCCACCTTGAGGCGCGGGTACTTGCCCATCAGGATGTCGATGGACGAGGCCAGCCACTTGAGGCGCAGGTCCTTGCTCCGCCGGTTCTTGCCGTACGTCTGCGGCGTCACCACGTACTCAAACTTGCACTGCGTCAGCTGGTTGATGTAGCGCCTGGGTAGGGGAGATGGCAGGATCAGGGCGAGCGGAGGGGCGAGCAGTTAGCTTAGGAGTTGGGAGGCAAAGGAGGCAGCACCAGGAAAGGAACGCCTCAGGTGCTGCCTACACCTGGACTCTCCAGCGTACGGTATGCTTCACACTCACTTGTACTCCAGCTCGGACATATTGGGCGGCTGCGGGTTCTCTAGCCGCGCCAGCTCGTCCAGCGCCTTCTCGTTCAGCATCATGCCGTGCACCGTGCGCGCCAGCAGCTGACCGCGCAGCGAGGCCCACATCTGCAGCTCCAGCCTGAACTCGTACATCTCGCAGCCGGGCGCGAAGTCGTGCTCCGACAGGTCCTTGACGTTGATGTCCGGGTTCAACGTCTGCGGCAGGGTTGCGGTGCGGCATGGGTGGGCGAGGTTAGGCTAGAAGGCAGCAGAATGTGGCTAGTGACAACACGACAAGCGTTGGTATTCAAAGAGCAGCACATGGGTACCGCAATCACCAGGCCGCAAAGTGAGTGCTGGCTGAAGGGCGCGCGCACCTTCATGCGCTCCTTGAAGTTGGACCACTCCTGCGGGAACATGGCCTTCAGGTAGCTCATAAGCGAGATGGAGTCGTCCGTCTCGCTCAGCAGGTCCGTCATCTTGCGCATCTTCAGGCCCGTCTCCTTGGCTGCGGGGCGCAAAAGCACACACATATTCATTAAAATCGGCAGCAGTAACTTGCACAGCATGGCTACGCAACCGCTCAAGACACAAGCAAATCGCCGTGTGGTCTGTAGCCCAGGCCCTGCTTGCAACACGGCAAGCAGCCCCCTTGCAGCACCACCCACCCAGCGCCTTGCAGTCCAGCGCGTACAGGACGTCCTCCTCGTACAGGGGCGTCAGGATGGACCAGCTCCACATCTTGTCGATGGAGGCGGGCTTGTCCAGAGATGGGTGCCCCAGTGAGTTGATGAAGAAGCCCAGGATGCGCTGCGCCTCCTCGCTGTTGGGCGTGGCCTCCGCCTCCGTGGTCACAAGCATCTTCTTGATCACCTTGATCACACGCGCCAGCTCCTTGTAGTCGGCCGTGGCGCTGTGGTGGGGAAAATGGCGAGACGAAGAAAGCACAAGCATAAGAAAGCCAGCATGGTGAAAGCGGGATCAGCCGCTGAGCGCTGGACCTGCACGCAAGCTCACCACAGAGCGCTGCCGCTTCACATCTAGGCCTGGCGCGCGCGGTTCTCCCTGCAGCCCCCGCGCCCAAACCAGCCGCCCTCCGTCTGCACCCCCGGGCTGCTCACTTGTTCAGCAGCGCCGTCTTCATGACGCTCTTGAGACCCTCAGGGTCGGAGCTGATCACGCGCTTCATGTCCGTCACCACCTCGAATAGGATGCTTGCCAACTCCACCTCCTCGGGCGTGGCGCGCTTGCGCTCCGCGGCCTTGTGGATGGCGAAGCACTCGCCCTCCAGCGCAACCCACAGGTTATACAGGTTGTCCGCAATGTCCTTCATGTCAAAGGGCACCTCGTGGCGCTCGCAAATCTCGCCCAGCTGGTCTACCAGCTTGAGGCCGCACTGCAGCATCTTCTTGCGCAGAAGCGCGTGCTTCACGTTGATGTTGCCGCGGTAGAAGGGCGCGCTGGTGATCACGTGCGCGTGCTTGCCCGACAGCAGGCCGACCTGGCAGCCCAGCCACACCACCAGCACGCGCAGCTCGTTGAGCACCATGATCTGCGCCACCGACACCTGGCCGGTGTCCACCACCTTGCGGACCTGGCCGGCATAGAAAAAGGTGGGCAGCAGAATGGGGCGGAGGCCGTGGCCGCGCGAGCCCATGTCCAGGCGCACGAAGGCCAGCATCTCCTTCTCCGCGTTGTTGATGTGGTCAGCGTCGCGCAGGTCCTCAATGATCTTGTCCCACGCCGTAGCAAAGGAGTTCCACATCATCATCTGCGCGTGCACCTCATCAATCTCCTCGTCTTCCTCCGCGTCCGCGCCGTCCAGGATGACCAGCGAGTGTTGCCGCGTCAGGCCGTCGGCGGCGCGCTCAATCGCCTGCACAGCAGCGGCGTAGCATTGCCAAACCATGTTAGGGCAGGCTAAGGCCTAGCAAACAGACACGCCGCAACCGCCATAGACGCAGGACACAGCCAGCAGTGCGTAGGACATCTAACAGATGCGTACACATGCGTTGGTTTCGTTCTGTTAACACACACGCACACACACATTCCCACCTGCTCGCGCTCCTTCTTCTCGCGCCGCTTCGCAGCCTTGTGCGGGTTGTCGTCGCCCAACAGCGCCGTCATGGGCCGCAGCAGCGCGGTGGTGGGCCGCGCCGTGGTCGGCCGCAGCGCCGTGGTGGGCCGCAGCGCCGTCGTCGGCCGCGCGCCGCCCGGCTCCACGAAGGAGGGGTCGCCGTGCGAGCCGCTCTTGGGCCGCGTGCGGCCCTGCACACTGCGCGGCAGCGCCGTTGTTGGACGGCCCGGGCCGGCGGTGGTTGGCCGCGTGCTGCGGTTGCCCAGCATGAACGAGATGCCGCCGTGCTCCTTGTGCGAATCATGCTTGTCGTGCGCGTGGCTGTTGCTGCCGCTGCGGAAGGCGCTCTTGGGCCGCGCGTGTGAGCCGCTACCCGCAATCCGCGCCGCCGCCCGCACTGCCGCCTCCTCGTCATCAACGTCCTCGTCAGCGGGGCCGTTGCCGGCGGGCGAGGGTGCAACCTTGTTGCTGCCGTTGCCGCCCAGCGCATTGAGCCAGCGCGACATGATGCCATCGCCGCCGGCCTTGCCGTCGGGGCTGCTGGCCGCGTTGGTGCTGGCAGGCAAGCCGATCTGGCCTGGCCCGCTGTTGACGTCGTACTCCTCAACCTCCTCGCCGCCAAACGCCACGCCGCGCTTCTTGCTGGTCTTGCCGCTGCCGGCTGTAGCACCCGACGGGCTGTCGGCGTCCCCGCCAGCGATGCGGATGTGGCGCTTGGGCGCGCCGCCAGTCACGCTGGGCGTGGCCGATTCAGCGGCGTCCTCATCCTTAGCGTCCTTGAAGAAGTTGCTGTGGAGCGAGGTGCCAGACACGGAGCGCACCACCTGGGGCCCGCCGGCGGCGCCCTCCTCGCCGTCTCGCTTCCGGCTCAGCCCATGCACCAGCGCAGGGTCCACGCCCGCCGCCTGCGCGCGCTTCCGTGTGGGCGTGTCGTCGTCGCCTTCCACTTCCGGAGCAAAGGCAAGCTCGCGCGCCTCCGCCACGGGGCCGTGCCGCTTCGCCGCCGCCGCCACCGCCGCCCAGGCTGCAGACTCAGCCGCAACCACCGCGGCATGCGCGCTCGCGTGCACATGCAGGTGCTTGTGAAAGTCGCCGGCAGCAGAGGACGTGCTGGAAATGGTGCGCTGCAGGTGCGCACGGGCGCGGGCGCGCGGCGTCGGGCTGCCGTCCGTCGGTGACGCTGCGGCGGGGAGCGTCTCCACCGGCGCGATCTCGGGCAGCTCCAGCCCCTCCATCACCGCCAGCGCCTGCGCCGCCCGCCGGGCCGCGGCTGCCGCGCGCGGGCTCGACGCGCCTTCGGCGTAGGCCTCCGCCTCCTCCACGCGCCACTCGTAAGCCATGGCAACCGGCTCGCCGTCGGCGCGGAAGGCGGTCATGCTGGCCAGCGCCTTCTCCTCCGCTACCGCGTCGCCCTCCTGCTGCCGCCGCTCTGACGCTTCCACACGACGCGCCCACCAACCAGGCTCGTCCTCCTCGCTCTCCTCGCCCTCGCTGTCCTCCTCCATGGCCTCGCCCTCAGCCGGCTGCGCATCGCTGCTGCCGGAGGTGGTCTCCGCCTGCTCCTCGTCCTCCACCTCCTCGATCACAGGCTTGGTCTGCACCCACTTGCCTGCAATTGTGAAAAGCGGCCCAACGCCGCCATGCAGCAGCTTGCCCCACTCGCCAGCTGCGATCGCCAGGTTGCTGGTGAGCCGCTCGGCTACATCCTCAGCTGCCTTCGGCTCCAGGCCCTCAGCCACGGGGCCGGGCTTGTTGAAGCCGTTACTGCCTGCGCCGGCGCCACTGTGCCGACTGCCTGCCGCGCTGATGCGAGCACCACTGCTGTTCCTGCCGCCAGTCGCGCTCAGGCGCGCGCCACCGCTGGCGCCGCTACCAGCGGTGCGGGGAGGCGCAGCCTCTGCGGCCTCGACCTCGTTCAAGAACTCATCAACCGCCGCGTGCTCCGACAGCGAGAGAGACACAGCACGCGCCACGCCGTCCGCCATCACATCCGCCGGCGCACCCATGCCGCTGCCGTCGCGCTGCGGCGCCGCTGCGCCGCCCGACGCCACCAGCGGCGACGGTAGGCGCTTGGGCACAGGGGAGGGCGCAACGGAAGCAACGCGGCTGCCGGCACCGCTGCCGCCCGTCGCGCCGGCGGGGTTGCCGTCCACGCTCTCCTTGCCCTCGCTGAACACGCGATGGTAGCCCTCGTAGCCGCCGCCCAGGTCGCCGTCCTCGTCCTCGTTCACCACCTTCAGCTTGGTGTCGTCAGTGCCCGCCGCCAGAGCCGCCCGGCCTGCGGGGCCCAGCTCGCCCATGTCGGACAGGCGGCCGGTGGCGCTCAGGCCGCTGCCGGCAGCCTCCTTGGCAGCGCTGCTCAGCCGCGAGGGGCGGTAGCCAGCGGTGGGCGAGGCGGTGGCGCCGGGGGTGCGGGCAGCCGCTGCGGTCTCCGCCGCTGTGCGGTTAACGCTCAGCTGGCGGCCCATGGCCTCAGCGTCCGAGGGCGCGCCAGTCCAGGAGTACCGCGGCGGCGCGTCCGCCGTTGCAATCGCCATCGCCGCGGGCGTGGAGGCAATGCCGTTGGTGCTCATACGGGCGCCGCCCGAAGCCGCAGCCGCGCCGCGCAGCATGGAAGCTGGGGGCTGCAGCCCAGCCGTGCTGGGCGGCACGCCCGGTCCCTCCGGCGCCGCGCCGCCGGTGCCACTGCGCCCGGCGATCAGCGTCGGCGTCCCAACGCGCGGCATAGGCGCATCGCCCGCCCCTCCCAGCACGCCCGCGCGCTCCAACGTTGCCACGGTGGCGGCGCTGCCGGCTGAGGCGGGCTTGTCCTTGTCTTCGTCCACGTCCGCGTCCTCCAGTGCCGCATCCGCCTTGACGCCGTCCTCGCCTGCGCTGCCGCGCGGCACCAGCGCCTTGCGACTGGCGGCGCCGCTGAAAGGTCGGAGCGCCTCCTCCGCGTCGGGCTTGGCGAGGGGCAAGTCCTCGCCGGCCACGTGCGTCAGCGTGTCGCGCCGGGTCTCTGCCTTGTCGCCTGTGGCCTCGTCCGTGCCGTCGCCAGCACCATTGCGTTGCTGGCGGAAAGCGCCCAGAGCGCGGCCCCAGCGGCCGCCGGGCTGCACTGGCGCTGCGTCCTTGCTGGCATTCACCATGACGCCCGCGGTCAGGCTGCCGCCGCCGCCGCCCATCATGTCGCCTGAGGGCAGGCCCGCGCCCGAGGGGCCGTCGTCGTGCACTGCGGCGCCCTGCGTCTTGCGCTGCTGTTGCGCCGCCTGGATGCGCGACACGATCTCCCTGCGCTTCTCCTCCGGCGTCATGCTCTTGAGCTGCTGCGCAGCCTGCGCGGCGGCCTTATTGCCCAGCAGCTTCTCCGCCACAGACGCCAGCGTTGGCTTGCCCTCCGCCGCCATCTGGTTCTCCTTCTTCTCCGTGGTGGCAATCATGCGCTCGGTGATGGTAGTCATGGGCAGCTTCTGCGGCAGCCGCTGCATTTTGTTGAGCTGCTGCTGCATCTGCTTCATATTGGTGCTGGTGGGCAGCATGGGCTGCTTGGGTGCGCCCGCGTTGGCCTTGCCATTGTTCGCGCCGCCGCCGCCCGCATTGTTGCCGCCACCCATGCCAAAGTTCTGCAGCGCCTGCTTCCAGCCTTGCCCCACTTGCTTCTGATCGCCGCCCTTGCCGCCCTGGCCGCCCCTGCCGCGAGGGCCCTGCCCGCCCGCCGCCGCCGCGCTGTCGTCGTCATTGGCGCCCGCCTGGTCCAGCGCCTGCTGCGTGTTGACCGCCTTCCGCTGCTTGCCCATGATCTCCTCGGGCGTCAGCACCGCCTTCTTAAACATGCGGCCGTCCGACACGATGGCGCCGGTCTCCGGATCCGCCGCGTTGTCGAAGAGCATCATCTTCAGCAGCGTCAGCTGGTTGCGGTTGCCATTCTCGCTCATGCAGCGGAACCACCAGCGGTAGGGCGCCTTGTAGAACTCCTTGACCACCTCCTCCCACGCCGTCAGCACGCCCAGGTCTAGCTTGAACAGGCCGCGGAACAGGCCGAACAGCGTGGTGGTGACCTGGTAGAACAGCGACGTGTCCAGCAGCACCACAATGATGAAGGGCGCCAGGCGCACGAACGCCAGCACCCAGTCACCGCCGATGCAGGGGAGAACGCCCCAGTAGCGCGGGCTATTGCGCGGGCACTCCAGCCAGTTGACTTTAAACGTCAGTTGCAGCTGCGGGAAAGGGAACGGGCCAAAGTAAGAAGCAACGGAGGCGGGCACCAGTTTTCACCACCTGATTGCCTTGAGAGCAGCGGTGCCCCCTCCCCCGGCCCAGTGTCAGCGGCACCCGGCACCCACCGGCTTCACGGACGGCTGGCAGATAATGTAGTAGTCGAAGGGGATCTTCATGGAGAAGGCGATGATCCAGAACAGCGCGTTCAGTCGGAACAGCTTCCACTTCATGTGCATGGCGCCGTAGATCCAGTTGACCTTTTGGGCGACATGGCGTGGGATGGGGGACAGCAGCACGGTGGCGTCAGAACTACGTGCTGACATGGTGCAACAGGCAAGACAGGTCCCAGTATAATCCCAAGAAACCTGGTCTGCTGCGCCTCAGCAAGCGGCCGGCGCTCACCGGGTCGGGGCGCGAGGAGCTGGCCTTGGCGATGGGGCCCAGGTTCAGCGCGTGTGTGAGCGAGATCACGTAGCCGTCGCGGGTGGTGAGGATGAAGTGGCCCACATAGGCGCCGATGTAGCACCAGGAGAACAGCGGCCAGTAGTCCCAGCAAAACTTGCGGAACGGGCCGTCGTAAAACTGCACCACGTACCTGTGGGTAGCGCGTGCCGAGCGCAGGTTGTCGGAAGGCGTCAGAACATGCTGACAAACAAGGCCACCGCAATACAAAGCAAAAGCTGACGCATTGCAAGGGCGCTAGCCGCGGCACCGGTAGGAACAACCTGAGCAAACTCACCAGCCGCTCATGAAGAAGGCCAGCATGACCCACTCCACGAAGCCGAAGATGCCCAGGTAGGGGCTGCCCTCCAGCTCCACCACGCGCACCGGCTGCAGCCGCGACTTGTCCGCGCCGATGGCCTTGTTCTCACCGAAGCCCTCCGCGCGCGCCTGCGCCAGCGCCTGCGCGCCACGCCGCGTGATCCGGAACTGGCCCCTGCGAGTATTAAATGGGAGCAGAAGCGGCAAGCGTGGTGAGGGTTTGATTCTGCTCGTAGCCTGGTAAGGCCGAGGCTGAGGTTCATCTCGATGGTGGGTGTGGTCCCCGTGCTCCGTTGCCTTCGAGCACTCACTTCTTGTCGAACACCTTGGACATCGCCGTCTGCAGCGGCTCCGGCGGGTGGCGCGTCATGTACCAGTTGCAGAAGCGCTCGAAGGCGGTGCAGAAGGCGTGCGTGATGAGGCAGCTGCTGATCATGCGATAGTTCCAGCCCACGAACGCCTGCGCCTGCATGGCGTGGTACAGCACCAGGTGCGCCGCGACGACGCGGTAGTAGGCACGGAACACGGCGGCCCAGGTGCGGCGCTCGCGGTACGTCTTGACGAACACGTTGGTGCGCCACCAGTCGGCGGCCACCTGCGGGTCAAAGACCGTCTCCGCGCTGCCCCTCTTGTAGCCCAGGCGCGTGATGGTGCCGTACGCGTCGTTCACGTCACCGCGCAGGATCTGCTCGCCGCGCACGCGCAGGTCGCGCAGCGCCAAGCGCACGATGCCGGTGTGCGCCATGGACTCGTTGATGTCGTCATAGCTGCGTGTGGGGAAGCAACAGAGCGGTGTGCGGCGACAGCGTCAAAACCCGGCCGGCAACGGGGGTGCGCGAGAGCTGTAATCCTAAAAATCACCCACGCCAGACTCGCACGAGCAGTCCTCCGTTTCCCACCACCAAGCACAGCTGCGCCGCAAAACTTTGCGGCCCCGTTGCCCCCGGCGCTCACCCCAGCCGGAATGCCACTTCCACGCCCAGGTTGGACAGGTGGTCGATCTCGTAGCTGATGACGTAGAAGATGGGCGTCACCACGCGCTCGTAGTAGAAGTTGCCGTCGCCGAAGGCGATTAGGTCGGCAATGATGATGCGCTGTTCCTCCGGCACGTCGCTGCCCTTGAGCCGGGACATGATGGGCCCCAGGCGGCCGCAGTCCTCGGGGCGGATGCGGTCGGGGTAGATGCCCAGCGTGTTCTGCAGCTCGCGGATGAGCGCCTGGTGCTTGTTGCGCAGCCCAATGCGCACCTCCCGGATGTTGGGGAAGTTCTCGGGCGGGTCACGGCTCCACAGGTCCTGCATCACGTAGCTGCAGCAGAAACAGCAGCATGATAACGGCTGTGCGTCAGTTGCTGTGACTCATAACGTTGCGTCTCCTGCATCCTTGCATTCGCCCCTTGCCAACGTAGACGCCCCCCCCCCGGCGCGCCGCTACAAGCCCTGACACAGCCAGCCCCCTCCACCATAGCTCGTGTTGCATGGCTCCCATCCCCCCATCCACCAGGCCCGTGTGCACACCTGTGGTTGCAGCACCAGTACAGGAACCACAGCAGCTCCGGCGTGTGGCGCATGGAGGACGACTCCGTGTAAATGAGGTAGTACAGCGCCAGCTCCGTCAGCATCCCGCACACCACAGTCTCGTCGCAGAAGCGGCTCCGGTCCAGCACATCCTGCGCGCACAGCCCACCGTGGCCCCGCGTGAAGTATCGGACACCGAGGTAGACTCCCGCATTGCCCCGCCCCGGCGAAACCCTTGGCGCATGGCGATGGGTACAACGCCTCAGCGGCTGGGTGGGTGAAGTTGGGCTGCATCCGAGCCTTCCAAGCTCAAGCCCGGTTTCGCCGCGTCCGTCCACTACTAGGCTTGGACACGCATAGCAGTCTTCAGCAGTAGCTAGCCACGAACAGTGCGCATAGCACGTCAGCAGAAGCCATGTGAACGCCGGCCCAATCTGGGCTCCGGAAGAACAGCCCGGGCCATGGTTTCATGCCGCATGCATCCAGGGCACCGACGCCGCTGGCGTCCGGAACCTGGGTGCCTTGTTGCCGGACTGCTGTCTTTTTGCCTGCTTGGCTGCTTAGGCTCCATGGCTCTGCCGCTTTCAGTTACGGAGCCACGGTAGCTGCTGGCGACCGCTGGCGGCTGCTCTCCAACTGCGCACATACATTCCGCGTTGCCCAGCATACGAATACCAAACTCCCCAGTGCCTCTGCGCCCTTGCATTTCCCCCTTATTTCTCCCTCACACCCGCCCGCCGCCCTGACTATGCTCCCACCTGCATGACCTGCGGCCGTATGGATAGCCCGTGCATGTGCGTCCAGTGCTCCTCGTACGAGTAGAAGATGGTCGTGTGCAGCTCGAACACCGCCTTTGCGAAGCGCTCCTCCTGCCGCTCGTCCTCGCCCTTGTCGCGCCGGATGAAGTAGTTCCGCACCAGCTTCTGAACCAGGTGGTCGCTGGCCACGAAGATGGAAGCAGGCGTCCACTCCGCCGAGTTGCCCTGTGATAACAGGCGGTCAAAACAACGCATACAAGAAGAGCAATAGGCATAAAAATCATGTGTATGTAGACAAGTGCAGTTGGAGAACGTTTGTGCCAGCGCGGCCGCAAGGTGTGCGCCCAGGTGTGCCCCACGCCGCCGTGCCTGCATCGCTTCCGAACCCAGCGCGGTGCCTGCCACCCAAAGGCCCGTCACCTTCTCTCCCGCCCCCTCCCCCCGCTCGTAGTCTCACGCACCCGGCTGCGCGTAGCCGGGTTGATGTTGAATGCCTGGAAGCCGAAGTTCCGGCCCACGCGCCACACGATGTTGTGCACCAGGTGCTCGAACGCGAACGTATGCAGCGAAGGCATAATGAAAGGGTTCTTCTTATCGCGCTTCGACTTCTTCTTCTTCTTGATAATACCCTTCTCCTCCGGCATCCCCTCCTCCTCCTCGGGTGCGAGCTCGACGGGCTTCGCGCTCGTTGCCCCCGGTCGCCTGAACGCGGACTTGACCCGGGCCTTAGGGGCCGCCGACACGCCACGTATCGCCGACTTCTTTGGAGGCACTGGCTGTCCCTGCCCCCCGATGCTGGCGGGGCCGTGCTCCTGGCGCTCGGCGTTTTCCAGCAGCGCATTGTTAGTCGCGAAATTGACACGTCCGTTAAACTGGTCCACAGCTACGGGATCGTTGTCATCATCCAGCCAGCCTGCGTTTTCGCGGCACATACATGTTTATGCGAATGTGCGAGGCCGCGACAAGGACATGCAGCGACATGTCAACATACCTTGCACGAACGTGTTCCAGTCCTTCGCGTTGGGCTGGGCCACTGCAGCCTCCTCAGGTGTAGCGCCCAGCTTCAGTACCTCGTCGCCTTTCTTGCCCGACAACGGCCGCACGAAGCCCGAGAAGCCCACCTTGGGCGCGGCAGGAGCGCTGAACTGGTGTTGCTGCGCCTGATAGGGCTGCTGGTAGGGCTGCTGTTGGTAGGGCTGTTGCTGATAATTACCACCAAATTGCTGGGGCGCCTGGTGCGACTGCTGGTTCTGCGGCGGGGCTAGCCTTAGTTGCTGGTCCTCCGAGAACGAAGTTCCGCCCAGCATGGCCCGCAGGTTCTCCCAAACCGTGCCTTCGCCCCCACCGCCTCCCCCATTTTGCTGGGGAGGCTGGTCGGAAGCGAAATTAACGGGCATTCCGCCTGTTGTTGGTTCAACAGGTTGCTGGATGCTCCATTAGCTCCGCGGCACCTGGTCACGACAACAGGAACAGCGTCATGTCCCTATAATTTTGCTCATACATCAAGAGGAGGGCATGCGAAGGCCCCCGAAGTTCGTTCTGAACTGGGGACCGCGGAGACGTTGGTGCCAATCAAAACAGCGTTTCCGGGGCTGCAACACATCCCAGTATCCTGTTGAGAGCTAACCTAGGCAGGAGGCCGCTGGGCAAGTCCGAGCGCTCCGAGGACAGTGCCCTTCAGGTGGCCTCCTCTTGTGCTCCCACTAGTTGTACAGAGCTTTGCAGCGAGCCTTAAGTAGTATAGCCTATGTGCCTAATTATCGCGGGGTCTACAAGGCGGGGTTCTCAGCTTTTGGTGAAGTGCAGTCTGCGAAGTATCACGCCGCAATGAGCTGGTGGCTCGTCTAAGTACTTCTTATGTATCACTTCTATCTCTGTGATAAGGAAAAACCGATGCCCGCGGGCGCGGGCCATACGCGGAGAGTTTCCGAGGCCGTGGGCGTCATCTCGTCGTCGTCCAAAAAACCGCACCGAGCCTTTCTGGCACGCGCGAACCTCTGCACAAGCATCTGCTATTTTGCACAGACAGGCAGGGGCGAAGTGGGCGGGCGTGGCCGCATCCACTTTGACGAGGGTGAACACGACACAGTTCCACGTCCGCGCCCTCCCTCCCCAGTCCCCCGCACGCCGAAACTTCGCAGCGGGAGAATTTGAGATGGGCCTTACGTGCTTGCTTGAGCACATTTGTATTTGGCCCTTCTGTAAGCCCGCATTCCTATGCGGGCATAGGTAGCAAAGCGCGCGCAGCCTGCTAATACTTGATATCTCCTGGAGATGAACTCACAGGCTGCAACAGCCTCACATCGTGCGGACATTCCTTCGATGCGAGCGCAACCCCAGCACCGTGCCCAGCACCTGTAAACTGCACATCACCCGGGACCATTGCACCGCCCACGCCGCAATGCATGAAACAGCTACATCTACAATACATTGCCCGCACCCAGACACAACCCTGCACCTGAGCGTTCCCGTCCTCCCGTCCACTATATATTTTCCACCTTTTGCGTAGTATACCGATCTGATGACACTTTGCCACACATGACAAGCAATGCAAAGTTTGCACCACCCCCTCCCTCCGCGGCTCACCCTGCACACGCATGCCCACGCGCCAGTAGCCTAATGGCATGCCATATACCTGCATGCACCGTTGCGCCTGCTTCTACTCCTGTCCCGCTTTCCTTACTGCTTCAATGCCGGTGCAGGGGCCGGCGCGCCCACATTCGCGGCGGTGGGCGGCAGCTCGGGCACAGCGTTCAGGACTTCGTCCAGCTCGCGGTCGAAGGCCAGCTTGGCGCGATTGGTGCGGCCTGACACAAACAGATTCGAGCCCTGCTGCAGAGCCCACACCTGACTGTGGCTCAGGTAGCTGATGAGCGTGGTCACCATCAGTCCTCCGAAGCCTGCAGGGAAAAGGCCGGCGGGGGGTTGGCATTACGACGAGTCAAAGGAGCCATCGGTAGGGGAGAGCATAGAATGGCGAGCAAAACACCCATCCCCATCCCCACATGGCCCAGTCCAACGGCGCGAACAAAATGTTTAGCACATGCTACATGGGACCGCTTGGTCAGAACGCAGGCGACAGGCTCCCAGCGCTGCGGTGAAACTAAAGCCTCTCATGGCAGTGCCATGTCTCACCAACCCTCGTGTGCCTACTCACCCGCATACACAGCCGGCACGCCGGGGTCGCTCTTGAGCTCCAGACCCGTGGCGCCCGTCACGTCCTCCACCACCAGCGACAGACCCTCCACCTCGATGGGCTTGCCGCTGCCGGGCCGCCTCACGCCCACGAACTGGCCCTTGGAGTCGTAGAACACGACTGACTGCGGGTCGCGAGCCAGGACTGCAGGGGCACGCGGGGAAACGGCGTTACCGCATTCGCACGACACCAGCATCGCAGTGCAGTGTACTTGTGTGGGCGCTTTCGGGATGCAGGCAGACTTGAGCGCCCCTACCCTCGTCCCTTACGAATGGTACTTCTCGCGTAGCATGCCTAGTGACACGAGAGCCAATACGGGACATCGCGCTGACAACCCGCACGCAGCCCCTCCCATGACCGCATGGCACTTACTGGAGATGCCCTTGGGCGCGGCGCCGTCCGCGCCGGGCTCCGCCAGCGGCAGGAAGGTGGCCCACAGCCGCCCCGCCACGCCCGGCTTGCCCTCCAGCGAGGCCATGGGCAGGTTGAAGGCGGTGCGCTGCTGCGGCAGCTGGTCGGCTGCGGAGGCGGCGGCTCCAGCGGAGGCGGAGGAGGCCGAGGCCTGGGCCTCTGCGGCCTGCGCGGCGCGGGCCAGCGGTGCGTCCTGCCCCAGCACGCGCAGGGTCACGGCCGACAGCGACCAGTCGGTCTGGTACATGGTCACGCCCTGCAGCGGTTGCAGGTGCGAAAGGTAGGGGCGCTGAGAGGGGTGTCGTACATGCTTCCGTGCAAGTGCAGGAGTTTGCAGTCAGCAGGTCTCGCAGCGAGGTTTCAGGCTAAAGGGTCACGACAACACTCCAACACAACGTCCCGAGCGCCTGGGGAGGGGGGCGGCGTAAGAGCCTCACGTTGAAGCGGAAGGGGTCGTTGACACTGATAGTCTTGCGCATCAGCTCCTTGCCGCCCTGGGCCGGGTCCAGCAGCGACAGGTCCGAGTAGAACTGCGGGAGCAACACAACCGACGGAACAGGGCACGTACAAGTGTTGCTAAACGGCGCATGGTTTACCGGATTTGGACGGCCGGGAAGAGCGTGGAAGATGCGTGACGGGGAGCAGGTGGGCTAGAACTGGGCACGGTGACGGTAGGGGCCGCCCCCCGTCTCGGAAGCTGAATTCGTGTACCCTAGCACCCACCTGCGCCACGGAGCCGTCCGGTCGGTAGTCGATGGTGAACTTGTTGACGTGGATGACGTTGGAGGCGGAATCGGGCATTGTAGAGATCGGCGAGGAGGGCTGCAGGAAGGCCGCCACCTGGAAGTCTTGGCCCTGCGGCGTGCACGTGGCATGCAGGAAGAGCAAGTCGCGTTATGGTGTCCTGGACTTCACGCTGCACGCCCACCGACCCCTGTGCTAAAACGCCACACCACACCCGACGGCCCCAAACGCCCGCAGCTGCCCTGCCTGTGCATTGCTGCCTCACCTCCGGGCACATGACGGTGCCCTTGAGCGTGCCGAAGCCGCTCCACGCCGTGCCGAACAGGCACAGCAGCAGCGCGGCGTGTACGCCGATAGGTCCCAGCTTGCCCGCCAGGCCCTTGAAGCCGTACAGCGAGCCGTCCTTGACAAACACCTGTGCACGCGCGGAGTGTGCGGCAGTAAGAAGTGGAATGTCAGTGAAGGTTACGGCAGTGCCTAAGCGAATCAGCTGGTCCGCAAAAAGGCATGATAGGACAAGCCGGTCGGCCTCCTCCCACCAGAGTCCAGACCGGCCAAGCGCGTAGCCACCCGCCGGTCCGCCCACCTGGTACCCGCGCTGCAGCAGTATTGCGCCCAGATCATTGACACGAGCGTTGGGCAGCACCTCCGTGCGCCCCTGCTTCAGCAGCGACTTGGGTTGCGTCAGGAAGCGCCAGCGTTGGGCCACCTGTTGTCGCCAGGGCACAACAGCGCACGTTCTTGTGGGCATGAGCTTGATATCGAAACTCGCGCAGTAACGTTTCGTGGTATGGAACATGAGCTTCATGCTGAAACTCGCGCGCAATAACGTTTCGTGGTATGAAACCATTAGCAGTCACTGTCCTCTCCTCCCCCTTACTCCGGACCGCGTGGGCACCGACACCTGCACCCAGCGCCTCCTCTATGTCTCCACCCGTCGCCCCCCTCCTGCCCCTGCCCCCTGGCTCCCCCACCCCCGCCTGCCTTCTCCTACCGTATTCTCCTTCGTATCCTACTTGTACGCATCCCCCTCACCTTGACGGCGGGCCACTGGCGCGTGTAGGTGCAGGCGGCCAGCGAGGCAGCCAGCAACCCCATGGACAGGTAGAAGTAGTCGGCTGTGTAGATGTGGTCCAGCTGCAGGTTCAGGATGAGGTCGCCGGTCAAGAAGCCCAGCACCTTGTCGGCGCCGTCCGGGTAGTTGACCAGGTAGTACTCAATGGACTGTTTCGGCGGTAGCGAGAGGTGCGCGGGGGGCATCGTCATAAAATGGGAAAGGAGAAGGGAAACGGGAAGGGGAAAGGAAAAAAGGCAGTCGGACGGCGCAGGACGGCATACAGGACCGTGTTTGCGCCCAGCACAGAAGGGGGGAACCTATGTATCGCCTAGCTTGCGCAGCTCCGCACGCGTTTTATCCAGTTAGCTTTCCCCTCACTGCCAAGTGCCGCGCACCTTGTTCTGGGGAATGAACGTGCCCAGCCCCGACAGCACGGCAATGAGGGCCATGATGGCAATGGCGCGTGGGAGGGAGGACAGCTCCTTCAGAAGCCGACGCCATGCCACCTGCAGTGCGTTCGACTGCACAAGTGTGCCGGCGCTTGCCGTCCCGCCTGGCAGCCCCAGGCCCGACGTGCTGGGGGCATCGTCCGTTGGCGAGGGCGCGTCGGTGGGTTTAGGTGCCTTCAGCACGTCCAGCGTGGGAGGCGCGTTTCCCAGCCGCAGCTTTTCAGTCACGTTGAGCTTCTTCTTATCTCCCGATTGACCTCCTGTATTTTGGGTTCAGCAAGGCGTGGGCTGGTTTACAGGACAGTGGGCGCGGTGGGCATCTTTCCACGCATGCTTGTCTCGCGTGTTAACGAGTTGATGTACGTTTAACATTCCATGCGTTGCCCTTCAACGTTTGTTAGCCAATTGCATATATGTTAGCGTCAGCAACCTACCTTTGGCTAAACAGCGAACGAACCGCCGCCCGGCAATTGCTTGCAGGGGTCGCCCAAACTGCAGTAGCTGCAGCGCGTCTGGTCGAGAGAGACATCGCGAGCTTGTAGATGCGAAAGAGCGCATTCCTACAGAAGGGCGGAGTGAAAGTGCGGGGCCTTGAAGCAAAGCTCGCACACAGACGTTTGAAGTATTCCCGTAGCTCGCGGTATCTCAGGCTTAGTTGGCAATTACATCGCAAAGATGGTGGTCATCGCCCATTTGGGTTCTAGCGTCTGGGTTCGTGCCGAGGATTCCGGCCCTTCCTCTGCCGATACGTCCCCGCGCCCCGGCTTCTGCACGCATCAATCACATGGCGCAGCATGCCAGCACTGCTTAATTATGGTCAAGCGGGCCAAAACTTGAACACCTCGCCTGAACCTTCAGCCATCCTGGCCCCGCGTGGTATGAAAGTCCGACCAAGCAAGGGTCGGCCATCTCCGGCCCGAAGGGAAACTGCCCTCACCCCGGTTGGCTACCGACCTTATACAACCGTGCATTGTTTCGTCGCACAAAGCGTGTCTTGGGAGCAACACCATGAGTCAAAGCTAAGCCGAAGCCCGCCTACGTCCAACAACATGAAGCAACCCGTGTCTGCGCACATGGCGCTGCCTGCAGCACTAGACGCCAAACTAAGCCCCTGTGCCCAGCTATAAGCACCGTTGGGTATTTAAATGCTGCCGTTTCCTGCATTGATTGCTACCGTCTTAGCGGGGGGTGAAACCCCCCTGCACCCCCACAGGGGGGAGGGCCACCCCGCTGCCCTCCCCGCTGCTCCCCCCTCCTACCAGGAAGCGCTGGTCGCATCGTCGCAGACATGCCGCATTGCCGCAGACATGCCGCATTGCCCCTCGGAAAGCTCATGGGAAGGGGAGGGGGTGTGTCCCTCCCCCCACGCTTTGCTTTGCGTACGGGCGCATGCTGCGGGTGGGAGGGGAGGGTGTCCCTTCCCCTGCGGTGTGCCCATAGAGTAAAACACATGCGCTAAATTGAGTAATGTCGCTCCCCCGCAGCTGCTGAGTGATTTCGCAGCAGTGGTGCAGCCGGATAGATAGCTGGGCTAACCAGGCACGCTAGGCATGTAGTCCAGCGACGCCCAATCAGCCGCCAGCACAATACCAGCCCACTACACCACGCGTGCCCCATACCCGGCCCACACGGAATCATGCTGTCAAGCAGAACCTGACAGTCATCTGCAAACTGCACCGCCGTGGTGACGTCTGCGCTGTTCAGGTCCAGTCTGATCCCACTGCCCTGGCTCCGCAGCCAGCACAGCAGCGCTTGGGCCACGAATAGGTACAGCACCGGTACCAGGGGACAGCCTTGCCGCACGCCCAACTCCTTGCTGACGGGGCGGGATAGGCTGCCGTTGACTAGCGCCTGGGCGACTGTGGATGACAGAAGCAGGGAGACCCACCCCCGGAGGTTGAGCCCTGCGCCCAAGTGCTCCATCGCCTGCAGCAGGAAGCTGCGGTTCACCGTGTCGTACGCCTTGGCGAAGTCCAGGAAGGCAATGACCGCTGAACGGCCCTGCTGCTTCAGGAGATGAGGGATGTGCCGGAGCGTGTGTGGTGTTGTATCCTATCAGTCTGCCGCTGAGGAAGGCTGTCTGTTAGGTCTGTTCCACGTCAATCTCCCGGCAGCTAGCTCAGTTCGCATTCGCAGTTTAGCGCATGCCCGTAGCGGTATCTGGGTGCATCATTCCCTGCGACCTAGAACAAATTGAACCCTCTGAGCGCCCGGGAAAGTGGACGGATGCCGGATGGAGTATCAGTGATGTGTGGATCCTCGCGCACTGGGTTAAAGTTACAAGTCGGAAAGCATCAGGCTGAGCCCACGCTCACACCACCCTGCCGATCAATGTATGCTCCAGGGCCTGCCAGGGCAGGTGCCTGCGTGCAATGCCTAGGGTCGTCTGGGGCGCCAGCCATGCCGCTGCAGACCGTGTTCAGCCCTGTTCAGGGCCCGCGGCACCTCCATAGCGTGCGCCACCATCCATTAGGCATGTCCACCAAAATCGGCGCTGGCTCTGCTTTCAGGAGCCACCCTACGGTGGTTCCAACTTAGACCTGAGCTGCACACATAATTCACTCCCTGCCAGCTGCGCATGTCCGTAGCGCTGAACACTCTGTTACCTACCTAGCGCGCTTCTATCTAACAATCTGTCAGCCACGCTTCAATCCCCAACAAGATAAGTTCCCTCGTCTCGAAGTCAAAGCATGACATAGTAGTTGAAGCGTCCCTTGTCCACACGCGCGACGGGTACGCCCGCACCCTCAGTCGTGGTCACTGCGCTGCGCGCACACAGCCAATTGGCCCTACATCGTCACCCAAGGACACAGCTCTGATTCACCTGTCAGTGTGGCCTACACCAAGCCCCGATCATAGCTAGCGCCCTCGAGTACGCGCGCAGATGCGGCCCCCATTCCTCCATACACAATTACGTTGCGCCTGCGTTACTGCAGCATGTACCTGCACATAGCGTTATCTAGCCTGGAGTCTGCGTACACCGTGTCGATGCTAATTCCTACGCTAACTGCTATTTTCCCGCCTTCTAGCGGGACTCCGGAACAAGGAGGCTCAGGAGGTCCTCCACCTCGCCCTCGTCCTCAGCCCCCGCAGTTGCTGATGTGGGCATGATGTGCGGCGCCGGCACGCCACCCGCCGCTGCGGCCGCCAGCTTGTCCTTGAGCCGGCCGGCGCGCGTCTCGGTACGCGGCTGCATGAAATATGGCAGCTGGGCCTTGGGCTGCGGCTGCAGCGGTGCCTGGTGTGGCATGTAGGGTTGCGTCTGAGCCAAAGGCTGCCGCGACGGCTGCAGTGGCTGCTGGGCCTGGACATAGCTAGGCTGGTAGCCTGGCTGGTAGGCGGGAGCCTGGTAGGTGGGCTGCATGGGCTGCGCGGCGCCGTACACGGGCGGCACGAAGCCGTACGCACCAGTGCCGGGCATGGGCGCGAGCCCTGGCAGCGCGCCGTACACGCCTTGCTGCGGCGGCGGCTGGATGACGGGCACCCACGTGACCTGCGACCCCGCCGGCCAGCCGGCCTGCGGTGGCAGCGTCCAGGAGGGCGGGGCGGCCGCGGCCTGCACGCCCGCCTGGCCCGGAGCCGCCGCGCCGCCACCGCTGCTGCCTAAGCTGCCGCCGCTGCCCAGAGGCACCGCGATGGGCATCTGAGGCATCTGCACTGAGGCCAGGGCACTTGGCGCCATGAGAGCGACGAATCCGCCGCCACCCGGCATCGCCATGTAGCCGACCGCCTGCTGCGGGTAGAACTGCGGCTGTTGCTGTGCCGGCTGGGAGTACTGCGGCGGGGGCTGGTAGCGCGGGGCTTCGTACGCCGGCTCCGCCGCCGTGGTCTCGCTGCGCTGTTGCTGGTGCGCTGTTGCAGGGGCGGCGTTCTCAGCAGTGGCCACGTTGCCGGTAGCCGCGGGGGCAGTGGACATTGTGGGCGTCGTGTCCGGGGCGGGAGCAGGCTCAAACCCGTCAGACAGCGGCTTTTGCGCTGCGGGCTGGCTTGCGGGGGCTGATGTCTGCGCGCTGGCCGTCTGGCAGGTGGTAGCAGCCGCGGCTTCGCTGTCCAGCATAGCCTGACGCTGCCGCGCGGCCTCAGCCTTCTTCTTCTCTTCCTCCTCCTGCTGCGCCCGCCGCTGCTCTTTCCAGCGCTGCTGCAGCTCTGCCACCTGCTGTTGGACCCGTCGCTGCTCCTCTTCTTCCTGCCGCCGACGTTCCTCATCCGAGTCCGGCTCCTCCGCAGCCTCATCATCCTCATCGAGCTCCTCGACCTCGTCGTCGCTCTCGGCAGGCAACCCATCGCGAGCCCGCTGCGCTGCGGCTGCGGCCGCCAGGGCGGCCGCGAATGACACGCAGGGAATCTCACCAGAGCGCTGTGCGGTGCTAGTGGTTGCGGTTGTCGTGCTTGCGTAGGTGGTGCTGCGGGTGCTACTAGTGTGGGTGGTCGTGGTGGCCGCGGGTGTTGGGCGTTGCTGGGGCGGTGGCGGCGGCGGCCGCGGTGGCTGCGCAGGCAGCTGCGCCCGCACCTCCTGATGCGCCCTCACCACAACAGGCTCAACCTGCGGCCCCTCCTTCCTCCAGCGCTTGGGGGATTCTGCCCGCCGCCAGCGCGCCTCCATACTCGCCTGGGCCTGCAGTGTGCGCCGCTCCTGCTCGGCCCGGCACGCCTCTTCCTCCGCACCCGCCTCCGCCGCGGCAGCCAGCTCCTGCTCCTCATGCTCGGCCTCGTCAGCCCAGTTGAACTTGCCGGCCGCAGCCGCCGCGGCAACGACAGCCTCGAAGGCATCGCTGTCGCTCACCTCGGCCGCAGCGCCGCCAGCTGACGCCCGAGATTCTGCGCCGGACAGCTCAGCGTCAACGCCGGAGCTGCCGGTCGCCGCGGGCGGCGTCGCGGGTGCCGGTGGCACGTGGCATGCCTCGCTGGCATCCGGCGCCGGCAGTCTCTGGCACTTGGAGTCCTCCACGCTGCTATCTGTATGCACCTCTGACGGCTCAGCAGCAGCCTCAGCTGTGGCGGCGGGTGCTGGCACAGCCGCAGCAGGCGTCGCCTTTTTCTGGCCACGCCCCGGCATGCGCATCACAGCCCACTGCCCGCAGAAGGAGATGGGCTGCGGCGCCGCCGGCTGCGGGTCCGACTCCTCCTTCTGGTGCTCGTCCTCATAACACTCGTCATCGTCCGGCTCCGGCGGCGGTTTGGCTGCAATGGCCGCCCACGACCTAATGCCTGTTGCCGTAGAAGGCGGGGGCGCAGCTGCCGGCGCAGCTGCCGGGGCTGGTGCGGACATGGAAGCGGGCTTTGGCGCGGGAGCAGGCTCGGGCGCGGGCGACTGAGCCGAGGATGGTTGGGTGCTGGTGGATGCCGCCGGCACTGGCTCATGGCTTGCTGGCGCTGTCGCAGACTGACTCTCTTGTGAAGGCAGCTCCGGCTGCTCAGGCATCCCTAACTGCGCGGACGCAGCCACCGTGGCTACTTGCCTCGCCTCCTTGTCCTCCTCAAGCGCCTGCGTACCAGCTGGCGTCTCCGAGCTTGGAGCTAGGACAGTCTCCGCGTCAGCAGCACACGCAGGCTCATCGTCCTCGCAGCAGTTGATCATATCAGCGGGGGCTGTCTGCGGGGCAGCAGCGGGCTCAGCAGCGGCTGGGGCCGCTGGATGTGGCGACGACAAAGCCGCCCGCCACGGCTGTGCCGCCGGGTTGAGCGACTTCTGTGCTGGCTCCGAGGCGGAGCTGTAGAGGCTGTCCGAGACCTCATTGGACCCGCTTGACCCCACCAAGCGCTGTTCGCCATCCGCCTCTGCCGCTGCAGTCCAGGGCTGCGCTGCCGGGTTCAGTGACCTGCTGGCAGAAGACGACTGGGCACGGCTGGCCGCCGTGTCCGCAGACGCAGCAGCTTCGGACATCTGCGAGTCGCACTTAAACAGCGCAGCGGGCCAGGGCGCCGCCGACGGGTTCAGCCCCTTGGCGGGCGCCTCCGACTGCACCGTTGCCGCGGCAGTGAGCTCATTAAATGCCGCTGGAGCGGAGGCAGCCTCCGGTGCGGCTGGAAGCTCCTCAGCGGCCGGCACAGGCGACTGCTCGGACGGCGCAACCGAGGCAACCGAGGCAGCCGCGGTGGCGGCCTCGTACCAGGCTGACACGATGCTCCAAGTGGAGGCAGGTGCTGTCGTTGCTGCCGCCACAGCCTCCGAAGGGGCGAGAGCCGGAGGGGGTGCGGCGGGGGCCACCGCTGCTGCAGCTGCTGCTGCCTCCGCAGCTGCCGCTGCCTCCGCAGTTGCGGCTGCCTCCGCGGCTGCCGCCATAGCGGCCAGACGCGCGGTGCGAGTTGCCGCTGCCAACTCAGTAGCTGCCACCGCAGCCGTCACCGCACGCACGTAGCTGGTGGGTAGCGCCGCCGTGGCGCCAGACGAAGCAGCAGGCTCATCCTCAGCGCCACCGCTGGGCGCGGCATCCGCCGGCTGCTCCAGCCCTAGCGCGCGCTGCTCCTCCCCATCCGACAGGTCGCTGTCAGAGTCGCGGGCGGGCGCGTCCTCAACCTCCAGCGCAGCAAAGCCGCTGCGGGTGGCAATGCCCTTGCCCGCCGCCGCCTTAGCCGCCACGGCCGCCGCGATCGCGGCGGCTTGCTTGCCAGGTGCTAGTTGGCCCACGTTACGTGCCCGGTGGCTTGGCCTGGAAGGGAGAGCGCGGCGTGGTGAGTAAGTCAGCGCCGTTCCAGAAAGCAAGGCAGCGCACAAGTGGTGTGCACCTCAGGTCCGCCCTAAAAAGTAACTGCACCGCGATGTGTTCACTCACCTAGCCGTGGGCTTCTTCTTGGGCGCCGCCGCCTTCAGCCGCTGCACAACCATAGCCAGCCGCAGCTCATGGCCGCTGTGGCAGCGCGTGCACTGGGGGCCCTGCAGGCGTTCAAGTTGACAGACGGACTGGATCAAGCGCCCTTTGGGGACTACATTCGCGCATCAAGTGATACTGGACAACTACATCCAGGAATCCAACCTGAGAGACAAGAACTCCGGTTGCGCGCACCTGAGCGCAAAATCCAAGGTAAAATGGCCAGCCCTCTGGCCGCACCGCCGCCGTCGCAGCCGCGTACATGGCTTCCCGCTCGTCGTCCTGCGACTTGGCAGCCTCGCTCGACTCCTCCTGGGCCTCGCCCTCCGCTTGTACAGCGGTATGCGAGGTGCATGCCGACTGTCGCACACATACATTGCCACAAAACCAGTAAGCACAAGATTGCACACCATGACTGCACAACCAGACCAGCTTGCAGAGTGCACCCAATCCGTGACAGTCAATCTTCTTGCTTTTCCAGCTCTCCTTGCGTGGTGGTCTTACCGGGCTTGCTGCTGGTGACTGCTCGGCCGCCGCGCCGCTGTTTGCCATGGCCGCTGCCAGCGCAGCGCCATCCATGCCACCCTCCACTGCCGCAGCCACCAGGTCAGTCAAGGGCCCGCACCACGTGTCCGGGTCCGAAAGGTGCAACACCAGGCTCTCGCACGGCTCTGCCACCAGCGCCTTCAAAGGCTGCAGCAGTGCCTGCACAACCGTACCGCTGGAGGCCGCAGGTCCTGCAGTCTGCGCCGGCGCACTGAATGCATAGCCGCCCATGGCAGGTGTGCCAGAAAGTGGCGCTGCTGCCGCTGGGGCGTGCAGGGCGGCGGGCCGCGCGGCGTTCAGCACCGGCGGGGCCATGGAGGCGGCGACTGAGGGCGACGGCTCGTAGGCGCCCTGGGTGGCAGCCACGAGCGGCGCCACGGGATCCAGGTGCCTGCGTCCGGGAGCATGAAAACAGCCATGTAGGAATGAGTCTGACTTTGTACTTTCGAACACCGGAAGTAAATGCTGGCCAAGCAGCTGAGAATGCAGGACTGAGCGGCGGGTAATGCTTTGCTTCTAGGCGCTCACCTCCACATGTGGCCGAAGGGGCACAGCAGTGCCGCGCCACGCCGGCCGGGATGGCACCACGGGCTTGTGCAGCGCACGCAGCGCAGCAGCGGAGCAAGCTCCTGTGGCACGCCGGAAATGGGAGCTGTGCAGGCTCCCCAGGCCTCCGACCCCACGCCGCCCTCCTCGTCATCCTCCTCAGCTGCCGCGTTGCGAGCAGCAGCTGCGGCCGCTGCCAGCAGCGCAGCCGCCTTACCCGGGGGCATGGGCGGCAGGCCGGCCGCCTCCGCTGCCAGCTGCAGCGCAGCGACCGTGTCGGGGTCCCCACGCATGTCCAGCGGCGTGCGCGGCAGCCGCAGCAGCCAGCCTGCTTGCCGCTCCGGACCCAGTCGCATCTCCGACATGATGGCACTGCAGGTGAATAGGGGGGACCAAAATTCGACATGCTGACAATTTCGTGCAGTCGTTTACAGCACGATTTAGGTGTCCGTGCGGAAACAGCGGCTGCACGGATGCAATACATATGTTTACTTTGTGTGACTCTCTCGTCCCGAATACGCCAGCGTGTATCATGCACACGATACAACTCACTCGCTCTGCTGCAGGTGCCACGCCACCGTCTCTGCATTCAGCAGCTCGTTGCGCAGCGAGGTGACGGTTATGGGCGCCAGCAGGATGCGGTCTTCGGGCGGCACCCAGCAGGAGGAGCCGGAGGAAACAGATGCCCCCGAGGAAGCAGCGTTGGCGGCATGGTTGGAGGCGAAGTCCTGCGACGGAAAGTCGTGTGAAGCAAAAGCATTAACAACTACGAAGTGCTCATGAAACCAAACGGCAACCCCACCATTTGTCCCATGACAGCTTGTTGCTCATACCTACAGCGGCCCCAACTCCATACTCACCACCCACAGACGGATCACGACAGCGTTGCCGTACACACGCTGGCCCAGCAAGGCGCTCATGGGCGCATTTAGCGCCAGGCGCCGGCGCCGCCGCTGCATGAGCTGCCGCTGCGCCGCCACCGCAGAGGTGGGGCGGGTTGCGCTGGGCACGAGCGTCGGCGGCGCCAGCGCAGGCGCGGCGTACGGGTCAGAGCGCACCAGCACCACCGCGTAGTCCTTGAACGCCAGCACGCGCAACAGGTCGTCTGCGAGGCAGCGGGAGAATATGAATCATATGCAAACCAAGAAAGCGTGTTGCGTCACAGCGTCAGAAAGGGCGGACCGTGAAATAGCGCTGGAGTCGAGGCCTGCCACCCCGATTGCATGTTACTTTCGCAGACTTACCCTCGCCGACAGGCCGGCCGCGAACGCCGGCCCACCACTGCAGCTCGAAACCGTACAGCTGACGAAACAGCTCGGGCTGCCGCTCAAATGCGGAGCCTAGGCCGCGTCGAATGGCCGCAATCACCGCAGCGCCGCGGGTCGGGCCGAACATGAGAGGCATGGGCGCCAGCGCCGGCGGCAGTGGGAGCGACGCCGCGCGCAGCAAGCCTTGCTGGTGCATATGACGCGCACGGTACAGCTGCTGCAGTTGTGCAACGGCAGTCTGAGCCTGGCCATGCTGCTCGCCCAGCTGCTGTGCGTCTGTCACGGCCGGGCTGTCGCCGCCAGCGCCGCCCATGCGGTGGTAGCCGCTGCCCGCCTGGTAGTAAAACTGCACCGGCGCTGCATGGTGGGACAGCCGAGATGCCTGGTGGCCAGCGGCGGCGGCGGAGTGGGCGGCAGCTGAGATCGGCCGTGAGGTCATAGGCAGCAGGTCGTCGTCGCTAGCGTCCTCGAAGAGGGTGGCCGCGGCGGCGCCGGCCAGCGGCACCAGCTTTTCAAAGCCAGGCGGTACCGGTGGCGCAGAGCCATGACCAGCGGCCAGATAGGAATGACAGGGCTGCTCGCCAGGGCAGCAAGCGTCGAATCCGCAGTGCGTCAGCGAGCTGGATGGGGTCTCTACCGTGCAGCCAGTGTAGGGCGTGCTGCAGTTGCTGTCTGCCGCGGTTAGCCACGCCCGAGAGCCGTCAATGCTGTAAACGCCGATGTGACTGTCGAAGCTGGCAAGGCTGCAGCTGTCCAGGTCGGCGCCGGTGCCCGTGGAGGCCGTGCCGGACGCGGGAAGCCGCGGTTGGATGATGGGGAGGGGCGGAAGCGGCAGCGGCACCTCCCGCAGTGCGACCACGCCTGCAGGCACAGTTTACGGCGCAGATCAAGCATTTAGCCGCGAATCATAACGTATCATGCAAGTTTGAAAGCCAGGCGCTGACGGTGATGATAAGGACGCAGCAAAACGAGCAACAAATGGTTCACAACATCCTGATCTAGTGCCCGGGCCAGCACGCCGCGCCGGCCGGCAGCCTCGCCCCGACCGAAACCTGCTGCAACCGCAAAAGATATATCCGCCGGCCCTGGTCCCGCCCGAGGAGGGCCGCCTGGCCCACACTTATTGTTCGCTCATGGACACAACAGGGGTTCCCCCGCGTACCGCTGCGACTGGCGATTTCCTCCAGCGTGCAGTATGCAGGCACCACAACACACTGCCAAACATGCTGCCTCGTGCCACTAGAGGCTGCGTTGCTTGCGACGGGACCGCCAGGAATGGTGGTTTGGCATGAGTTCGGCTGGGCGGTCGAGGCGCCCTCCGCAGGCGCTGCGGCAATTAGTCCACGCGCCTGGAGCTGAGCGAGCTTATAGGCAGCTCGCTCAGCCACCAAATCTGCCTTCGGCGCCATTTCTCGCTAGTACTACGCTATCATACTGTCAGCACACGCAGGCGGAATAGCATCAACAAACAAATATTTACGAAGGGAACGAGCTTAGTCGGCGCTCCTCGCCGGTCCTGACAAGAAATGAAGAAAAGGGCTTGCGATGGGACAGCCTAAATGGCGGGCCCGAAAGGGACCGTCCACTTTCTTGCCATTTTCTGGTGTGCCAACATAATTTTATCAAAGCTAAATGCGCTGAACCCAATCAGAGATACCTATGCGTCACTGAAATTATGGACAAAAGCCCCGCGGCGCTTGAGCTGCTCAAGGCCGAGTTGCAGGTGTGCTTCTTTGGGTAATGTCATGGGGTTACATGACTGAACACCACGAAACCTAGCACAGCTGTCTTTGAAAAGTGAGCTGTCTCCAGCGTTTCTGGATGCTTCGCTCTGCGTTTGCGGGAGGCGTCTGATAACACAAGAGTGATACGTAAGACCATGTGGGTGGCAGCCCTTGACGGACTGCCTATGGCAAACTCTCGACGTCCATGAGCCTGCCATCCTCTCCTGCCTCGCTACACGCCTTTGTCGAGCTGCAGACGCATCGACGGACCATCGCACTGCTGTGTGGCAGGGGCACGCACGACCAGGCAGCCGCAGACGCCCCCATAGCGCTGCGTGTGACGAGCGGCGACGGCGGGGATGCCGGTACTTCTGCCTGTGTGGGCAGCACCGGCAGTCGAAGGGACCAATGCGCGGCTGGACAGCCATCCGTGAAAGAAGTTGCAGCAGCTCTGGGAGACGTGGCTGCGGCAGCGTATCTGGCTGTAGCCAGCACGACTTGCTGCGAGCTGTCCGGGGATGTGGAGACGGATATCAAGCCAAGCGACCAAGGGCCTGTCGCCGCACGCCGACAGCGGCCCAGAACGGCCTCGAAAGGCGTCCGACGTCACAGCTTAGCAGCCTCGGGATCACCACAAGCGGCAGCTGCAGCAGCACAACCCGAACAAGCGCCTTCAGGGCGGGCGCCGTCAGTCGGCCGCGCCCAGGCGTACGGGTCTGGGACGCACCGGGCGGGGGCATTCGTGCGCTCAATGCTAGCAGCTTCAGGGTCAGCCGTTACAGAGGAGCTGAGAACCAACGGCGCCAGCAACGTCAAGCCCGCAACAGCAGCCGCCAGCAGTCGCAGCGGTGCTGCGATGTTTGCTGCGAAGCCATCTGGGCAGCCAGCGCCGCAGCGGCCGGAGTGGGTCGGCATCCGCAACATCCCCAAATCGTGCAGCGTCAGCTCTTGTGAACAGGGTGCTGGAGCAAGTAGCGGCGTGAGCCGCACAGCGGTGGCGACGACAGCCATGCGCAGCTGCAGCGCACCGCGCACTTGCAGTCGCACCAAGGACCGTGCAGCAGAGAAGCCGTGCAATGGTCGAGGGGCAGCGCCAGGCGTCAATGTCAAGGTTTCTGCAGCTACGGCGGCGCTGCCGCACGCAAATCCTGGCGCACCTGGTGCTGCTGCCGGCTTGGTTCAGCCGCCGGTTACAAATGCCCCTGACTCCGCAGCTGATGAAATCGCGCCCCAGGTGTTTCGCAGCAGCACTGCTGGGGACGCCAGTTTCTCTGCGCGGGCTGCGGGGCCTGCGTTCCCGGCTCTAGAGCGCACCATGCTACGGCGCCAGCGGCTAGCATCGCTTCTGTCGCGGGGGCGTGTTGCCACAGAAGAGTGCGCCGACAACAGCGCTGCGCTTGCAGGTCCAAGTTCAGTCGCTCGCTGCGCTTTGGACGGAGCAGCAGCGGATGCGGTCGCGGAGATTACGACGCCAGTGGTGGGGTCTTGTGCTGGCTCCGCAGTGGTGTCACACGGGCTGTGGTCAGCCATGTCAGGGGGCGGGGATACCAGCGCTGGCCACAATAGTCTCAGAGTGCCTGCTGGTGCAGGAGGAAGTCAAGGCTCAGCGGCGAGCAGTAATAATACGTCCGGTGTGGCGGCCGCCACTGCCATTAGTCGAAGCTCAGCACAGCTGGGATCGGCTGCTGCTCGTGCCACCACGCCACAGCTCGGTTCAGCCGCGGACGCATACGCTGCCCTGCGAGTCTGGCGTGCAAAGCGCGTATGGGCTGCCGCAGTGATCTGCACCGCAGCGCGGCGGTATTTGGACCGCAGGTAAGGGACGTGCAGCCACGTAGCGTTTGCAAAAGTCCAGTGCCATTTTGCGCAACAATTTGCACCGCCCCAACTCGCTCGCACTTGTGCACACGCTTACCCTCCGGCCTTCGTTGCATACCGTATATAGGACGAACGCGCAGGCACGGCGTGCAATGGTTGCGGCCGCGCACCTGACAACTGGCAAGCTGTCCCGAATCCTGGCTCGATGGCGTGCAGCGGCAACAGCGCGGGGCCTGCTACGGCGGCGATACGCAGGGTGAGAGCCATTGCGAAGCTTGGTGTTGTACACAACTCCCCTTGTTGAGTGCTGCGCCCCAGTGCACGTGTCTAATCAGTGACCGCGCTGTGCACCATCCATCGGAGGGTGGTTCCTAGCTCCGCGATTGCACAGTTCTTTCTTTTGACGAGGGGCCCCTGACATGCGACACCTATCATATGCAGGCTCGCCCTGCTGTCCGCTGAAGCGAGGCCGTATGCTGCCGAAGCGCTCCTGGCAGGCCTGGCCGGATCGGAGCTCGAGGAGCCTGCGGCAGGAACGGCGCATGCGAGGCACGCAGAACAGGAGGGGCTGGGCCTACACGCCCTGAGCCCAGCTCTGGCTGAAGCCCTTGCGTGGCTGTGTTATAGCCCTGCAGCGACATCTGCAGTTGGGGGTGGCAGCTACGAGCCGCCGAGCACATGTGACTACGGGTTGGTTCGTGGAGACCGGGGGTGGGGCAGCGCGGTGGCAACAAGCCACAGGCGTTTCTGTCGCGAGGGCATTGCCGCAGGCGGTGTTTTCGGCCAGGCTCTCGCGCACCGGAGGTGGTGGCTGCTGCGCGCGGCATGGTGCGGATTTGTCCTGGAGGCGGTAGCGCCGCTGCCGCAATGAAGCGAGCAGGTGTGGTGGCTCTAGGGCCTCGCTGCGACCGGCGTGGGCGTGCTCGCTACGGCGGAGGCGAGAGGAAATGAAGGAAATGATAATTAAAAAAGGCTGTCCTTTACGGAAACCTACAGCGCCGCTGCCGGAGTCAAATGGGCAGTTGTGGTGACTATACGGTCTCGCGGGGGGCGCGTGCAGGCGAGGGCGAGGGGGAAGTGACACCCGGATGGCGGCATCGCGGCCGCCGAGCGCATGCTCACCTTACTTGTATCATTATGTACAGTTTAAACATACCTACATGTATCAATCCGAAAATCAAACGGTAAACGAGTCGCGCGCCAGGCAGGCGCCCGGATCCAGCGAGCTGCGCCCCCGCAAGCCAGATCCCCGCAAGAGACATTGGCTCGCGCACAGCATATACTACATACCTCAGGCGCTTGATATGTACATATAGTCGCTAGCAGAACTTAGTATCGCAGCGTGAGAATCTGCCGGCCTATTACTCGCGCTTCCTACGCGCGACTTCGTGGCGCCGTTGACTAGAATACGCTTATTGAGGAGACAACATCAGTCGTCAAACGAAATGGTTCACCTGGTGGGTTGGCTCGCTTCTGGGTTCGAAGTGTCGCGCAGCATGTTTATTGGCCGCCTCGCCCTTTCCTTACGCAGGACTCGCCGCGTGGCCGGCAACCCACTCATCCAGCTATGGCATACAAGCCTGCACCCACGCAGTCCACCGGTAAGGAGGGGCTCGCTGGCAGCATCGGAAGCGCGACACCGCAGCAGGCGCAGCAGTTTCTCTTGGCGAGCGCCAACACATCAATTTTGTGGCTGAGCTGCGTCGTTTTCATCTGCTCATGACATCTTGTGAAGTTGTGCGATTGCTGCGTCGATGGACCCGGTCGCTACACCCCTTTTGGCGGCTTTCCACTCGCCCGCATGTCCCTGCACAACATGTCTTTTTCCTGCCAACCTGCCAACCTGCGCAGGAATTCGATTGGCATCGCACGTCAAGAGCGTAGACCGGCAAACTTTGCTAGTCAAGACAATACCACGACCCAGCACGAACGGCCGCCGTGGCCCGCAGGAGGGTGGCACGGTCTTGCTACCGCCGCAGCCGGAGGCACGCCCGATCCACGAGCGCATGCTGGACTTGCTGCTTCAACCCAGCCAGACCTTCAAGATTGAGCAAGTTCCGGACATTTCCGCCACGTTTACAGCACAAGAGTGTGCTGTAGTCATCAAGCGGGCTCGCCTCCTGTTGGCTGGAGAGGACTCCCTGCTGTACGTCGCGGGTGAGAGCATCGACACAATCGTGCGAGCAGGCGCAAGCTTTGAGGATATGGGTTTTGTCTGCCAGCAAGTTCGTGCAGCTGTCCGCTTTAAGATGAACCTGCTCCATTGCGCACAAATTGCCCACGCAGCTCCATGCCGCGTGGTGTCCGACCTCCACGGACAGGTGCGCATTCGTTCATACTGCGCACAGCAGGCTAGAGGCTGCCGGGCTAGCCGGGCAGCCGTGTTTCCGGTGTTCCCGCTCCACCATCCACTCTTCACTGAATCCTTATCCATCCACCACACCCACCCAGTTCGCGGACCTGATGCATATCATGGGCTGGTGCGGCGCACCGGACGGCAAGTGAGTGGCCAGGCCTGCCTATATGTGAACTGCCATTGCGTCTTTCCTCAGCATGGCCGCGAGCCCTGCGCTTTACTGAAAAGCCTCGAGCCTCGACTGCACAAGCTGTTGAGTGCACTATTCGGCCGTGCCGCCCGCAGCGTGCCCTGGGTGTTCCTGGGCGACTACGTGGACCGCACCGACTACGGGTGCGAGGTGATGCTGCTGCTGTACTCGCTCAAGATCAAGTGGCCCGACCGCATCTTCCTGCTGCGCGGTAACCACGAGATTGAGGGCATCAACGGGTACTACGGCTTCAAGGTACGGCAGTGGACGTGGCGGTATGGGTGGAAGGGCTAAAGGCGTGTGAGGCTTGTTCTCTACAGGCGTGGGAGAGCCAGGATACGTGTGTGCGCAAAGGCAGGCGGGCAAGCACATTACAAGTCCGACGTCGTGATATGGGTCAGGGCGCTATCCTCTTGCCCAGAGCCTCAACTCCACTCCAGCATGTGGGTCGGGAACTTCCCCGGGGGACAGGAGCATATGATTAGGATTTTGTCATCGATACCCCCCTTTCCCTTTTCCGTGCTACCGTTCAGGGAGAGCTGACATCCAAGTGGGGCCTGCACCACGGCACCACGCTGTACAACTCTTTCAACGATTCATTCGCGTACATGCCTCTGGCGGCCATTGCCATCCCACCTGGCTATGAGGGTGCGTCAATCCGCCACATGATGGCAATAGCCCTGTAGCGCAACGCATGCCGAATGACACGTCTCCCATGTATTGTCATGGGCCGAATGCAAGTAAGCCCCATTGTGACCATGCACGATCTGTCGCAAACCCACTTGCCAAAACCAGGCGAGGTTTCTGACTCCGATGACTCTCGGCAGCCGTCCGACAGCCCGCGGAAGCAGTTGCAGCCACAGAAGTACATCCCTGACCGCTACCTAATGATGCACGGGGGAATCGGGCGTCTGGAGTGGCTGTCGGAGATTGCGGCCGTGAAGAGGCCGCTGCGGGGCGCTGATGATGAGGAGTACGGCAGCGTGTTGGTGGAGGTGGTGAGTCCCTGAGCAGCAAACATGCGCTTTCCCGGGGAAACGAACTGCTGGAACACTGGGCATATCATTGGCTTCGCGTGGAACAGCAGCCATCGCTCCAATGAGCACGTGCTTGCGTGCCCTCTGCAGGTGTGGAGCGACCCCGCGCCAAACGACAATGACACCGGTTTCCGTAACTCCAGCCGCGACAACTACGCGGGCGGCATTATTTGCTACGGGGCGGACCGTGTCGAGGAATTTTGCAAGGTCCGCACAGGGTGGTGACTATTATTTGCAGATCTGGTTGTTTTACTGGTCGTAGGACTGCAAGCAAGGTGTGCATTCTGTGGGTGCCGAGTGTTGAGGCCTAGTCCGCCGAAACCGCTGTAGCACAAGCTATGGACGAAACGCTGGAATGCTGTGTGACTGGCAGCGCAGTTCCTGTTTATCACCCGCAATATGCAACCCATCCCCCTGTGCAGCGCAACCACATCACCGCAATTCTGCGCGGCCACGAGGTCATCCAGCAGGGCATGGAGGTTGCATTTGGGGGCCGACTGCTCACGTTCTTCTCGGCTCCCAACTATGCGGGCCGCGGTACAAATGACGGCGTCATCCTGAACCTCGCGCTTGTGAAGGATCAATACAGTGAGTGCGGGTTGCGCACGCACCGCGTGGCTCACTCATAGATACATGAATATGGAAAGTAGGCATGGGCTTTGGCTGTGTGTGCCCTACGCGACAAGCAAGTGGCCCTGACCCAAATCAGTGACATTTTTTAGCGTGCACCTGACGGCCCTGCTGCCTGGACTTACCTGCCTGCCCAACCTGTGCCGGCAGGTGGTCACACCAACATCGAGGTGCAGCCCATGTACTTTGAGGCTATGCAGTGCCAGATGTCAGCAGCCTTCGATGACGCGGCTAGCGAGATGACCGATATGGAGCCTCAGGATGTTGGAGATGATGACTCGCCGCTTCCTTCTGATGAGGAACTGCTGCGCATGCGTGAGCTGCTGGCGGGGCAGCAGCAAGAGCAGCAGGAGACCTCTGTTTACGAACGGTTGTCGGCAGACCAAGTGGCGATCACCGAGGTCCTCCGCAAAGTAATGAGGGAGGGAGCGCTTAAGAAGCAGGCGCAGCAGCAGCAGCAAGCAGGCACGGAGGGGCAGGCAGCGGCCTCGTGTTTCGAACAACATGACCAGAGGGCCGGCATGCCTTCCGGCACGGGCTCTGCTGAGATGTTCTGGTGGAGCACCGCGGCGCGCGCTGCTGAGGCTGCAAACAGCCCGTTCCCGGCTGACGGATCGGCATCTGCTGGCAGCGGCAGCCCTGCTGCCGCGGACGCGCAGGAGGGCGACGGAGATGATGAGATTGTTTTCGGCCCAGCAGCAGCGCGCGGCCCTGGGCACGTCGGTCCCGGCGGCGGGGGCAGGAGCCCCAATGGTGTGGCAGCTAAGGGCGCTGCAGCGGATGATGACACCCAGCGCGCCAGCGGCACGTTTCCAGCGCTAACGGCAGAAGCCCTCTGCACGCTTAACATTACGGCGCCGACGGGAGCCCGGCTGCATGAGCTGCGCAACCGCTGGTGGCTGCAGAATCACGCAGGGGCTGCTGAGCCCCAGCCAGCACCGGCGAGCATGGGCGTCAACCGCGTGCTAATGCCGCCGCCAGGGTTTGAGCACGTGAAGATCGTTAAGGCTGCTCCACCGCCACCTCCTGGCTTTGAGCTGCTGCCCAGGCCGCCGCCTGGCTTTGTGCCTGAGGTGGCACGCCAACCAGCTGACGCGAGTACGGTGGCAGCAGCAAATGCTCACGGTGATGGCGGCATGAACGCTGCTGACGCTGTGGCGGCCACCCAGCAGTCCACTGCTGGCGCGCCTGTCGGCAGCGGCGGCCTTGTCAGCGAGGTTGAAGCGGCTAACACCAGCGCCGAGGCAGATGGGTTCAGGGCAGCACTCGCTGTTGCGGCCTCCCAGCTGATTGCGGAGCAGTCAGCATCTGAGCTGGTGGCGCTGGTGCGCAAGAGCTCCACCGCCGGTGACGTTGGCGCATCCATGTTGCCGCCGGAGGCAGGGCTATTCCACAAGCCGTGTCTATGCGTAGCGCTGCAGTCCGCTTGCTTTGATGACGAGGATCCGTGGGACATGCCCGACATGAGCAAGGGCCCTTACGTGCAGCGGCCCTACAACGATGCAGTGGCTGTTGTGCCGCCAGCGCCAACCGCCGCCGCCGCCGCTGACAGTGGCGGCGAGAAAAGTGGCATGCGGCGCGGCACTAGCGGGTTCGGTTCACCAGTGAACAGCGGGGGTTTTGGATCGCCGGTGACGTCGCCAACTACGTCGCGCAGTGGCGGCAATGCCAGCGCTGTGAGCGCACGTCTCGATGCCGCAGCTGGTGGCTCAGTCGATGCGCCAGCGCTGCCCGGCAACGCTGCGTGCTCGCCGCCGCCGGCTAGCACATCCCCCGGAGCTGGTCTGCTAACTTCGCCTTTGCCTGCAGCAGCATCACCGCCAGCAGCAGCAGTCATGTCACCACCACAAACGGCCTTTGCAGCGGCTCGGCCGTCGATGCTAGCGCCGCTCCTGATGCAGACAGTTGGCGCGGCTTCAAATGCGGAGGTTGATGGCGACCAAGCCATGCAGGATATGAACGCCTGGCAGCCGCAGAATGGCGTCGAGGACGACACGGTGATGCGTGATGCGGGTGGCAGCGGCAGCATGGACATGGAGCTCAGCGCGGAAACTGAGCAGGCTGGGGGCGGTGCGGAGTTGGAGGCGCGTAATGAGTTCACACCAGCGGCGGCCACCTACTTGGTTGAAAAGAATTTCGTCAGTGACGGCGCTCGTGGAGCCAGACAGCAGCCCGCATCGCCTCAGCGCATCGAGGTACCGGCTACACTGACGCCGGCTCAGGGCGAGGCGGCGCTCTCTTTCCCGCCCACTTCGGTCCAGCCCGTAACGGGGATCCCGTTTCAGCTGGTGCCAGTAATGGTGGCGCCTGTCGCGCCCCGCACTGGCGCAGCTATGATGACGGGCGCGCAGGCCCATCCCATGCCCATAGTGACCGGATCCTGGAGCCCCTCGGGTGTAGTCAATGCATGCGGAGCAGCGGCGGCTGCAGCTAGTAGCGGCGGCAGCGGCGGCTTGCAGCTCATCCCGGTCCCAGGGACCGCTGCTGCGGCCTCGCCGGCTGCTGCCATTAGCCAAGCCGTGCCCTGTGCACCGCCCATGCTCTGCCAGGGACTGGTGAGCCATTCGGCCCGGACCGTCTCGGACCCGCTGCCGTCGGCCACCACGCGCATCCGGCCCGTCAGCATGGGTTCTGGTGGGGTAGCCGCAGCCGCTGCTGTGGCCACTTCACCACTGGGCGCGGGCTCTCGGACAGGGGCTGGATCACCGGTAGGCGGCCCCGCACCAGGTGTGAGTGCATCGACGGGCTCACCCAATCGTCTGGCACGGCGGACATCCGAGGGCAGCGCGAGCACGCAGGCAGTGATCCAGCACGCACCCGACCCCCGCCGCCCCACGCCTCCGCGAATGTGCCGCGACCTGGGCGTGATGGTTGAGGACGAGGCCAGTCAGTGATACAATGCATATAATGCACGTGAAGCTTGCAGCCGGCTGCCAAGCGACTCGCTTAAGCCAGATTGCATCCGGCGAAGGGGATTGCCTTACTTGTAGGTGCGCATAGGTGGAAGGACCAATTACGTGCAGTCGGGCAGGTCAGGGGAACCACAGCGGTGAAGATGCTCAGATAAGTGTGCGAATGCGCTACGGCTGCCACATCAGAAAGATAAGTTAGTAGATGTACTGCAGAGATGAACAGGCCCTGAGGCGGCGCATGACGGTGCGCGAGGTGGGGGCATGAGGGGCAGACGTGAAGTACAGATTTTAGCTGGAGAGCCAGCATAGGCGAGCCAAAGCAACAGGGAAGGCTTTGCTGCGCAATGTGTGATGGCCACTGCGCGGGTATGACTCAGATGGGCTCCTGGGTTGGTGGCACCGCAGTCGGCGTCAAGCGGGGAGGTGGATAAGCGCCGCGACCATCGCGGATGCGTAAGCGAGGGCAGGGTTTGTGGTGAGGGGTTGTGGCATCTCGCGTCCATGGTGCTGTACCATGATGTGTACTCTCTGAGTCCAGTGATCAGTGATGAATGCAATACGGGTTGTCCTTTACGAAAGCCTGTAGCACCTCTGCCGGACTTCATAAGGCAGGTGTGGTGGCTACACGGTCTCGTGGGGGGCGCGTGCAGGCGAGGGCGGATGGCGGCATCGCGGCCGCCGAGCGCATGCTCACCTTACTTGTATCATTATGTACAGTCTGAAAATACCTACATGTATCAATCCGGAAATCAAACGGTAAACGAGTCGCGCGCCAGACAGGCGCCCGGATCCAGCGAGCTGCGCCCCGCAAGCCAGATCCCCGCAGGAGACGTTGGCTTGCGCACAACATATACTACGTAGCTCAGGCGCTTGATATGTTCATATAGTCGCTGACGGAAATCTGTATCAGTCGCGCTTTCTTCGAGGGTGCGTCCCGACTTCGTGGCTCCGGGCAGCTATGATTCCTTTCTGATGTATCTTTGAATAGTTAATCGCAGTTTGATCGGTGAGCTGTATTGAAAGAGAGGTCGCGCAAGCATGTCTGATGGCGGCCTCGTATTTGCCTTCTTCAGGACTCTCCCGGCTGTTTACAAATGACAAATGACCACACAACAGCAGCGACGAAGTCAGCAGGTGCGGATTGGCCGCACGGAAGGCTTATCAGCAGAAAAGACCGCCGCAGGCGCAGCATCGCCTTTTTCTCGAGCGCCCGGTCGCGGCGCGGCTGGGGCGCTTTGAGGCAATTACCAGGCCATTTGCCACTATAGATGAGTGTAGAAGGTCGAGATCCACGCCTGTGGCTGCCACACCCCTGGTCGTGGTTTCCCTCCCAAGAGTGTCAACCTTGCCCTACCTCAATGTGTGCAGGCATCCGGCTGGCACACCACATCAAGAGTATAGACCAACAGAACCTGCAAGTCAATACAGTACCACTGACCAAGACTCACGGCCGCCGGGCTCCGGCGGTCCCTGGTAAAAATGGCCTGGGGAAGTCACCGCCGCAGCCGGAGGGTGCCACCGCCGCACGCCCTGTCCACGAGCGCATTCTGGACCTGCTGCTGCAGCCCAGCCAGACTTATAAGGCCGAACGCATACCGAGCATCAGTAAAGCCTTCACACCCGAGGAGTGCATGATAGTGATTAATGAGGCACGCCTGCTGCTGGCAAAGGAGGACTCGCTCCTGTACGTCGCAGGTGCGCATTGGAGGGCTTGCAAGACCATACTGGTTTTGTGGCTCCCAGCCACGTGGCGTGCGCAAACGTGTGGATGGTTAATGGGAACCGCAGTTTCTTTGCATGTTACCCCTGTCTGCGTTGGACCCAACATGTGCCTCACTGCCAACCTTTCGTGCAGCTCCATGCCGCGTGGTTTCGGACCTCCACGGTCAGGTGCGCAACCTTTTGTTACCGTGCACTGCAGACTCCCATGCATGACATTTGAGCAGCAAATTGGCCCATCCAGGTCATCATGGCCTTCTTAAGACTACCCCGCCCATCACCCAGTCACCTGCCCGGCTGCCCCGTGTTCTCTTTTTGGGCTGAGCCACAGCAGGCTAGAGGCTGCCGGGCTAGCCGGGCAGCCGTGTTTCCAGTGTTCCCGCTCAACCATCCACTCTTCACTGAATCCTTACCCATCCACCACACCCACCTAGTTCGCGGACTTGATGCACATCATGGGCTGGTGCGGCGCACCGGACGGCAGGTACGTGCCGGCGGCTTTAAGTCTCCATTTCCCATGTCCCCACAGTCGCCATTTAGCGCATGCCCAGTCCATTCCCTTCATGAGGCCCGACATGCCTTGAAGTGGGTTGCCGTTTTATCGTTCATTGGCCCGCTTTGGTGCTGCGTGCTATGCATGCCCGCAGCGTGCCCTGGGTGTTCCTGGGCGACTACGTGGACCGCACAGACTACGGGTGCGAGGTAATGCTGCTGCTGTACTCCCTCAAGATCAAGTGGCCCGACCGCATCTTCCTGCTGCGCGGCAACCACGAGATTGACGACATGAACAGCATCTACGGCTTCAAGGTGCCACGAGTATGATATTCGAAGTCACGTAGTGCATGCCGAGACAACTGCTGATTTGTATTCAAATATCGTATCTTGTCTTGTGATGTGCCGGGTGGCTGGGGCCACACTCACGCATCGCGGGCGGATGTTTGAGCCGCATGGACGCAGTGCGACCAGTCACACCCGCACGCACACATTACCCCGCCCCCGTGTTGCTACCGTCAGGAGGAGCTGACATCCAAGTGGGGCCTGCAACATGGCACCAGGATGCACAGTGCCTTCAACGAGTCCTTTGCCTACATGCCGCTTGCGGCCATTGCTACGCCGCCGGGCTATGACGGTGCGCGGATGCCGTGTTTGTGTGCAGATGGCTTGCTTTGCGTGTCATATGTCAAGCCCAGGACCACGCCCTCACATTGAATGCAGGCAAAGTGGACTCCAAGAGCTTTGAGGACTGGCGCGAGCACACGGACAGCGTCCGCACGCAGCTGCAGCGGCTGCAGCCCCAGCACCGTGGCCATGTCCCCGACCGCTACCTGATGATGCACGGCGGAATCGGGCGCCTGGAGTGGCTGTCGGAGATTGCGGCTGTGAAGCGGCCGCTGCACAGCTGCAAGCACCATGCGAAGCATGCAGATGTTCTTAGCGAGCTGGTGGGTTGCTTCTTGGGGGTTTGTGTGGGATCGTTCCCTCATCCATGATGGGTTAGTCAGGCTGAATCCTGTTATGGATTCCATGCGAAATGCATGCAGGTGTGGAGCGACCCAGCTCCCAAGGACACTGACAAGGGCCTGCTGCCAAACAAACGTGATGGCGAGAAGGGCGGCATCATCTGCTACGGGGCGGACCGTGTCAAAAACTTCTGCAAGGTGTGGCTAGTGTGCGCGCTATGTAGGCGGAATTGTGAAGTTCGGTCCGCTGAATCCGCTATAGGCCTACAGCGCACGCTGCAGGCGAATGGCTTTGTGACTGGCAGTGCTGTTCTTGTTCACCACCCGCAATGTGCAATCCACCTCCCCGCATGGGCAGCGCAACCACGTCACCGCAATCCTGCGCGGTCATGAGCACATCCATGATGGGCTGGAGGTGGCCTTTGGCGGCCGCGTCCTCACCTTCTTCTCCGCCACCAACTACACTGGCAAGCACTCCAACCACGGCGTCATTCTTCACCTGGCGCCGGCTCCCACCGCACGTAAGATTGTGCGCTGGCACGCAGCTGCAGCGATGATGACCCCGGACGCTAGGGGCACCCTGTGTGGCTCTAGTGCTCCAGCGTGCTCGCACTCACTCGCAGTCCTAGGCGCGCCCGTTCCTCCACCGGCCTAAGAAGTCCTGTGCGCTACCTTGTCCTGCTCCCATCCTTGGTGTAGGCGGCATGCCCAGCATGGAGGTACAACCCATCCGCTTTGAGGCAGTCCCGGTCGACAAGCGCACCAAATGCAAGGGCAAGGGTGGCGTGCTGCGTGACGATGACGCCTCCAGTACCGCCAGCGACGCCACGGACTGTTTCTGGGGCCTGTACATGCCCTCAGACGAGGAGGTCCAGTGCATTCGGGAGATGGCCGCATCGGAGGATGAGCTCGCTGAGCATGCCTCGTGCGATACCACGCCAAGCAGCCCTGCTGGTCGGCCGGTGCAGCAGCTGCAACCCCAGCAGCCGCCGGCTGGCATGAGCCCTGGTCGGCGCAGTGGAGGCAGCGCTGCCCGCGCTTCCTGTCCTGTCACAGGGACCGGGGCACAGCACAGCCCTGGCAGCTTGCTTCCCAAGTTCGCGGCGGCTGCCATGCATGCGCTCAGCCTAACGCCGGCAGGCGCAGTCCTGCGTGAGCTCCGCAAGCTCTGGTGGCTGCAACACGGCCGCGGTGCTCCTCAGCAGCAGGTGACTCCGCAGCAGGCGCAGCAATCTACACCAGCGCACGCTCGCTGCCCTCCTGTACCGCCGCAGCCGCCGCGGCCGCCGACCGGAGACAAGGAAGTCCGCAAGGCCGAAGCGCCCTCCCTTGGCCCCACGGCCCCGACGGCTGTCCGGGCGGCAGCCAAGCACCTGGTGTCCTGGCCGCTGCCGGACTCGGCCCCGAGCTTCATGCCCGAGCCCCAGCAGGGTGTCAACACGCAGGCGCATGCCGCCGGTACGAAGGTGGCAGTTGCCGGGCAGGGTCAGCAGTTGCCGGGCAGGGTCAGTGCGGTGACGCCGCCGCCGCCGCCGCCGCCTGCAGCTGCCGCTGCGGCTGACTGCGCTGCGGAGCAGAGCAGCGCCGGCGGCAGCAACGTCACCACCGGCAAGGTGAACAAGTCGAAGAAGGCTCAAAAGCCGAGCAGCCTGCCGCTCAGCAAGGATGCACAGCTGGCTGCACAGCAGGCATGGCTCAAGATCAGAGGAGACACGAAACAGAAGGAGAGCCGGAAGTGGCTGAAGAGCAAGGAGCGGGAGAAGAGGAACAAAGCCGGAGCGGATGCAACGGCTGATATTAATGACATCACGCGTGATGCGGGCAGCGGCAGCGGCCGAAAGGGCACGGGACACTGCGGGGTGAAGGGCAATGGCAAGGCGGCGCCGGACCCCTGCCTGGACGCAATGACGGTGAAGGTAGATGTGGCCGTGCGCGCTTAGCGTAGGGTTTGCGGAGCAGACTTGGATCCTTAAGCTGGGATGGAGTCGTAAAGGTACAAGGGAGGATGCGGCCTGGCCTTCAGGCTTCACCGCTTATGGCTTACCGTATTAAACATTTCGGTTGAGTGATGCGGCTCAGAGGTTTGCAGCCTTCATCTACTTGTAGCGAGCAGCAGGTACCTCGAGGTCATTCACATTACAGCCGACACAAGGCGCCGCTTTGCGCAATGTCCTTTGAGCGCGATGTTCATGAAAAGCAACCAATCTTTAAATTTACTCCCCTCATTTGACCCATACCATCCCATGGATGTCTACCCCCCCCCAGCAGTGTCACATCTGTAACGTATGCACAATCCATATGTCCCGTACTTTAATCTACAACCTGTACGCACACACATACTGCTGCAGTGCCGCCCGAAGCCATAGAACCTGCCACTGACACTGGCTAACGCATGCCGCTCGCAACACACGGCCCGGCCGGCGCCGCGCATAACCCAAGTCCGCCACCCAGCCCAGCCAGCATGCCCTGCACACACGTGCGGATTACGGGATCGCTGCTGCCTATGCACTCCACCAGCACGCCGTACAACGCCGCCACCTGCGGCTGCTCCTTGGCCCACTGCAGCTTGCCTGTCAGCACCGTAGACGCCGCTGCGGGAGGCGGCACCGCAAGCGGCCCGCCGCCAGCTGCAACCACCGAGGCCGTCTGCTGGGCGGCTCCCGGTGTCTGCGTGCCGCCGCCGCTGCCGTCAGCAGCCATGCGACCTGACGACAACTGCCTCAGCCCACCGTTTGTGTTGGCGCCATCGCCCACCACTGGTGCCGCAGCGCCGGTGCCTGCAGCTGCAGCCATAGCGGACGACAGAAGCGCGCCGGTGCTGCTGTACGTCCGAGAGAAGAACGAGCCCTGAGACGAGGTGGAGCTGCGGCCTGCAAGGGCGCCGTTGAGTGGCCCTGAAGGCAGCGCGACGTCACCCGCCACCGAGCCCCCAGCTACCGACCCGCCGCCAGCCGCAACAGGGAGGGCGCTCAACGTGTCCGTGCCGCTGCTGCTCCGGCGCGACAGCACCGGCGGCGTCAGCACGCCTGCCGCGAAAGGTGCAGGCGGCGCCCCAGCGCCGCTGCCGTCCCGGCCAGCCGCAGCTGCTGCCACGGCTGCAGCCGCCGCAGGCGCCGGCGGCAGGGCTGCCTGCGCACGGACGGCGCGCCCGACCTCCAGCCAGAAGCGCAGGTGTGGCCGCGAGGGAAGCAGCGAGTCGGACACGGCCGGCACCACCTTGAGCTGCTGCAGCAGCTCGATCACGTGCACAGCCTTGTCATGCAGCACCGCCGCCACGTGCCCATGTCCGTGGCCGTGTCCGTGGTGGCCCGAGTTGTGGTGCCCATGCCGCGGCGAGGCGGGCGGCTGCGCTGCAGTTGCGTCTACGGCAGCAGGCGCGCTGGCGGCATCCGCGGCGCCGTGCGCGTGGTGCTCGGCGCGCGTGTAGTCAAGCAGGATGGACTCACAACGTGCCAGGAACACCGGAAGCGCCAGCTGTGCAACCTGCGTGTGCGAAAGGCACTCGTCAAACCTGGCCGAGATACATAACCAGTTCTCAAACACCTGTCGAGTCAACAGCTTGTCATCCCGTCGGCAGTTCCAACACTGCACTCAGACGCCGCTGCCCGGCCTCACCTCCAGCTGGGACCGCACGCCTGGCAGCTCGCGCCCATCACCATCCGGCTGCTCCTGTCCCCGACTGCACAGAACGTACAGCTTAGCCAGGCACACGTGACTGAGGCGGTTGCCGGGCGTCAGACCAGATTCGTCGTACGCGCCGCCGCCACCGCGGCCGGCCAAGGGCCCAGCGCTGGCGTCTGATGGCGATGGCGGCGGCGCGGGCGCCGCAGCGGCGGCGGCCATGGCTGCAGCGCTGATGCCAGCAGCGGCTGGTGCGGCGAGGGAGGATGCGCCCGCATCCAGGACCTCCACCAGTGCCCTCCGCACCTGCGCGCATGCGTAACAATCCATGTTTTCAGCCTTACACGATTTACAAGGTATAGCAATCATCCAGGATGATGCATGCTGCTTTATAAAGTCGTGACGCTGCTGGTCCCTGGCGGGTATAATACATACGCTGCCACCCACCTCGACGGGCGCATGCTGGCAAGACGAAAGCACGGTGTCTGACAGGCAGTCCAGTACCGCGGCCGTGATCTCCGCGTCTGCCGCCACCTGCTCCGAGGATGGCGCCGCCAGCGCCGCTGCGTAGCTGCCGCCCGCATCCGAGGTGATGCTGCTGGCGGCGCTGCCACCGCGGCCCATGTTGGCAGCGGCGGCGGCCGCCGCCGCAACGGCGATTGAGGCGGCCGCGTCTGCGGGCGGCTGCTGCAGCGGCGGCAGGCTGGTAGCGAGGAAGAACATTTGGAAGGCACGTGCCAGCGCCGGCCATGTGGACTGCGGCACCTGCTGCTGCGCCGCCGACGTGCTTGTGCTCGCTGCCTGCGAGGAGCGGCGCGCATGCGTGCAGCGCGGATCAACTCCCGAAGCAACGAAGCATCCGCCGGCCGCCTTTACAACGGTGCTATCATGCTGCCCCTGCCCCATTGTTGCCCCAACTCCAATCAGCCCTCACCTGGCTGCAGATGTTGATGGAGGGCAGGCCGGTCTGCACCACCGTCACGAAGCCGCGCGCCGCCGCCCGCCACAGCTCGTCCAGCGGCTCGCCCGCGTCCACCGTCAGGACCACTGACCCCACCCCGCCCAGGCCGCCGCCTGCCAGCACCAGTGCGGAGCCCGAGCCCGAGCCCGCAGAGGCGGCGGCGGCCTGCTGCTGCTGCTGCTGGATCATGCGCAGCTGCTGCTGCGCCTGCAGGTGGCGGCAGGCCATGCACTCGGACAGCGCCGCCACTAGCAGCGGGAAGGTGGCCACGCGGACCTGTTGGGCGGCCAGTCAGCCGGGTGGCGGCAGAGCGGACACGTGCTCAAGGAAGTGGAAGCGGTTACGAGCCATGATGCCATACACGCGCCGCCATACTTTGGGAGGAGCGTTCTTTCTATTACCGTGCCTCAGCACACCACCAACCAGCGGCCAGGCGCGAGCTGCAGCGTGCCGCCAAACCCAATCTGCACGCACCTGCCATGACACCTGGTCCCGGTACCAGGTCGCCAGCATCTCCGCCACCTTGGCCATCCACTGCGGTGACATGGCGCGAGCCTCCAGCGCATCGTCGGCTGCCGGGAGGGCCGGAGCCGCGCGCTCCACCACGGACCCCGCTCCTGCCCTCGCCCCCCCGGCGCCGTGCACGCTGCCCGCGTGCGCGGACACGTCCCGGCTGCCGGGCGCGGTGCTCGCGCTGGCAGCGGAGGTGGCGGAAGCGAACGAGTCGAGCGGCGCGCCCGCGGCCGCCGCGTCCGCTGCAGCCGCTGCGGCTGCCGCAGCCGCAGCTCTCCGTTGCTGCACGCATAACGGTACAAAGCACACACCACGGTCAACATACTGCACCCATGCATTTTGCAATGCAAGCAAGCGGCAGAACCAGCCCAAACACCGCCTCCGCCTCTCACCGCCGCCGCGCACGCCTGCTGCACCGCCGCCTGCTGCATCGAGTACTGCCGCAGGGCCAGGGTGTTGAAGGGCCGCAGCATGTGGCATAGCACGCCCAGCACCTCGGGCCACGCGCCCGCAGCCGCCACGGCCGGCGGCAGCGCCGCCAGCGCTCCCAGCACCGCCTTTTGGATGGGCCCGATGGTGGTGAAGTGGATGGCGGAGGAATCCTCTGCGCCCACCGGGTACCGCGCGAAGCGGTCCAGCCACCCAACGAACATGAGCAGGTGCTCAGGCTCCGCGGGCGGCAGTGCGCTGCCGGTGCCGGCATTTCCGGCGCCAGATGAGGAGGCGGCAGCACTGCCAGCTAGGAGGAATGGCGAGCCGCCGCCGGTGCCCGGGCCGTCGCCGGCCCCCAAGGTGGAGGAAGCGAAGGAGTCCAGGGCGGCGCCGGAGCCCGCGCCGCCCGCTGGCGCGGGCTTGGTGCGCAGCAGGAGCACCGAGGCGAGCGTGGAGATGCAGGCGAGCAGCTCGGCGCGCGCCTGCAGAGGCGCCGGCGTGTTGGGTGCCGCCATGGTGGTGACGCCTGTGCGTGGGCGTGGCCGGGATGCGGCGCGGCTCAAGCGGGGCTTCACAACCAGGGCCAGCAGGGCACTTGTATGTTGTGACAAAGGCATTCGGGCTCGTCAAAGCAGCTGCACCCAAGCGAGCCGCTCTCTCGCACCTCGGTCAATGGCGCCCAGGGACTGGCGCCACATGGTGCGGGTAACCAGCGGCCCCGTACCGTGAGCCTGCGTACGATTAATGCCAAGTTGCCAACGCAGTACAATTAGGATATAGCATGCAGCATTATATGTTCCGGCCTTCCTACTGGTTTAAACGGTGGCCCTGCGAGGGCTCTTGCCCGGGCGCACCCACCTGCATGATGGTGGTGAGCAGGCTGGTGGCGGCCATGGACACGCCCTTGCGCCCGCTGGCCAGCACGTCGCCCAGGATCTGCGAGGACAGGCACAGCGGCATGAGGGTCGGGCGCTGGCGCACACACGTGGAGCATACAGGAGGTTGCCCGAGACACCCGGCAACGTGGTCCATATCCAACACACACCGTCCGCCGCCGCCGCCACCTCACGCGCAGCCTGCTGGTTCGCTCCGCCCGCACCACACCGCCCTACCTGCATGAGCTCCTCCCAGGCGCGGCCCCACACGTCCAACCCGCTCAGCAGCGGCAGGTAGGAGCGCAGCACCTTGCCCGCGCCCGCCAGCGCCAGCACCAGCGTCTCATCCCACTGCTTCTGCTCGCTGTTGCGGCTGTGGTGCACCAGCATCACCACGGAGCGGCCGCCTGTAGGACGGAGTGTCGTGGTGTTCCAGGGTTTGGGTGCCAGGAGTCAGGGGGCCAGGAACAGCCCAAAGCAATGCCAGGCACGCGTGGTTGCATGCACGGAAAGCCTGGGCAGTATCCTCTTCAGCAAACACTCAGGCGAGCGCTTACCACGCTCCTTGCCCAGCTCCACCGCGGCCGCCTCCTCCCTGCTGCTGGTGGTGCTGACGCGGTGGATGGTGGCCAGCAGCTCGAACAGCAGCTGCCAGAACAGCTCGTGCCAGGTGGCGGACGGGAACTTGCCGCCGTGGCTGCACACCGCCAGGAACAGTGTGCGCACGGCAGCGTTGCGCGCCTGGTGGGCGCAGGATAGCGTAGAGTAGGGTAGGGTAGGTAAATAGGGTGGGGAACGGTACCAAGGCTAAGTTTAGCATGTGAAGACAGGTGTGCGGCCGTGGTGAAGGGCCGGCGCGTGCAGCAGCAAGGGCTGGGTCTGCCCACCGGTGAGGGCAAGGGCGTGTGTGTGTTAGGAAAGCACAAGGAGAGGAAGGGTCGGTGTGTGTGTGTGTGTGTGTGTGTGTGTGTGTGTGTGTGTGTGTGTATGTCCGCGACGCGGCGCCGCTCACCTCTGGCCGCGGGTCCACCGACAGTGACTTGAGTGAGCGGAAGGCGATCATCAGCATCGCAATACTCTCCTCCTCATTCAGGTCGTGTAACGGGTAGCCGGCGCCCGGCATCCCTGCCGGCCCGCCGCCGGTGCTGACGCGGCTGGCCGCCGCAGCACCAGCCGCGGCCACAGGCGGAGACGGCGGGACGGCGGTTGCGCTGGCTGCAGCTGATTGCTGCTGCGGCGGCTGTTGTTGGTCGGGGCCGGAGATGGAGCCGCCGGGCGAGGAGGTGGCCGGGCGCGAGGGCACGCCGCGCGCGAAGTTCAGCGCGGCCGCGAATGCCGGCGACATGGGCTTTTCCGTGCCGGCGGATGTGTCAGGCGTTCCCGCGCTGGCGGCGAACAGGTTGTACGATGTGTTCGATGCCGCGATCGGCACAGGCGCAGAGGCGCCGGGCGCAGGTGTGCCACCACCGTTCGCCGCCGCGCTAGTGGCGGGGGTGCTGGCAGCGGCCAAGGCCGCCGCAGCTGCGGCTGCGGCTGCTGCTGCTGCGGACTGCACCCGGTTGAGGTGCTGTGCGGCGCGTCCTTTGGACAGCGTTCCTCGCGAGCGGGCCAGGTGGTCGGACACGTTCCACAGCATGGTGATGGCGGTCAGAGACACATTGAGCACCACATCCTGTAGGAAGGCGGCGCCAGCGGTCAGCCGTCAATGATCAGCGGGAGTAGGAATGGGATTGGGACTGCCAGGAATCCATGATTGGAGTACCCGGTTGCTCTCAAGTTTCTCGAGCCCGCTGATGGCCACATCTGCTGTGACGCTCCAGCCAGCTCTGCACACCGACCCGCCTTCCAGTCCACACCAAGTTGCGCAAGACCACCGCATCCCCGAAGCCATCACCAAGGCCTGCACCAGCCCCGGGTCCAGGCCTTGGGACCCAGGCCCCAGGCCCGCGCACCTGCTGCGCGAACTTGGCCACCACGTCCAGCGCCTTGGCCACGTGCTCCTTGGGCAGGCTGGAGGCCAGGTAGTCGGTGGCCAGCAGCTCAACCACCTGGTGATGGGGGCTCCGTGCATGTCGTGTTATGACGAGAGAGGCGGGGTGGGCGCAAGGATATGTGGAGAAGTGTCGCAGGTAGGCAGGTGATGGGTGGCGGGGGTTAACTGGGTGAGCACACGGGTTGGTGGGCTGAGAAGGTGTCCGGGGCGCACGAGACTTCTACCGAGCCACGTTCCAAGGAACCCGGCAGCCCCGACTGGGTTTCAAAGCCCGACCCTTCTCCCTCGACTGCCCCCCTACCCGGTTTGTCGCGAGCGGCTCACCTGGAAACCCAGCCGCACCTCCTGCGGGTCCTGCCCCGCCCGCGGCACCGCCTCCAGCAGCCGCATGAGGGGCACCCAGCCCCGCGTCAGCCCGTCGCCGTGGTGCTGCAGCACGTGCAGCGCAATGCGCAGCAGCCCGCGCCGCACATCCGCGCTGCGGCCGCCCTCCCGGTACAACGAGTCCAGCGCCACCAGTAGCATGTGCTGCACGTCCTCCGACTGCGCCGCCTGCTGCACGCCACGCACGGCGGCCGCGGAGGCGGAGGTGGGCGCTGCAGCGCCGCTGGGCGCGAGGAAGGTGGGCGTGATGGTGGTGAGCGTAGCGGTGGGCGCACCCGCGAGCGCCCCCGGGGCCATGAGCGTGAAGGATGGCGGCGAGGCGGCGGCGGTGGTCATAAAGCCGCCCACGCCGAAGCCCGCGGCGGGGCTGCCGGGCCCCGCCGCCACCGCTGCGTTGCCCAAGCTGCTAGCGAAAGGGGTGGAGCCGGTGCCGCCGCCGGGCTGCGGCGCGGGCGGTGACGGCGACGCGAGCTGCGGCGGCATGGGCGGCCGGCCGCCTGCGTCCAGCGAGGGCCGCAGGCTGGGCGGCTGGCTGCCGCTGCCCGGCACCAGCTGCTGCTGCTGGAGCTGCAGCTGCTGCAGCGACGCCGTCAGTGTCGAGGCGGCGGGGCCGGGCTGCCCGACGCCGCCGGCGCTGCCGCCAACCCACTGCGGCACGTCACGCGACACGCGGCGCGACGCCAGGCCCCCCTGCCCCGGCCCCGGTGAAGACGGTCCCACGCTGGCCGGCAGCTGCAGCGCCGCCTGCTGCGCCGCCAGCGACATGGCGAAGGAGGGCTGCGACGGCGCCGTCATCATGAAGGACGACCCGCGCCGCCCCCCCGCCAGCACGTCGCCGCCGCTAAAGGTGCCGAAGGGCGTCAGCGCGTCCTCGGGCATGGGCAGCGGCGCGGTGAACTTGTCGGGCACGTGCTGCAGCTCCGGGTTGAGCGCGCCGGTGATGGTGCGGTCCAGCGCGTCCAGCGCTGCGGTGCGGACCTGTGCGCGTGCAAGTGTACAAGGGACTTTGTTGAGCTGATGGCAGACGAAGGGATTCCTCGGTTGGTGTTGCGTGGATGCCTTGCAAAGCGGAAAAGCGTGTGTACATGACCTGGCTGAGCGGTGGCCTGGACGCAGTCCGCTGCGCGCGGCCACACGAGTGCACACACATACACGTGCCTTGCTGGCCCTGTGCCCGCTCCGCCCCCCGCAAAGTCCCAATGCGGCCCACCTGTGCATTGCCGCTGCCCAGCGCCTCCAGCACGTGCGCCAGGAAGATACCCCACAGGTCCTGCGAGGCGCAAGCGAGCAGGTTTACGTCCATGCGGAACAGTGCCCGTGAGCTGACATGTCCTTTTCATACTGGTATTTTGGGGGGGGGCTGAGCCCCCAAAGCGAAGCGACTCAGGGGGAGGCGGCGAAGCCTCCCAGGATCACCCCTGTCCGTGCGTGCGTGCGTGCGTGCGTGCGTCGGCAAAAAGTATCATACTGGCGCAAATCGCGACTGCTACGTACTACTATTTGCTATTACCTATTGCATGTAAATTTCAAGAATGTCGACAAGGACATGGGGAATTTCTTTTCCTTGGCCAATTATCGAAGCGACCGCCATAAATGCTTGCAGCTCGCCCGTTCACGCCCTTCTCCACCTCCACCCAGCTGGTATTGACACCGGTGAGTCGCGACAAAGATGTCCCGCAACACCAACGCCCTTGTTTAACGCTCACGACGCACGCACTCTTGCCTCGCAGCCAAGAGCTCCTAGAGCGCGGTCACCATCCCGGTGAGTTGGTGGGTCGGATTGCCGGTTCAAGGGCGATGCCAAGGCGAAGGCGAGGGCAAGGGCATGCAATCTTGTCACACTCCGTGAGCAACCCTGTTAAGGCCCGCCCTCCTGCGCCGCACCGCACCGCATCACACGCACCTGCACGCGCCACAAGTTGTGCAGCAGTGTGTCCACCATGCGGTTCAGCGCGCACAGCCGCACCGGGCCCGGGGCCGGCGGCGCCAGCAGCCCCCCCGGTCCCACCACCGGCTGCACAAGCAGCGGCCCCGCCGCCGCCGCCCCGCTACTGGTCAGTAGCACCGCGCCAGCTCCTCCCGCCACGGCTGCTCCTAACGCGCCGCCCGCGGTTCCGGAGGCGCCGCTCGCGCCCGAGCCCAGTGACGCCGCGCTGGCGCCGCCCGCGCCGCCGGTGCTCAGCATGCCGCTGAGTCCCGACGCCGCCGGGGCCAGACCTCCGCCAGTGGACAGCCCACCCGCCGCGCCCGCGCCCGATGCGGACGCTGCGGCCCCAGCCGTCGCACCCGCTCCCGCCGCCGCGCCCACGCCCGCGCCGGCTGCGGGCCCCAGCAGCCCCATGCCCGCGAGCGTGCGGTGCGAGATCTCGCTCAGCGCGCCCAGAAGCGACACCACCGCCTCCGGGCTCATGTGGTGCGTGTTCTCGAACAGCTGGTCGGCGGCGGAGGACAGGATGCGCAGCTCGCGCTGCGCGCTGGTGGCGCCGTCCTCGTCCTCGCCGTCGGGGCCCGCCAGTGCGGCGGCGGCGGCGGATGGCAGCGGCACCACGCCGCCGGGCGCGGCGGAGGGCATGGGCGTCATCATCCCGCCGGACGCGCCGGCGGCTCCACCAGGCCCGCCCGGCACGCCCACGCCGGTAAACGCGGGCTGCAGGCCCATGGACATCTCCCCCTCCGTCTCCTGCGCCGAGGCAACAGCGTGTGCAGCGCGAGGCGGACCTGCCATCATGCCATCGGTTGCGGCAGCCCGCAGCTCAACACACCCTGTCGCTGGTATCCCGTGCTTCCATGCCCCTGCCAGGGGCCCTTCCCCGGAGCCCGCCCCACCCTGAGGTAGGCGGCGGTGGTGGTGTGTGGCGAGGCCAGGATGCGGTCCAGCGCGTTGACGGCGTCCACCACGTACAGCCAGCCGCTGCCCCCCAGCGCGTCAGCCAGCCTGAGGCAGGTAAGAAGCAAGGGGTAAGGAGCGCCAGAAGCAAGAGGCAAGGAGCGGTGTGCACATGTGCACCAGGGGCGAGCTACGCGCGCCTCCTGGCGGAATGGCTGGTTCCGCACCCTCAGCGTGATTGGATCCTCAGGACGCGCACCTGTGCGCCAGGTTGAAGAGCGAGCGCAGGGCAGCAATGTTGCGCGGCGTCAGCACCACCCGCAGCGGCGGCCCGGAGGCGGCGGAGGGGCCGCCCGCGGAGATGCCGCCGCCGCGGTCGTTGAGGATGGCGGTGAGGAAGCCGGGCGGCAGCGGCGCGGCGGTGAAGGAGGCGGCGGTGGCGGCCGGCGCCGCGACGGACGAAGCGCGGCGGTTGGTCCTGCAGGGTCAGTGCAATGCAAACAGGATCAGGAACAGTGCAACGTATGAACACTGCGTACTGCGGCAGGCTCCGTCGCTGGTTGGGCCACTCACCCGGGCCCGCTGCGATCCTCGACGCCGCCGCCGCCGCCCGCGCCTGCCGTGCCGGGCAGCGGCGCCACGGCCACGCCGGTGGCCGCTGCAACCATGGTGCACATGTCCTCCTCGCCGGGCGGCAGCAGCGCGTGCGTGCACAGCCGCGCCAGAAGGCAATCGCGAGTGCGGCCCTCGCCCAGCGCGCCCGCGCAGTAGGTCATGGTCTGGGGTTGGATAAACGGGTAACGGGTTTTGGGTCAGTTCGTAGTACGGTGTGTAGTCATGTTGCGCCCAACCCCCCTGAAGGTCATACGCAAGTCCAGGCTTGGCAGAATCAAGCGAAAGCTTGACCCAGCGCCCGTCACCTGCCCCACCCCGCCCCGCCCCGCCCCGCCCCATCCCGCCCAGCCAAGCCCCGGGGCCACGCTCACCTGCAGCGCCCGCACCAGCAGCTGCACTAGCACGTCGTGCCGCGCCGCCCGCAGCAGCGTGTCAGCCACCGCCAGCCCCGCAGGCCACAGCAGCCGCACCAGGCCCGCCACCGCGGCGCAGCGCACGTCCGGCGTGTCACGCATAACCACTGCGAGCAGCACATACCGGTAAACAATGAAGTGAGTTTGGGCATGGGCCCATGCGTGGGATGGGCCATGGCCCGGCTTATAAGGCTGGGCGCTGGCTGGCGCCAGCTAATTCGCGAGTTTCCTTACAAAGTCAGTACTGACAGTCGCCGTCCCTGGCTGCGCTCCCCTTGCGTGGCCACACGGCGGCGGTTCGGGCTCGCCCTCCCCAACCCCGCACGCAAGACCACTTTCGCGCTTGCAGGTACCATGTTCGGCGGCGGAGCCGCCCCTAACGCGGCCTACGCCGCAATGCATGGAAACCAGTCGGCCGGCCAAGACCCGCAACACCCAAAGCCCGCATGCTCATGCGCACGGCGCTCACGTTTGGGCGAGGGCATGCCCGGCTCCGCCGGCACCACCACCACGTCCGTCAGCGCCTCCGTGGCGGCCACCGCGCCCAGCACGCACTCCAGCCCCAGGTGCGCGATGACCACCTCGCTGCCCTGGGCCAGGTGCACCCCGAACGCCTCCGTCTCCTGCGCAACGCGCGACACGGTCGGGCGGGTGGGCGGAGCGCAGTACGGTACGTTTACAGGTTCGATCCGTGCATCGCTCAGGATGCCGCCTTGGAGCCCCAGCTGCGGCCCGCCAGCACGACCGTGAGCGCAGGGCGCTACCGGCTACCGCGCCTGGCTGCGGCGGAAGCCTTTCGCCCTGTTGCTAAGCACACCCCTCCCCCTACCCGCCCCCCACAGCCCAGCCAGCCGCGCACCTGCACCGCGTCGCGCGCGCCGTTGGCCCTCTGCAGGTACAGGTTGCCCAGCGCGCCCACCACGTCGTCCTCCGGGCTGTCGCTAGCGGTGCGCACATACCACATCAGCGCCTCCTGAAGGCAGCGGATCACCACCGGAAGCGGGCCGCCGCTGCCCCCGTCGGCACCCGCGGCCCCACCGGCTTCGCTGGTTGCAGGTGCGGGCGCGGGCGAGGAAAACACCAGGCTGCGCTGGCTGCTGGCCGCGCTGCCCAGGCCGCTGCCGGACTTGCCGTCGCTCGCCAGCTGCGGCGACGGCAGGTGGTACATCCTGCGGGCGCAGGCAGGAACGCAGGTACGTGAAGCGCGGGCGCGTCGCTGTACGTAGCAGCTGGGCCGCCATCGCTAGGCCAGGCCCAACCGCTTCCCACCTCTGCAACCGCTTGCGCCCCCGGGTTCAGTTTTGCATCGGTTGACTTAGGTATTTGAATGAACTACCCCAGCTCCGGCACCCGCTCACTTGTACAGCAGGTACGGGTCGCTGACCAGCGGCCGTAGCGCCTGCAGCGCCATGAAGCGCTGCCAGCGGGACGACACGCCGCCGCCACCCGCCCCGCCGCCACCGCCTCCCCCGCCCGCGCCCCCGCGCCCGCCCGCCGCCGCCACGCTGCCGGCCGTCTCCGCCAGGCGCGCCACCAGCACCGACACGGCCTCGGGCGCCAGGTCGTGGTGTCGGCGCACCAGCGCGGCGGCGCAGCGCACCACCAGCCGGCAGTCGCCCGCCAGGTTCTCGTCCACACCCCTGGCAGCAGTCGTGGCATAAAAGTCAGAGACGGCCGGGCGTTGTGGGCGATGCGGTTCACACGCATACCGCACGCGACTGGGCTGGAGGAACAACCCCGGCCCCTAACCCGAGCTCCATCATATGTACGCCTGGGGTGTCTGGGGCCTCACCTGCGGCACGCCCTGTCCAGGCGCACCACCAGCAGCGGCGCCACCTGTGCAGGAAGCGGTGGACAGGCCGTCAGCGGTTTCAAACCCTCCTGCATACGTTGATCCACCCCCTTCACCGCAACCAGCGACCCGCGCGTGAGTTGCCGCCCCGCTATGCAGAGCACTGCTGCCTAGCCTGCTTGCTTGTGCGCGCACACCTTGAGCCGCACCACCCGCGCCAGCGCCGGCAGGCGGTGGATAGCGCCCGCGCGCTGCAGCAGCACGCCCTCGAGCATCTCGTACAGGAAGGTGTCGTCGGGGCGCGGCGCCTTGGGCGGCAGCTGGATCCAGCCCACCTCCTTGTCTGCGCGGGATGTCACGGTGGATAGGGTGCAGAGCGGGCGACGCAGCGTGTTGTACGAAGCAGAAGCAGCAGCAAACGCGTTGTTGCCCTGGCTTCCCGGCCAAACCGCACTGCCTACAGCGACCAGGCCGAAGCCTTGGTTTCCACAGCCTGGGAAGTGCGGACACCCAGCACGCACCTTCCCCCAGCCACCCCATCATCTCCTCCAGCAGCAGCACTGGCACCGCTTCGCGCCCCACAGCCTGCCCGGCCTCCCCGCCCGCGCCACCGGCACCGCCGCCACTGCTCGCCGTCAGCGGCGTGCCGGCGGCGCTGCTGCTGGTGAGGGCCGCGTAGCCACCGCTGCTGCGGGGCGCGGTGACGGGAGTGGAGGTGGAGGCGGCGATGGGCGAGAGGCTGGTGATGGGCGAGCCCAGCACGGGAGAGAAGGAGGCGGACACGGTGGTGCGGGTGGGGCGCATCACGCTGTGGTCAAACACGAGTGCCACGGCCTGTGTACGGGAGGGGAGAGCCAGGTGAGCTGTGGTCAAGCTAAGAGGTTGCGCGTGCGCTTTAAAGCCCATGCAGGTTTGCAGCTGTGTCGTTGGGCAGCAGATGCCCCGCCGGCAGCCCTCAACACCGTCGCACGCACCTGGCGGATGGTGGCCGCCGCGGTGCTCTGCACAGCCTGATTGGACTTGTTGGCGACGTACAGGCGAAAGATGACCGACAGCAGCTGCTGCACCCCATCCTGTGCATGGAATCAATGACATTTGGCAACGCCGAAATATAAACATTCCTCCATGTAGCGCCCAGCTGCCCTGCCCTGCACGCGCCGCAGCCGCGCCCATCAAGCTAGCGGCCGCACCCATCAAGCCTACCTGCTCGTCCGCAAAGCTGGAGCTTTGAATAATGGTAAGGCTGGCCTGCAGGATCCTGAGCTTCACGTTCTCGTCGTTAAGCTTCTCCGCCTGCAAAGTTTTCAGCCCGGTCGAGGGGCGGCGTCATGCATGATCAGCTAGGGACCCTGGGCTGAACCTCTTTTTCCACTACCCAGAACTGCCTCCATCACCACCCTCGCTGCTCGCGGCTTGTCCCTTTTCAGGCTGGTAGAAAACACGCAGCACACATGCACACGGTGGCACCCGCCAACCCCGCCACCAACTGCCTGGGGCAACAACGCGCACGGCGAGCTCCGCTCACCGCCTGAAAGGCACGGATAATTTCCAGGCGCCCCTGAATCGACACCGCATCATTCGCCAGCAGCTTTTGGAAGGCGCTGAGGCCGATACAGGCCAGTTTCGGGTACTTGGTCTCACACGCCCGCACGAAAGGCGTGAGAATCTCCTGCAATAGTAAAACAAATTTCCTAGTGAAGCACAGCAGTTATGGGCGTTCCCGCGCCTCGCGACCGATCGCAGCTCCTCGGAACCGGGAAGCTACGCAAACTCGCACAGACGCTGCCGAAACCTGCTCTTACCAACGCTTGTTGCACGCCCGCCATCCCAGCTTGACGCTCCTCCAGTTCGCGAACTTTGCGCGAGGCACGCTCGGCTGCATCCTTCAGCGCAGGCAGCTCGCTGTGGTGTAGCATGCCCATAAGGTTCCCCATCATCGACTCCGCTTTCTTGGCCTCCGCGGCCAATAAGCGGAGGTCGGTGTCCACGACGGCCATGAGCACCTCGGTCATCTTTGTGACGGTCCCTTTCGTCGCCAAACTGTGTGGACTGATTTTTCACCCCATTCGTGTAAAGCTATACATCATCGTCAGCGGTCAGGTGCAGAGAGAGTAAGGGGACGTTTCGCGCGGCAGTCAAGGGTCCGGCGTGCGCGTTTACGACGACGAGTCACCATGCAGGTGGCGGTCACCCTTCCACCGTTACTCCTGCCTGGCCTCAAACCTCTCGCGCGTCGTGGTTGCGTCGTTTGAGGCCAGGCAGCGGTGATGGCGGCAGAGGTGACGGTGGGAGGGGTGACGGTGCATGCGAGATGGTTTAAGGCCAGGGGCAGGGGTGACGGCGCCAGAGCTGCCGGTTTGAGGCCAGGGGTGACGGCGCAAGCACGAGGCGCGAGACGGTGTGAGGCCAGGCAGGAGTGACGGTTTGATGCCAGGTAGGGGTGACGGCAGCAGTTTCACGCTTAACAGCTCAGTCAGCATCGCAGCATCGCTTCCTCCGGCTGCACAAGCTATGTCGTTTGATGGGCACCGGCAACGCCAGCGCCCAGCGGCTTGGCTTTTGCCTGACCCGGTCGTTGACTGCCACGGTCCATGTGTTCATGGTGTTGCGTCATTGGGGGGGTCCCTTGTAGGTCGTCAAGGCCCACCGCGCCTGCCCCTTCATCTGCTGGCGACACGCAACCCGGTCATGGTTGTTCATGTAATATTGTAATGCCTGTACCGATTACAGCTCCGTTCCCAGTAAACCCATTTCGCACCCAAGACAAACACAAAAAACAGGGGTGCCTGCAACCCTGTCTGCCGTCGCCTGTGCGCCAGTACATGACCTGCCAAATGCTGTCTCAAGACCTTACAACCTTTCTTATGCATGGGCTTGACAATATGAGACACTAACTCCATAAACCTCAACTCTCACAGATGGACAGTCTACCATCCGTCGGGGTCCTCGCTGCCCCCAAGGCTGCCCTTGGAGCCGCCCGCCGCCCCCGTCCCGACCTTGGTCGCCCCCAGCTTCATGGCTCCTAGCTTCGGCTTCGCGGCTCCAACACCCTCGCCCGCTGCACGCGCTGCCCGCCGCGCCGCGGCAGCGGCTGCGCCGGCGGGCCGCGGCGCTGCCGCGGGTGCGGGCTTGGGCTTGTCCATGTCCTCCCACGCGTCCGCTTCATCGCCGTCGCCCCAGCCGCCGCCTGCTGACGCCAGAGCTTCAGCCGGGTCTTCCGCAGCGAAGCGGCTCCCGCCGCCGCTGGTGCTGCCCGCGGCACCGGACGCAGTGCGGGCGGCAGTGGCCGCAGGCCGGCTGGCGGCAGCGGGCGCTGGTTTGGAAGCGAACTTGGCGCGAGCCGCAAGCTCCTCCGCATCCTCCTACAGAGCAGCGAAGAGAATTATAGCGCAGCCAAGTCAGGTTCAGGCGTGCTGTTTGTTGCTTTGCCTACGCTTTGCGTGCCGACACACCCGCTTGCCCATAGCCATGACTCCACAGCATGTCCTCACCTCGAACTTCTCGTCGTCGTCCTCCCAGCCATCACCACCGCCCCAGCCGTCCGACTTGCCCGCGCCGCTGGTCGTCGTCGCCAGCGGCGCCGCCGGACGCGACGCCGCGGCCGGGGCCGCCCTGGCTGGTGAGGGCGCCGGCGCCGCGGCGGGTGCCGATGCCGCCGGCGCCGCTTGTGCCGGCACGGTGGGCCCCACGCCGCCCACGGTGTTCATCAGGCCTGACACCGCCCACGTCAGCATGCTGCTGGTCGCGCCCAGCGCCTGGTTGCTGAAGTAGGAGGATGCGCTAGCGCCCGAGGCACCGCTCGCGCCAGTACTCGCGCCCGCCATGGCGCCGGCGCCGCTGGAGGCCTCGGCGGCTGCTGCCTCGCGGCTGCGGCGGACCTGCTCCTCGTCCTGCAGCACCTTCAGGAATGTCTCGATCAGCGTGAGCGAGGCGCCGCGCACCTCGGGCACGGGGTCCATGCACAGCGGGCACACGGCCGGCAGCAAGCGTACCGCCACGTCCTCTGCAGGTTCGGGCCGCGGCAGGATGGGCTCGTCAAGTCAGGTGGCACACTGGCGTCATCCATGAGCTGTTTGGGGCAATCACCAGCAGGTCAAAGCAAGTGCCGCACATGCACCCAGCAGCAGCAGCGGTGCAGCAATGGTGCGGCACAAACAAACTGCACGCACCCGCCGAGTAGTACTGCTTGGTGGCCACCAGCGCGCGCAGGCCGGCAATGCGCGCGGGCGGGAACGCGTCCTTAAGCGCGCGCGTGAAGGCGTTGAGCAGCACGCGGCGGCAGGTGGCGTCGCCCAGGTACGAGGCCATGTTGCCCAGCAGCACGGTGGTGTTGGCGCGGATGGACGGCTCCTCGTCCACCTGCAAGTTGGCACGGTGCACGGGTTATACCGCTGTCACATGCTGTCATGGCGGCAGCCGATGGAGGAGGAGCCATGGTACTTTGTATTGGAGGTGCCGTCAGGCAGGATGGTCGAGCAACTCGCAGGCGGCAAGAATGCGGCACGGGCGCTGGCCGCCGCCGACGGGCGTCCCCCGCTCGAAGGCGCCACTACAGCTGCTGCCTATAAGCTCGCACCTGCAGCTTGGACAGGTGCTTGAGCACCGAGGTCACCAGCGTCTTGTTGGACATCTTGGGCGCCAGGCTCAGCATGGACTTCAGCGTCAGCTCGCGGATGTAGGCGTGGCCGTCGGTGAAGCCGGTCTGCGCGTGTCGGACGTGGGCAGAGGTACAGAGAACTTTCGTGAAGATACATAGGGAAACACACAGCTGTTTGAAATTTGGGCAAGTAGCTACGCCCTATCTGAGCGCACAAAGTTAACTTTCTGCCCGACGCACCTGCAGCTGCGGGTAGATCTGGTCCTCGATGACGTTGGTGGTGAGGTGCACAGCGTACTGGTCGATGGTCTCCAGCAGCGAGCGGCGCAGCGCGCGGTCTGCAGCCACAAAAGGGTAATGCATCGGCAATGCTTCCCAGATGCACCGCGCCGCCGGCCCTGCACGCGGCAGCTTCTTCCCACTCGCCGCGCTGCACACACCCGCAACCCGCACTTGGCCCTCCACACCACGCTTCGCGGCACTCACCCGTGGAAGCGAACAGCTTGGACAGGCAGGGCACCACGCGCTTGTTGAACTCGTCACCCTCCAGATGGCCACCGATTACCATGAGCGACGACACCGCAAGGGGCGGCGCGCCGCCAAACTCCAGCGCGCTGGACAGCAGCGGCAGCAGCTTGCGCACCGCCACCGGCGCGGGGATGGAGGGCAGAATGGAGGGCAGTCTCCGGAAGAAGGACTCCTGCATGCAGACGGGAGCAGCAGCCGCTCATGTTCATGATCTCCCCTTTGCCACTCGGCCGTCGTAACACCGCGCGTGTAGGCGTGCATACTCGTCACCTGACGCTGTACGCCGCATCACCGCCGGCGGCCGCGACCCCAGCAGCCCAACATGGCGAAACCTGACTTGCCTTCTCAATGCTGTCTTTGACGGCAATGTTCTCCATGAAAGCCACCACCTCCACCAGCCGGTTGTTGAGGAAGCGGCTCTGCGCCACCTTGGCTGGGTTAAGCCGCCGCGCGGGAGCGGACGACAGCAGCTTCTGGTAGTCCTGCAGCAGCGCCTGGGGCATCAAGTCCGTGTGCCTGTGCGGCGAACAGGGCGGCGGCGGTGGGGGTGGAGGCGAGAAGCAGAATAACGATGACAGCAGCGGGAGCGCCACACGTATTCGTGCAACCTTGTGAGCTGGCTAGCAGCCGGGCCCACCTGCCCGCCGCGCCTCCATGCTCAATATGAACCCAGCCACAGCCACACCCACACCCGCACCCGCCGCCCGCCCACCAACGCAAGTGCCACACGCCCCGCACCTCAGGTCCTCCACGCTCTGCATCTCCGACACGTTGAATACCTCCTGCGTCAGGCAGCCCAGGCCCCAGGCGTCCACGGCCCACGGCGGGCCCTGCTGGATGACGGACCACTCGGACTTGGCCAGCTCGGCCGGCTTGTACTGGTTGCCAACCTGGCAGGAACGGATTCGGCAGGTGTTCCAATCATGATCCCTAAAAATGTCATGCCCGGCGCAGGGCAAACCCCCGCACGGCCGCACCGACGGCTTCCCTTGTCACTGGCGCCTCCGTTTCAAACCCCAGAAACCGAACCCTACAACTCGGCGCAACTGCAATTATACAGACCCTCCTCCCGGCACCAAGCATCGGGCCCGCTCCTCACCATCCAGCTGGCGTTCTGCAGCGCGTGGTCGGGCGGCAGCGCGTGCTCGCTGAGCAGGTCGAAGCCGCTGAGCTTCCAGTCCAGCGAGGCCGTCACCACCACCGCCGCCATGCAGATGTTGCCGTGAATCTACGAGGGTGCGGCAGCACACGTGGGCGTGGGCATGTGACGCGGATCGCCGGGAAGCCACAGCCCCGCCAACACGCAAGCAGCCCCGCCGAGTGCAGCCCGCGCGCGCGGCCCCACGCACCAGCTTGCAGTCGTTGTTGAGGAAGCTGACGGCGTTCGCCATGTGCAGCATGCCCATGGAGTAGTACTCGTCCCTGTGGGCGGCCAATTCAGGGGGGAAGAGCCGGGCAGAGCTGCATGAAAAGAGCCGTTGGCCGGCCGCCAGCGACGGCTACTCATCCTGCGCACAGGGCGTGGCCGCGGCTGCATATCTACTTTATGCGGCCGTGGCTGCCTATGACCTGGGGCTCATGACGACAGGCTTTTTACTCGGATTGTGCCATGCCTTTACGTCGAAACCGGCAGGCCCCCCACCCCTACCTGTGCTGCCCCTGCAGGTCCAGCTCCTTCAGCACCTCCTTCAGCGGCTTCACCGGCTCCGTCACCAGCATGATGACGGTAGCGCCCTTCTCAGTAGTCTCCGTGCTGTCCTTATACGCCAGCAAGTTGGGGTGGCGCAGCTGTGAAGGGTAGTTACAGCGAGCAAAAGCACGCCGTCAACACCCTCCCCGACGCGTGTGCAACACCCTAGGCCCGCTCGGCGTCGCCCAGCGCCTCATCCCGCCCTCTACTGTCGCAGCATCACTCCAACGCCCGGCAGTGGGTTGCCTTTTCAGTGCGCGAGGCTAAAGCCCACGAGCGCTCACCATTTTTAGTCGCTTCACACCGTTCCTGGCACAAACCAGCTTGCGGTCGTTCGGGTCCGTCGCACTTATACGGAAGATAGAAACTGGAGAATTATCATCCTTTGATTTGCCGCGGTGGTGGGTCCACTGGCCCCAAGAGGTCTCATAGGCTTCCTCGAGCGTGTAGGGGAACGTGTAGCCTCCGCCTACTAGGGCGGTGAGCTTAGCAAACATATCGCTGTCTGCGTGCTGCCCGTGCAGTCACGCTCGAAATAGGGTCAAGTCTTGTGCAGCGACGTCGTCGAAAGACGCAACAGCACCCCGCCCCTGTCAACCCCTATCGCGATCACAGCTGAAGGCCTGCAGCTAGCGTTTGCGCAAACCCTGTGCCCGAGCCCCCAGACAACGCGCGACGCCCGGATCCAGAAGTCCATGCAAACCAATACTCAATTTCCTGTTGTTCGGTAAGGACCAAAGCGTGCATTGTGAATATAGCAAAATTGTTCAAGGCCTGCCGGCTTCAGAAGCAAGAGGTTATGTTGAACGACCCGCAAGGCGCTGCGCTGTGCTCAGTTGTGCTCGAATTCCTTGAGGTTGCGGTCCACACAGTGCTCTTTACGCGAGGAATTTACCACAAGGACGCTTTTGAGCGTGTCCGGGCCTTCAACACCTACTGCCGTCGCTCACGCCATCCAGAGCTCAACAGCTACATTTCCTCCACCATCAGCCGTCTGCGGGTGAGGCGGGATGAGGATTTGGCGGCTGGTTACTGCGGGTGAAGCGGCCAGCGGGTGAAACGCCCAAACTTCTCCGCACGCTCCGCATGACGAAACTGAGGCCCAACCCCGCCTTCCTTTCAACCGGCGCCTGGCCCTCACAACAGCCTCTGATAGAGTCGGGGCACCTGCGAGAGCTCGCTGTGCTGGTGCTGGACAGTCGGTCGTCCGTGGTAGAGCGCGTGAGCTTCTGCACGCAGGTAACGGGCGGGGGGTCACCAACTTGGTGCAATCCTAACTGATGCTGTGAGTCCGGTAACACGTTTTACAGTTCTTTGGTGTCCAATCCGTATTATGCAGCTACTGATCTCTTCGGCGCTGGACCAGGCGCAGCAGGCGCAGGGAGGTGTGGACGTGGACGCGCTGGAGGCTGGGCTGGGCTCGGCGCTGCTGAAGCTGCAATTCATAGACAGCCTGCTGAAGCCGCTGCCTCAAGGTGCGGCCGGGTGGGGGCGCACTGTGTTGCATCGAAGACGTTTAAATGGTCTAGATGCACGAGCCCTGCTCCCCGTGCGAGTATGTGGAGTGCGTGCGACTTGTGGATGGCACTTGAGCCAGCGCCTGCGCGCTGAGTCTCACCAAGGTTCAGTGTCGCTCTTTGTGACCCTCCATTTTTCCTATGAAGGCTGCACGTTTGAGCTCGCGGCGTACAGCACATCTCGCTCGGGGGTGGACACTCAGTACTTCGGGCAGGAGAGCTCGGGCGCGCTGGAGCTGCGGCAGCCGGTGACAGGCACACCGCTCAAGACCGTGTGTGTGCCGGGCTGCATCAACATGCAGGTGCGGCACGCGCACGACCGCATGTGGTATGTGTGGGTGCCAGACACCCCGGCCAGAAGCTCTCTCGCTTACAGGGGCATGGGCGTTATATCCGCCGGGCTGTCTGCTGGAGGCATTTTTATTATGGAAGGCAGTGTCAAGACCTGTCTGACATGCGTGTCTGGCTGCAGGTGCTGGTGGAGGAGGCCGCACGTGGCTAGCAGAGCTGTCTGCCCTATACCAGCAGGAGCGGGCTCCACCTTCCTTCCGCCTACGCGGCATCAGGGCTGTGCTCAGCCTCTCCAGCGGCCGGTCTCGACAGCCCAGGCCCATGTCAAAGCTACCGGGTTCTAGCGGGAGCAAGAAGGGCCCGGGGTCAGGAGGGCTAGATCCCACAGAGGCGCTGCTGGCGCAGCTGCTGACGCAGCGGGCGCTGCTGCTACAGGAGCAGGTGCAGGCAGATGGCGTCACAGCCTTCCTGCGCCGCCCGCCCGTGCGAGGCCGGCTCAATGAGCGCTTTCTGCAGGTGCGCGCTGGCGGGGCTTCAGCGGCAGACGCATCAGGGTCAGCCTTGGAGCGGTTAGGGTTGTGCAATGTGTTGTGGACCAAGATGTAGAGCTTTCAGGGGCCTGGCACGTGCCATTGACACCGTTACCCAGGCAAAGGCGCAGGAAGACAAGCTCGATAAGTGCCCCACACCTGCCCCACACCATGCTTCTCCCACCACGCTGACAAGGAGGTTTGTCACCGCGTCTCCCACCACTCCCATCCGCCGTCCCGCAGAACACGCTGCGTGACGTGCGCACCTCCAACAAGCGCGCTGAGGAGGCGGAGATGTGGGAGCTGAGGGAGGCGCAGCTCGAGCGGGAGCGGCGCAGCCGCAGTCCGGCTGTCGCTGCCGGCGTCAGCGGAGGAGATGGGAGCTGCGGTGGCCGTGATGGGCAGGAGCGGTCGGGTTCCGCGGCTGGAAGAAGCACTAGATCTAGGTCGCGTCAGCGGTCGCGCTCTAGATCAAGGTCGACGTCACGGGACCGAGACCGTGACCGATCACGATCACCTCGGCGGCGAGAGGTGAGACGCCATGCTGTTGAAGCTGCGTTCGTTTAACATGCTCAGCGTTTTTGAGCTCAAACTTTGAGCGCTGAAACGTCGTATGCACTGTGTGTGTTCCGGCCACAGGGCAGCGTCCGAAGCGGCGGTTTTCGCGGCGGCGGCGACCGCGGAGCGGACCGGGAGCCCTCCAGGCTGCGCCACGCCGAACGGGTCGCGGAGGGGCGCCGTGGCACAAGTCGAGATGGAGATGGTGACGCGCGCTCCGGAAGCCAGCCGGTGGATGACCGGTGGCGAGGGCAGTCCGAAGGTCGCAGCCCGGACCGCAGCCAGGAGCACAGTGGGGAGCGTGAGGCACGGAGAGGGTCGCGCTCGCCGCAGCCCCGTTCTCGCTCGCCCTCAGTGCGATGGCAAGAGGCATTCGCTGGGCTGCGGGATGCGCGGGAGCAGGAGCAGGAGCAGCCACGCAAGCGGCACCGACGCAATGACGATGGGCAGCAGACCGAGGCGGAGGAGCGGCGGGAGCGCAGCAGAGAGCGGGGCAGTGAGCGCCCTTCCAGCCGGCGCGACGGTTATAGTGGCAGTAGCTCGTGGGAGTCTGGCGGCACCTGCAGCACCACGACCAGCCGTAGCACCGCTAGCACAGGCACAGGCCGTGGAGGCGAGCGGCGCGACCCCCTCACAGACTCTAGCAGTGACGGGGACGACGCCGGTGGCGTTGACAACGAGCGGAACAGATTGCGATGCCGCATTTCGGACCGTCGCTGCGGCTCGAGACGCGCCGGCGACGAGCGGTCGCCAGACAGCCGTGAGGGCGCACGCAGCGACGACAGCAGGGAACACGGCGCCAATGGAGATGGTAGTGGCACAGGCGCTGCCGATGCCGATGCTGCTGCCGATGGCGGTGGCGGGCATGACGGTCCCTACATGATGACGGACGAGGAGATTGCAGAGATGCTGGGGCGGTACCGGGTGCGAGGCCGCGGCGGCGTGGGCTCCAAGGCCGACACCGTGGGACCCGAGCCCGAGTACGGTGGCGATGGGAGCGAGGAGGGCAGCGGCTTTGGTGGGACTGCTGTGGACGGCGCCAGGTATGCCCTGGGTGCATGGGTGGCGAGGGAGAAAGGTGGTCTATTGAGGATGGGGAGCCGGCGCTTGTGGTTGCAAGGTCGTCCCCTTTGAGAAATTGCTGTTTACATGTCCCTTGCAGAGCCAAGCGCGGACCCTCAGCACCGGCGTGGCTGAAGGCAGCGGCAGCCACCCAGCAGGTGAGTCTTGCAATGCCAGAGTGAATTCCTACTTTTGACATATCTTGTCGCGGGTCAATATCTTTGACCTTCATGTTCCTGCTTGTGCGAAACACCCACCATTTGCCTTACTCCTGGGTTCTGGACAGGTGCTGGGACGCCTTGGGCTGCCGGTTCTGGGGCCATCTCCCGCGGCGCTGGCGGCGCTGCAGCGGCAGTTGGCGGAGCGGCAGCTGGCGGCGTTGGAGGGGCTGGAGCAGCGTCACCGCTCCAAGAGCAGCCGCAAGGAGAAGAAGCGAAAGGAAAAGTACGACGATGGGAAAAAGCGGAGAAAGAGCAAAAAGTCTAAAGAGAAGGATAAAGGAAAAAAAGAAAAGAAGTCCAGGGACAAGGGGAAGAGCCGCAGGAAGCGAGACGACTAGGGGTGCAGATGGTGCCTTGCGTGTGTGGCGGTGGGCCCTGAAGCGATTCGGATGTCTAAGTAGAAGCAAACACATATTTGCCTGTCAGCATATGGTGCCTGCCTTCTGTGGCGTGTCAATACGCCGGGTGGGCAAAACGGTGGCATCCATGGCATCCAGGCCAAAACCGACTTTGATGCTCGTCAACTGGCTCAGCCGCGTGCTCGCCGAGTACATGTATTTTGTATACCTGTTGTTTTATTATGTACGATGCGGCCTCTGCTGATTTTATTATGCTTCGCTGCAACTGTGCGTGCGCTGTTTGCGGCCTCGCCATCGGCTCGAGGCTCTGCCCCGGAGGCTCTCCCTGACCCCGAATGCGCGCCTACATTAAACATCACAATGTATAATATATCATCATGGCTCAGCAACCGCGTGGTGGACGTCGCATACACGCGGTCGGACCGCATTTGCAGCCGCTACGAAGATGACAGCAAGCGTCACAGTGCGCACATTGCAAGGAGCTCACGAGCAACGCGCTGTTCCCATTCGCTTTTGGTGGGGCGGCGGTTCTGCGGGAAGCTGGATTGGGAGGCCCCCACGCAGGTCGGTCTGGGGGGTGAGGACCGCGCACAACACAAGACTCGAAGGGAATCGGCAAGTGCTACTGTGGGGTTGCGCCTGCGGAGAGCTTTACGTAGAGGGCGCCTCACGATGGTTCTGGGCGAATAAATTGCTGCTTGAAGGAGCTGGGTTGGACTAACCAGCGACGGCAGCAACGTGCCATACCCCGCCCCGTCATGCGCACCGCTTCCTCTCCAGGGCCATATCGTCCTCCCCCCCGTAGGGCCATATCTACTATCACTTTGCAAGCGGCCATTACACCTATGAGCCCGACCTGTGTGTCTTGCGGCGGCTCGGGCGCGACGAGGCGCAGGCGTGCATGGCGGACGTGGGTCCGGTGCTTTTTGCCGGTACGGGGCGAGGACGTGTGCAGGGTGCATCGGGGAGGGGTTGAATCAACTTCTTGGGTGCTGGCCGCAGGGGACTCGGTGACACGGTACCAATACCTGACATTCATTCATTTCCTGGCGTCCGGTAAATACCAGCACGCCTTCAATGGAAGCAAGAGCCTGTCCAATGCGCACACGCACGTGGCGGCCAGCAGAGATGAGAAATATTTCAAAGTGGGTGCGTGAGAAACACCCAGCAGAGGCAAAAGTTGCAGGCACGCTTTTTTGCGAAACCTGAAGCACCTTTGTCGTAGCGCCCTTTGTACTTTAAATGGTGCAATCTTGCCTTTTTATCCGCAGTTGTGGCAGCACGCTGAAGACCAAATTGGACGGCACAGACAGGATAGTCACCTCTTCTTCAACACCCGCTGGAGTCAGGGGCTGGAACATGCCCACCTCACGCTCCCGCTGCACGCCGACGCGTCTCGGGAGGTGGGCTAGCCGCAATGAAGCACCGAGATTGTGAAGAGGTCAAATCGGTCACCGTGTGATTACTTGGGCAGGGCAACATCGGCTCACGCGCACGACCACACCGCACACCGCAGGCCCATGTGTACTATTACTATGTGGAGATGTTCTCGTCACAGCTTAAGGAGGCGATCAAGTGGGCAATGACCAAACGACAGGACTGGAGGTGAGCCCCTTCTACTCAGCATCTGTTGCATCCTACATCACAGGTGTAAGCTCTGGGCCTTAGCCCTGGCGATTCCCCCTGTCCTAGGTACCTCATATTCAACGTCTGCGCGCACTACGGCATGACCAGCATAAAGAAGATGGGAGGCCAAGTCATCAAGGCATTCCAATGGGCCCACGAGACCTACAAGGAGGAATTCACCAGGTATGCGGGTCTTGTCGTGAGCGGTCTCACCGGGTCGGCACACCATGGGCTCATGGGTTACGGGTCTGCACAGTCGTGTTCCACAGCCGTCTTTCCTTGTTGGATTCTGCAAGCATAACCCTGGACCAACATCAAAAGCCGTGTGCAATGCCCTTGGGTGTCGTCATCGGACACTTAGCCCCAGGAGCTCGATGCAGTGCGTCGTTCTTTGACACTGCCTTTGCCGCTACTCCAACGCGCACACATTGAACAGGGCGGGTACGCAGCTGGTCTGGAAGGGCTGCACCACACCCTCCATGCCGTTTCGAGCTAGGACAGATGCGGAGGAGGCAAAAATTGCAGAGTACGCAGCCTCCGCAGGTGTGGCTATCTATGACTTGCGGACGGTTGTGAAGGCCGCGTTTGCCCAGCATCTCATCACGAGTTGGGATGACGAAACCGTGCACTACCTTGAGTTCATGTACGAGCAGTGGAACGACCTGCTGCTCAACATATTGTGTCCCGCGGGGCCAGAGGCTGAAGACGATGTTGGAGCTGCGCCAATGCCGTCTGAATAGAGAGACGCGGTCCTTGCGAACACGCCAAGGGAAGCGGTGCATGCTGCCGCGTGCACGCCGGGCGGGGCTTCCCGAAAGGTAATACCTGGGCAGGGGGCTTCAGGACTGGACTTCACTTGAAGTATTATAGCTTTCGAGAGGCTGTCAGAGCAATGGCATAATCGCACTTCCAGTGAGGGGCTCTTGGACTTCGACAGTTTCTTGAGCGGGCCAGGGCCTTTGTCAGGGAGGCCTTGCCGGCTTCCTGGGCTCTGCACCGCCCCTCCCGTCCATTGACTTCTTACTTCACATACCCACGTGAACACACACATACCGGTACACACACGCATCAACACCCACCCACCCGCGCACACACACACACACACAATCACAATCACGCACGGGTATGATTTAGACGAACCAAGATGTGAACTCATATCAAAATGAACAAGACCTGCATAAGCTTGACGCATGGGCATACACGAATCAAGATGCGCGTCAGGTATACACATGAGCATGCACATATCCATTGCAATTGCGGGAATGTCGGGCCTGGTTGGTAGTGTTGGCCTTGCAGTGTAGACGTCGGGCTAGGCTGTTGGCAAGGTTCAGCGGAGGCCTGGGCTATAGGATGGTTGAGTAGAAACGTAGCGGGATAAACGCACGAGCACCGGGGAATTTGCGTGAAATGTACGCGCAAGGGACATGCACGTAATCATGAGGGTTCTGGGAGGCGGAGCAATGTGACGATGCCCGTAACGGACTAACGGTACTCATTGTTGAGGGATATTTATGGCGGAGGTAGACGCGCAGACTGGAGGTCGCCTGGCTGCATGCCATCGCCACCAGGATGGCAGTTGGATGTGCTTGAGTTGGGGCATGGCATGCCTGATGAGCTGTCAGGGGCTCGGGCCGCGAGGCGCGAGGGAACGGGTTGTTGGCCGGACTGGGATTGTGTATGGGGCGTGTCACACCCATTTGGATTCCACAGGACAACCCCGCCAGTGAAAGGTCGTATTTGAGCAATTTGTAATAATACACGCCGCCACGATGTCTTCAAAATGCGCGTATGGCTCATACGCGCATGGCTGTTGCTAGTACTACTGCACAGCTGCCAGTTCGCGCTGTGCCGGCACATTGCGCGAACTACCGAAGCATCAGTATGCTCAATAAGAGTTGAATTGAACTCTGAGACAGTGAAATGGGCGACCGAAGACGTCGTCGATGGCCCACATTCGCAGCCTGGGCGAGTAAAAGCTCGATATGAGAACGCCGCGCAACGTCATGGCTCGCACGTGGCAAAAGATGAGCAGGCAACGTTATGCTCACATTCGCTGTTGTTGGGGCGGCGGTTCTGCGGGAAGCTGGATTGGGAGGCGCCCTCGCAGGTCGGTCTGGGACTGAGGGTCCAATCTCCTGTGGGCGCGGCGTAGGGGGGGTGTCTATGGGTCTACCTGTGAGTTTCTACGCAAACGGGTGGACCGGAGACCTCAGGGGCCCACCATTTCAGCCAACAGGGCCGACAGGCAAGACACGCTGATACAATGCTGCCCCTTCTGCCGCAGGGCCACATCTACGACCATGGGGGCCATTACACCTATGAGCCCGACCTGTGTGTCTTACGGCGGCTCGGGCGCGACGAGGCGCAGGCGTGCATGGCGGACGTGGGTCCGGTGCTGTTCGTGGGTACGTGTCGGGACGGTGCGTGTAGGGCGCAAAACAGGGAGGCGTGGGACCAACGTCTCTCTGTGTTGAGTTTAGTGAAGCCCACGGCACGTGACCTCTCAAGACGAATGGCTGTAATAATGCCGGTCTGCCTGCCACAGGGGACTCGGTGACACGGTACCAATACATGACGCTCATCCACTTCTTAGCTTCGGGCAAGTACCAGCACCCCTTCGATGGCAGGGAGAGCCTCTCCGATGCTTTGCGGCATCGCCCAACGAAGCTGCATAACCAATACGACATGGTGAGCTCGGCTGTTGAGGGCGCCGTATGCGCCATTTCAAACGTCAAGCCAGTTCTGGACCCTTCGCATGCCATTCCATTAGAGAAGGTATCAGTGCCAATCGTTTCATGTGTGTCCAGGTCCAACACGGTGGAAGCGCGGCACCAAAGAAGTGCTGGGCCTCGCTCAGTGCTGCTTACTAGCCCCTCTCCGCACCAAAGTCTGCAAGCGACATGTGCTGATTGATCCCATGGGTCCGCATGTTGGTAAACGGAAATGGGTCCTCGTGTGTGTGCACTGCGTGCTCCGCCCGGCTGCCCGCAGCTCTGGGTGCACGCCAAGAACCAGATTAGTGAGCACAGCACAGGCGGCAGCCCTGGTCTGAACTACCAGCACAACCGGTCGGCGCACCTGGAGCGTGCACACCTGGCTCTGCGGCTGCACATAGACCCCAGCCGTAAGGTGCGGGCCCCTAACTAATGCTTCTGTGAGCAGATGCCAGCCAGCTTTGCCTAAGATGTGGGCGCCGGGGTGTGGTCGAGGTACATGGTATTAGCATGGCATGAGGATGCGAGGAGGTCAGCCGTTGGGCGTGGGGTTGGCGCACGTGATAGCCACCCAGGGTAAAATGTAGGCGAGCTGGTATCTACGTTTGCGAGCCCGGCCTCGCAATCCTCTTACACACTGACAGTGGTGACAGTATGTAGCTAGCGCTGACGTGTGCCTGTTTGTAACGGCCTGCAGGCGCACCTCTACTATGGCTACGTTGGCAGCGGCGTGTTTGAGATGCAGGAGGCCATTGATTGGGCAATGAACCAGCGTCAGGACTGGAGGTAAGCAAACAGCACACCCACATGCGTGGCTTGAGGTGGAACTCAGGTCTACTGTGAACATGTCCTCGCACGTGGATGCATGGGCCCCACCGCACGACACGCCAAACTCACTTTGCACGGTCATCAGATGAGGCAGTTCACCGTTCGGCTGAGCAACACACGGTGTATCGATCGCAGGTATCTCATACTGAATGTCTGCGCGCACTACACGAAAGATTACACAGAAGCCATCTCGCGAGACGTCATCGCGGTGGTAGAGTGGGCGCGCCAGCGCTACGGTGACGCCTTTGATAAGGCCGGCACGCAGCTGGTCTGGAAGAGCTGCACCACACCGCAAGAGAAAGTGAGGGACCTGCTGGATGTTGAAGAGAGGAAGATAGCCCAGTACGCGACGGCCACAGGCCTGCGCATTTACGACACCCGGAGCGTGGCCAAGGCGGCCACCGACCAGCACTTGGTCACAACCTGGAGTGCAAAGGAGGTGCACTATCTGCAATTCATGTACGAGCAGTGGAACGACCTGCTGCTCAACATCCTGTGCCCTGCCGCTCATGCTGGGTTTAAGGAGTATAGATAAGAAGCCCAGTGCGTGGCTTGCAAAAGTGTGCCCCGCTATTAGAGTTGGAATTGGCAGCGCAAGGCGGGCCTGTGCGCGGCATCACTCACCGCTTGCGGTTTGGGGCGCCCCTTTGCGGCGGTGTGGCCCCTTTGGGCGATGGAGTTTGCAAAAAGAGCGGTTGTGGGAGTCACCTTGAACGCCAAAGGCGGGTGATGTCCATGGGAGATGTCGAGCCCATAACCAAGCAGAAGCCAACGATTGAGAGCATGGGAACGCACGAAGATGGTGGAGGTAGTGTCTGCAAAGAGTTACAACGTGTACAACGTGCATGCTAATAATGTCTGACCTTCATATATCGTCCTTGCCTAAGGACGATAAGATGACGGAGACATTGACGGCTGGATGCATGACAAAGACTGGGAGTACTGCCGTGTGAATAGTTGTGAGTGTGACATCGGACTTGTTTTGGGTGTGCGTTGGAAAGGTGTCGCCGTGGAATGGCGAAGGGGCCACGGCAACATCGGTTCGAGGAGGTGATGGAGCAGAGCGGCAGAACGTTGTCCCCGCTATGCAGTTGCACCCATAAACCCTTTTCATGATAAGTACCAAGTTGGGGCTTGGCGCGACCTCACTAGCGTGCAGAACTCGTCCGTACTCGTCGCTTTCCGGTCATGCGGCTACGTGTCGGCACGGTCAAGCCAAATCGCACATTTGCCCACACAGATTAGTTCGTTATACTATATATACGTACAATGTCACATCACGCATGGCCCGGAGCTTCCCTGCGAGGTTCTGTCGAACGGCATTTCGCGAGCTCGGACCCCAAGAAAGCACTTGTTAGGTCCCAAAGACCGATGCCGTGTCATTCTTAATTCAGAGGAGGCGGTTATAAGTGCTGCGCGCTTGCTAAATATGCCCTTTCTGCTGCAAGGTCGGGAAATGTCGTGACATTTGGCAGTCGCGACGAGCCGAACTACCAGGAAAGCGTGCAAAATGACTTGCATCAGCATCCTTAATACATTCTTGGGCATTCGGGAGCGATTGGGCTTTGGACACTGCCGGGCGTATGGGCACGACACGGGTGAGCCCGGGTTGGGGTGCCGCCATGCCGTGTTGGGAATCATCGCCCTGTGTTAGTGGAAGCGACTGTAACACTTGCAAGCACCATATGGTCTATGTGTATGCAATATCACAGAAGTATTTAAAGGACAGAGAAAGCTTATCGACAAGCGAGAGAATCACCGCGACATCCATAACACTCGTGCACCTGGCTTGACAACGAAGCCACCAATGAACAATCAGAGTATCACCACTCATGATGAAGCTCCATAATAACATAAAGACCTAAGAAAGGCCAACGCTGGGACTCGGAGATCCAGGAGCGAAACTTTGTAGCGAAGCTGAGGTATCCTGCGATAACAAGGAACCTTGACACGTTTAAGCCATGCAGCAGGCCCCGCCGGCCGAGGGGCCGGGCCGGGCGCAAGTCGCCTACCCTGGGTACCAGCCTCAGGGACAGCAGCCGAGCGCCACTGCGCCCGGCGTCCAGGGCCCTTACGCCCAAACGCCGTCGGCAGGACCTGCTGATCACCACAGCCTGACCCCTCATCTTTCTTACTCGGCGCCGCTTCAGACGCGTGTGAGCGGTGGGGCAGGACGGCCAGCGGCCGCGCCAGCGCCGATGCCCTCGCACCTTCAACCTCGCCAGACGTCACAGTTGCACCCATCCCAGCCGCAGCAGCAACAACATCCACAGCAAGCGCAGCAGCCGCACCAGTCTACGACGAACCAGAGGCAGGTTGCGGCAGGAGCGCCTGCTGGGATGGCGGTCAGCAGCGCCGCTGGCGGCAGGGCAGCGGCAGCCTCGCCCGGCCCCGGCGCAGACTGGTACCGTCCTGCCGCTGCTGCTCCGGACCAAGCCTCCCAGCACCAGCAGCATCAGCAGCAGCCGCGCACACAGAATGCACCGCAGCTGCTACAGCCACAGCAGCCGCACCTGGCGGCGCCGATGCCGGGGCAGGGCTACGTGGTGTCTCCCCAGGTGGCCGCGGGGCTGTTGCAAGCGGCCGCGGCCATGCAGGCTGGGCCGCAGCACCCCCAGCAACTGCAACAGGCGCAGCACCTGCAGCAACAACCGCAGCAACAGTATGTCACCAGCACCAGCGCGGCCGTGCAACAGTTCATGGCGGCGGCGGGCGCGGCGCCGGGGCAGGTCCTGCTGGTGCCGCAGACGACCGGTATCCAGGTCGACCCGCACGGCGCCCTGCGGCTCGTGGTGATGGCAGGCGGCGCCGCTCCCGCCCACGCGCCCGCGGCCTCACCGGCTGGCACCGCAGCTGGTGCAGGCGCGGCATCAGGAGCTGCACCCGGCCAGGCGCAATCACAAGCGCAGGCAGCGCAGCAGCAGCAGCAGAGCTCCGCCCCTAGCTTCATCTCCGCGCCTACTGGAGCAGCTGGTGGTAGCGCTGGCGGTCAGCGTCAGGGACAGGGGCAGGGGCAGGGCAGACCGGCCGTGGGCGCCATTGACCAGCGCTTGAACGGTGCAGGTGGAGCTGATGGAGCCGGGCCCTCTCAACAGCTGGGCCACCAGCAGCAACAAGGCTACTCGCAACAGGAGCATTGGCAGCAGCAACAGCAGCTCCAACACCAACAGCAGCACCAGCAGCACCAGCACCAGCCGAACAGCCAAGGGCACGTCATGCCTGTGGTGGATGCACTGGCGCTCATGCAGGGCGCAGCTCAGTTTGGTGCAGGGCCGGCCGCACTGCAGCTGCATGCGGGCGCCCCGGCGCAGGGTGCAGTGCAGCCGCGCTCGGATGGGCGCTGGGGCCCGCCGCAGGAGGGCTCGGAACGTGACCGGCCACGAGAGTACCGGGCCCGCTCTCGCTCTCGCTCCCGTGATCGGGATCGGGACCGCGACAGAGACCGCGACCGTGACCGTGACCGTGATCGGGACCGAGGCGGCAGCGCCAGGGATAGAGGCAGGGAACGGGAGCGGCCCCGCTCACGCTCACGGGCGCCGCGCTCTCGGTCCCGGGACCGGGCACGTGACAGGGACAGGGAGCGGTCCCGGGACCGGACACGCGACCGCTCTCGCGGCAAGTCGCGCTCTCGGTCCCGCTCCCGCGGCCGCACAGACCGCCAGCGGGACCGCAGCCGCGACCGCAGCCGTGATAGGGACCGGGACAGGGAGCGGGAGCGGGACCGGGACAGGGAGCGGGACCGGGACGGCGGGCGCGGGCGGGAGCGCGGCACCAGCCGCGAGCGCAAGCGCGACGACAAGGACGATGGTGACCGGCGACGAGGCGCCAGCACCAGTGCAGGAGGCGCAGCGGCCGAGCCTGCTCGAGGGTCAAGCAAGCCCGCTGCCGGCGGCGCATCCGGCGGCGCTGCTAAGCAAGCCAGTGCCGCCGTTGCTGGTCGCGGCAGCTCCACTGCCGCCGCTGCCGCAGCCGCCGCACCTGCCTCTGGCGCTGCAGCGGAGGCGATGCAGCAGCAGCTGCAGCGGGCGATGGAGAGCTGCGTGAAGCTCGAGAAGACGGTGGCGACTGCGCGCGACGACCCCGACCTGTTCCCCGCCATGAAGCCGAGCCTGGCCGCCACCGCCTCAGAGCGGCTGGCGGAGCTGCGCCGCGCGCTGGAGGCGTGGCGCCCGCACGCCGCCGCGCTAGCCGCAGCCGCCGCGCGCGCTGAGGCCGCCGCCGGCAAGGCGGATGAGGCGGCCAAGGCGGAAGCGGCGCGCTCGGCGGCGGAGGCGGCGGCGGAGGCGGACCTGGGCGAGGAGGCGCGGCAGCCCGGCAACCTGGCGTTCCTGCTGGAGCGCGGCGTGCGCATGCTGTTCCCGCTGCGGCGCGACCCGGAGCAGGCGCTGCTGCGCACCGCGGCCGAGGTGCTGCTGGTGGACGCCGCCACAGACGACCGCGTGGCCAGCATCTTTCGCAGCGAGGTGCGCCTGGCGCGGCACCAGATGCCCTCCGCGGAGCTGATGAACCACCCGCGCGTGCGCGCCGCCGTGGCCGCGCTGGACTCCGGCGGCTCCGGCACCGCGGTGCTGCGCAAGTACGACGAAGTGTTCGAATGCCGGGACAGAAAGCAGGACTCAAACCCCACCAACAAGCAGACGCTGATCCGCTTCAAGGCCGAAAAGCTTCCGAATTATGGCAAGATTCTGGTGGGCCTGCGCTTCGTCATCGATAGCATGCTGCCGCCATTGCCGCCGGCCGCGGCGGCGGCACCGTCCTCGGGTGACAAGAGCGGCAGTGCGGGTGGCAGTGGCGCCGGCGCAAAGCGCAAGCCCGCAGCGGGCGAACGCGGCGCGGGTGACGGCAAGGGCGCGCGGGAGGCGTCGCCGTCCACCGCCGCCATTGGTGGCGGCGGCGGTGGCGCGGCGGTGATTCCCGGCCTGCCCAAGCTACTGGATGCCGACCCCGAGAACGAGGTGGAGCGCGAGGCGCTGCGCTGCGCGGCGCTGACGTGCCTCACCGCCAAGGACCCCCGCTCGCTCATGACCACGTCCGTGGACAACGTCATCCGCGCGCTGCCGCCGCACCTGCAGCGCAGCTACGGCTCCGCCGGCGAGCTGCTGGCGCTGGTGCGGCGACACCCCTTCTTCGCCATCCCGCAGAGGCCCGGCAGCGGCGGCCTCGCGCCCGACGGCTACTACACGCAGGTGCGCCTCGACACCAACCTCATGTTTGAGCTGCGCCACCTGCTGAAGCGCCTGGAGCTGGAGGCGAAGCTGCGCGCGCGTGAGGCGGCCGGCGGCGGCGGCGGCGGGGGCGGCGGCGGCAGCAGGGGCCGGGATGCGGCGCGGGAGGCGGACAAGGTGCCGCCGGAGCTGGAGGATTGGTGGCTGGTGACGCGGTGGGGCAAGCCTCACGACAAGGTGGCGCAGAAGTGAGGGAGGGGTAGGGGCCTCGCATGGGCAGGAGCGGAGCGGTGGTGGCTTGCAGGGGCTGTCGACATATGGGTGCGGCTGACAGCACCACAGATTATCAGCTCGACAGCCGCAAGCTTGTTGATTGCGTTGGTTGCAAGGGTCGGCGCCGGGCAGGGATAGTACGGCCAGCCGTGCACATGACTGGCTTGCAGTTGCGCCCTCGCTCTTTGTACGCCTTCGCTCGGGAAGGCCTCACGGGCCCAGGGATGCGTTTGCTGCGTGTGATGCCAACTAACTTGGCGCCAATGGTGTCAGTCTTAATTGTCAGCTGCGGCACTCGGTCATGTGTGTGTATCATGTGCCGCACGTAAAGCGGTGACTTCCGTCTTCCGATGGGGCTTTCAACCCAGACACGCAGTACGGCAGTAGCCATGCGCATGCGGTCCGTGCAGCGCCTTCTTTGTAACGACGGCCTCATGTATACTCTGCAAACCCGCGGGGAGTGGGGGTGGCAGCTGGTGCTAGGAGTAGCGGGAATACTTTGGGCAGGTGGGCGAGTTGCTTTGTTGCATGTTGGGCCTGGCCGGGGTTGACAGCGCCGGCTCCCCAGCGGATCAGGCGAGAGGGCAGACTTTGAAGTCAGGCACGATTGTCCGGCCCGTCTTACTGCCTCCGATTTGTCACATAGGTGATGCTTGAAATAATCCACCAAGCAGCTCTATATTTCAACACTCCTTCAGTCGCGACGATTTCTTTGCCTTTGGCATTTAACACGAGCTCTTGGCAAAGTTACCTGCGTCTTGTGCCTGGTATATTGGCACAGCTTATAAGTGACACTTCTGCTTGTTGTTTTAACAAACCGCTTGCGATTCATCCGTCGTTGTTTGCAACGCGAGCTTGGCGTCTCCGTCCTCGCTGATAGGCGCAAACCTCGTTTTACATACAGCGGACTTCATGGGGTGAGGGGCGCTCCTGGGCTGTCGCGGCGGAGAGGAGTCTTGAGTTGGCGGCACGATGGCTGCCAAAACCCCGCCACTACCAGTGCTTGACCCGGTATCCAACTACGAAAAGCTGCACCGCATCGGCGAGGGGACATATGGCGTTGTATGTAAGTCATGCGTCAAGTCATGACTCGCGCAGGGGAGGGGTTAAAGGCCGGCGCATGGAAGAGGCCAGCGGGAGGCTGGGAGCTTGGCTGGTGTGACGCCCCAGTCGTGCGTGCCCCATGCCCCCTCCCCCGCTTTTTACGTCCCTCTGAGCCGTGCACGCAAATCACATAGCCGTGAACTCTACTATGCATGTGCTGCTGCAGACAAGGCCCGCGACCGCACCACGGGGGAGATTGTAGCGCTGAAGCGTGTGCGCTTCGACCGCTCGCGCGACGGCGTGCCGGTCACCAGCGTGCGCGAGCTGCGTGTGCTGCAGGCCTGCCGGCACCCCAACATCGTGCAGTTAAAGAAGGTGGTGACGGGCTCTCAGGCGGACAGGTGAGCGGCGCTGGGTGCGGGTTTTCACGTAGGGTTCGCAGTTCTGCTGCGCTTGCGCTTGCGCTGTGCCGTTCATCATGGCGGGAGTACGCGGCCGCACGCACCATACCGTGCGTGAGGAGCGCAATCGCTTTCGTAAACCAGCTAAGACTTCTTCCTGCCTGACCGCAGTGTGTTTCTGGTCTTCGAGTACTGCGACCATGACCTGGGTCGGCTGCTGGACTCGATGGCACCGCCAGCTGGTGGTGGCGGGGGCGGGACGGCGCGGCGGCCCTTCAGCATCTCGGAGGTGAAGGGCCTCATGCGGCAGGTGCGGCGGCAGCGGCTGGAGGGGCGGGGGGGTGCTGGGTTGCGCTGTAGATACATGGCATCCGACAGGAAAGGCAAGGGTGTGGCCTTGCACTGCGGCGGTATCCCTCTCTGTGTGTGCCGCGCGCGCGCGCGCGCGAACCAACACTCCCAACACTCCCACACCCGCACTGCCGCGCTTTGACCTCAAGTCCTCATGCTTCCCCATCCCGGCCCCACGCGCCCCCGCAGCTGCTGGAGGCTGTTTCCTTCCTGCACGACCACTGGGTGGTGCACCGAGACATCAAGGTCCGGCCAGGGCCTTACCCTAGTTGGCAGCTTGATGCGTGCTTGAGCACGGTTGGCCGTTGCGACGTCTGGCGTGCGGGTTTGCCCCCACACTCGTTGTCAGGCTCCTGACCGACCGCCTTGCCCCTTGTCTCCCTACCAATGCTCCAATGTTTGCTGCCCTGGCCATCGCCGTCATACACCAAGTGAGTGCATAGGATGCGGAAAGGAAGCCGAGCTTAGGTGATCTGCTGGAGGTGCGAGTTGGTACAGTCATGTTGCCATTCAAGCAAAAAGCCGAAAAATGCGAAGTGTTCGCTGCTTTTGTCCGCGGCCTGCGCCCACCTATCTCTGCTGCGCTGCGTCCTGGTTGCGCGGATTGATTGTGCGTGCCACCCTTGCCGCCACGCGGACTACCCCTGCTGCCACCCACCTGCTCCTTTCCTCCGCCGTTGCCCTGACCTGCAGGCTATCCAACCTGCTGTACACGCACACGGGCCACCTCAAGCTGTGCGACTTCGGCCTCGCCCGCTTCTTCTCTCCCTTCGTCGCCAAGTGAGTGCCGCTGCCACGTCTCAGTCTTGGGCCGCGCCGCACCAGCTCTGACACCTTATCCACTACCGACTCGCACATTGCCGTAATCACGTGGTCGTATTTCGCTGCCGGCCCCCTATCGCATACCGTAGTCAGCATGCCCCAGTCTAACCTTGAAGCTAGCCCACAACACCGACAAGCCGCACGTCCACGCCCAACTCCGCCTGCCGCACGCACGCCGCAGGGACCGCACGCCCAACGTGGTCACGCTGTGGTACCGGGCGCCTGAGGTGCTGCTGGGCAGTGAGGAGTACGACGAGTCCATCGAGTGAGTGCCTAGGTTGAGGTGTGGGTGGCGGTGTGGGGATTAGGGTGGCGAACTGGCGGCGCGTGCGGCACTGATGGGCCATCGGGCGCGTGTGTTGGGTCAGCCACGCGCGCTAGGCATGCGCTAACGCATCCTGATGGCTGTAGCTTTGTCCAATATCCATGCGACCGCCAGCCATGCCTCTCATCCGTTCCCACCCAGCAGCTCGGAACGCGGTGTGCACAACCCGCACATGCCCCGCTCCTCTGCCTCCTCGCCCTTCCGCCCGTGTCTACTTCCTTCCCTCCCGTCCCATCCTTTCTCCGCCACCTGCCTCACCCAAACCCCCTCTCCCGACCCCACCACGCCCGTCTTCCCCACCCCTCGCTCCCGCATGCCCCCACCCCACCAGCCTGTGGAGCTGCGGCGCCATCTTGGCGGAGCTCCTGACCGGCGAGCCGCTGTTCCCCGCCGCCAGCGAGGCCGAGGCGCTCAACATGATGGCCAACCTGCTGGGCGCGCCGGGGGAGCGCATCTGGCCGGTGAGGGGTGCAGGGAGAGGGAGGGGGAGAGGGAGAGGGGTGCAGGGAGAGGGAGAGGGAGAGGCAAGCACAGGCTTGTTGCTGGGGCAGCTGATGCTGCAAGCAAAACGAACAGTGGGTCGCACGCATCTCCACGCCACTCCTGATCCTTCTCTAACGCTAACCATTCCTCCTCTTGCGCCCCGCCTCCCGTCCTCCTCCTGCTTTTCCTACCTTCCCCGCCCCGCCCCGCCCCGCCCGCCCGCCCCCGCACCCCCAGGGCATGTCCGCGCTGCCCAACGCCGCCAAGTTCGTGTTCCCTGCGCAGCCCTACAACTTCCTGCGCCGCCACATGGCCGCCGCCTGCACCGCCAGCGGTGGCGGGCTGAGCGAGGCGGGGCTGGCGCTGCTGAACGGGCTGCTCACCTACGACCCCGCCCGCCGCATCACGGCGCGGCAGGCGCTGCGGCACGACTGGTTCCAGGTGCGGCGGGGCATGGATGGGCGGGGTCGGGGGGTGGGGGGTTGGTTGGTGCAGCGGTCTTGGTGATGACAGGAGTGAGTGACGGGGGGGGGGGTGATGAGCAGGCCCATGGAGGGAGGGCAGGGTGCGCTGTGGGGCCCACAGCGCAGCAGCGGCAACGGCGGTTTAGATAGCGGTGCGCTGCAGCAGCGGACCCTTTCCTGCGCGCTTTGCTGCAGTGGAGTCGAACCCATTTCGGCAGCATCTCCATCATGACATTGCCCTTCCCGGGCATGTGCCGGCTGGGCACGTGCCCGCCATAACAACCGCAGGAGAAACCTTACCCCAAGCAGCCTGGAGACATGCCCACCTTCCCCTCCTCCCACGACGGAGGCCGGGCGTCCGGCCACCACCACGGCCACCACCATCACCACCACGCCGGCGGCGGTGCGGCTGGCGGCGGCGCCGTGGGCGGCAAGCGCGCGCTGTCGGAGGCGGCGGTTGGGCTGCTGGCGGAGGCGAAACGCCAGGCGCTGGGGAGAGCGGGGGCCGTGGGTGCTGGCGGCGGCGGCGGCCTGGTTCCCGGGCTGGACGACAGGTTCGGTGCAGCATTTGGTGGCGGCGGGGGAGGCGGCGGCGGCTTCGGGGCGGGCTGGGGTGGCGGCGCCAGCTCTGGGCTGCTTGAGGGATCTGGCGTGCAGCTGGTGCGCAAGTAGATGGCAAGCACATGGCGTGTTTCTGTGCCGTACGGCTGTGCAAGATGCGTGGCAAGGCGACGGGGCGCATGCCTAGGGGACGGAGGCTCGGCTCATGTGGCTGTATGGAGAGCGCGCCGTTCAGGCGGCGGTAGTGGGCTGCATGGAGGCAAGGGCTTGGAAGGTTATGCCGAGCGCATAACGTCCGCGGGGATCATTGCCATCGTGATGACGCAGGCGCCGGCGCGGACACAGGGACACTGCAGTTCTGTAAATGGAATGCTTAGCCTGCACCCTGCGCCAATCGCGTGGCCGTCTGGGCGGTAGTGGTCCGAACCGCATGCAGGCCCCTCAGCAAGGCGCACGCGCACAGTTGCAAAGGTGCATGTATGACCAAACGGTTACACTGCCCTCCACGGGTACGATCAGTGCCCGGGACTGCCCCCACGGTATTGACGGTAGGCCATCCGTGGCTCGCGCCAACGCGCCGTCCCCACAAATCATGTTCATAGTCGCATGTCCAGGCCGTGTTGCAGCTTGCTGCGGTCCACCATCCGGAACCACCACTCGCAGTTTAGCTGCTGCAGCCGCTACAGTATACAGTTTCAGCTGGGCCATGCATCACCGACGCCCGCATCAATCATTGGCACGCTACCAGCTCTATGGCTTCAAACTCGACCCTTGCACGGCCAGGGTGACACGGGCGCTTGAAGGCACCTCGCTCGGGCATCCGTTCTCTGCAAGTGCACCCCGATGCCGTACTCCCGCACCCCCCGCACCTCCCGCAGATCCCGACCCTCCAGCCGCAGGGCTCTTCGTCGCTGCCGTAATATTCGTGATGCTTGCCCGCCGCTGGGCTTCACTTGAGCCTATAAAGTACGGATCTCTGCTGCACATGCGGGGCACACACCAGTGACACCACCTCCGTGCTGCACATGCGGGGCACACACCAGTGACACCACCTCCGCCTTGTCAAGGTACGCACACGCGCCGCTTGCAGGCGCGTCACGACCACGCGGTGGCCTAGATTGGTCTAGATGGGAATGGCGTCCGTGATGAACTTGAACACGTCAGCGGGGGCGGCAAACAGCTTGTTGGCCTGCACGCGGCGGTGCACAGCACGTTGCGCACCAATTTTTGTCATACACTGTGAATGTGCACCTATCCTCGCACACAACCCGAAAAGCTAGGGGCGCCGGATAAAGGCGAGCAAGGCAGCAGCCTTCCATCTAGCGGCTGAATTTGTCAAATTTAGCCGCCACGCTTCTCGCCTTGTTCCCCTCCCGGTCCCCCGTCCCCAGTCTTATGGCCCCGGCCCCCCGCCTTCTGCCCTCTGTCCTCAGCCTACCTCTGGCCTACTGTTCCCGGATCCCTGAACCGCTGTCTGTCCCTGGCCCTCTTCCTTGGGGTCCGAGGCCCTGCCCCAGGCCCCTGGCCCCGCACTGCCCTAGTGCCCCATGTCTCCGGCCCCCGGCCCCGTCTCCGCCCCCCTCCTCCCTGCCCCATGCCTGAGCATGCATCGTTCACCCACCTGCGGCTGGGCGCACAGGTAGATGAGGCAGCCGATGGGGTAGCAGACGCCCGCCACGGCCGCGCCAACGGCGAAGCCAAGCGTGGGCCCGAGCATCTTGCATCTGTGGAGGGGAGCAAAATAGAGCGGTATGCATTCATATTCTTCGGTCAGCTGTCCTTTGTTGGACACCTCATAACAGGGCTAGGCACAGTGGTGACATCCAAGGCAGCGGCTTGGCCTCTCTGCACCGGTCAGACTATCTTCGAAACCACGTCACAGCAGTTGTGGTTGCGCACTCACTTGCACGGGTTCGAGCTGCCGCACTCTGCGTACGGTAAGACCAGCATGCAAACGCGGGCAAACGTTAACGACAGGGTACGGCAGCCTAGACATGGAACACGACATCAAGAGTTGGCAAGCTCTCTCCACGCCGAGACTGACTTCGCCCTCTTCCTCCTGTGTCCCCTGTCTTTTCCACCGCCTGAGCCCCCTTTCGAGCCCCCTTTCCCTGACACGGGGGAACACTTGTCCACCGCCTGCGACTAGGAAAGAGCGCACAGGAGCTAACGCCGTGAGCTGACGCCCATCCACCGACTGGGAAAGACGCCCACCCTTCCTTACCGATGCACACCATTCCGTATAGCTTGCCGATTTTTGTCGGTTTCAGCGGGTTGCAATACCCGCAGAGTTAGAACGACAGGGTCGACGCGCGTTGGCCTGCGGGGAAGGGCGCAGCGGGGTAAGGGAAGCAGGGAAGCGAGATCCTAGAGTTGGAGGTGGACGTGATGCAGACGCGTGCCAGAGCGAGTCCGAGCTGTGCAGACTCTGACTTAGCCGAGTCGCGGAGTCAATTCACATTATGTGAATTAGTTACCAACCACTTGTGGCCACTCAAATGCCCGACCGCGCATTGACTTGACAGATTGTCTGTCTCGTCGAGAACCGCTCGGCGGTGACAGCAGCCGAGCTTTGACAAAGCCTCACCGAAAAGATTATATACTGGTGGCAGGGACTGCATGCAGTGCGCGCAGTGAACTCCACGACGACGGCAGTTGAACAGTTTGACGGCAGAAGCCAGGCCGTTATGGCATATACACTGGAAGGCGGAAATTTCGTGTATTACTATCTGTCAGCTGAATGCGATATCTCGTGACTCAATGCCCGCATTGTCGACTTGTCGCCCGTCACCCTCGGGACCCACGCTACCGGTATGCGGCATGCATGTCCCCAAACTCCCCATCCGTACGCCGACCCCATTCCCAGCTCCTTTACCCCATTGCAAGCTGCAAGACGCACCACTGCCAAAGTCCTAGCACTAGATCTGCCTCCGAGCCTCACTTTGCCCACTCGCTGTTGGGTGCACGCCACTGCCCGAAGCGGGGCGACATGAGTCCTATCTGCACCTCCTCCAAGGTATCATACAACTCCTGTGCACTTCCCTCAACGCCCGTGCCAGTCCCACACACGTCACCACCTTGCACTGAACCCGTGCCCACACCTCCATCCGGCCCAACACGTCGCTCACTGCCGTGCGGCAAACGCCTACGCGGCAAGGCTGCTGCTGCCGTTAGCACAAGCAAGCCGCCGCTGCCCCCGCCGCAGCCACTGCCGTCGCCGGCGCTGCCATCCCCGTCGCTGCTACCGTCTTCTTTATCAGGCTTGCCTGCCGCTGCGTTCCAGCTGCCAACCATCCCCAAGCCGCCCGTGTCACTGCCGTCGCCCGCTCCAGCAGCTCCGCCACCGGTACCGCCGCCGGCTCGCCGCAGCGCCGGCAGCCGCTGCAGGGCGCGCTGGCCCCAGCCGCGCACAGCGGGCCAGGAGCGCAGCGCAATGAGCGCGAGGAAGGCAGTCAGCAGGGCGGCGTTGAGGACCAGGATGAGGATGGAGATGGCCATCTGTGTGCGCGTGGGGAGGCGGGCAGGCAGCGGCAGGGCACGAAGGCGGAGCATGGGCATTGTAATGGTTGGGCCGGGGCGACTTGCAGCAGAGGGCCATCTACGGGGCCCAGGAAAAGAAGAAAGACTCGTTCCATGGCTGACGCGTGCCAAGCTCACCCCCTCCACGCCGCCCAGCAGCTCGCTGCTGCTGCCTCCTCCCCCGCCGCCGCCGCCGCCGCCCAGGAAGTAGAGGCTGAGCGAGAGGCTGACGGACAGCACCGCCAGCGAGGCGTGCTCCAGGTGCCGCAGCAGGGCCGACCGCAGCGGCGCCAGCTGGATGTTGAGGGCGGCGATGGCCTGGTGGTATTGCGGTGGGTGGAGAAGTGGGGTGAGGATTGGAAGGTGGCAATGTGTGGTGGGGAAGGGGAAGGGAAAGGCGAGAGGGAGGCAGGGGTTGGGATTCCTCTGACACGATGTCGCCCGCAACAAATAGATAGACAGGCACGCCCCCACACCACTAAGGTCCCACAACATACGCCATGCGCTCACACCTGGAGCACTGCCAGCAGCATCAGGGCCTGAACGAAGGAGGAGATGAGTGGGGCAGGCAGGAGCAGGCCGGTTGGGGGCGGATACGAACAGATGGCTTGTCAGCCTTTTCGCGAGAAGAGCGCGGCACTGGCATTGAGTACTGAGGGTGCCAGATCCGTGCGGGCACGCACTCACGCATGCGCGCACGCGCACGACGCACCTGATAACCCACGCGCATGCCGCACCTGATAACCCACGCGCATGCCGCACCTGATAACCCACGCGCACGACGCACCTGATAACCCACGCGCATGACGCACCTGATAACCCACGCGCATGACGCACCTGATAACCCACGCGCACGACGCACCTGATAACCCACGCGCATGCCGCGCCCAAACACGTCCACCGCCACCAGCGCCAGCGTCTGCAGCTGCAACACCGGGTCCCACCACCAGAAGCCGCGCCTGCATGTAACCGACCACAGCCAGGTAGCGATCATCACAGGTTGCAGTGACAAGCCATCATCAATGCACGCAAGCAGTCTATCAGCAGGTGGCAGGTAGGCCTGAGCGAGCGGACAGGGTTGGTGCGACGGTGACAGGCAGGCAGCAGTCACTTGCACTTAGAGGCACCTCTTGAAACGCTGACGAGACTGACCTGTACCGCGCGTACAGGAAACCCAGCTCCCGCTGCGTGTGCGGCTGGTCCAGCCGCCGCCGCGCGCGCCACAGCAGCGCGAAGGCGGCGGCGGGCGGTGCGGCGCACAGCAGCAGCAGCGAGGCGACGCCGATGGGAACGTACAGGGCGGCGTGGGTGCCGGCATAGCACTCCTGCAGGCGGCGGCGGGCAGGTGGCACCAGCAGGCGCGGGACATGACCAAAACAATCTCCGTGTAGCCCCCCGCCCAGCGGTTTCCACGAGAAACAGCCTCAATGACCCTCATACGCCCACCTGGTTCATGTTTCTGTCTCCCCAGCGGTTGTCACTACGGCGGCATCCAGCCGCTACCTACTACCGGTATGCATGGCCAATGCAGCCGCCCACCTGGTTCATGTTTCGGATCCAGTATCCACGGCTGTGCCGGGCCTGCGTGGAAGGAATGAAAGTGAGCGGATCAAGAACTGACCTGGCGGCCTGGATCCAGCCAACCAGCAGGTGACGCCTGCAGCGGCACGCTTTATGTCCACGCGCCGTCATAGCAGTCGCCGGGAGTCGCGCACCTGGAGAAGCAGCTGCAGCGCCACAGGCAAACTGGAGCTGTCCGCACTGCGGTTGCAGAAGAAGATAGGAGAACGGGGCAAAGCGAGCGAACACATGGATATCGATGCTCGTTATGCCTCTACCTCCGCCGCAGAATCCGAGTAGTCCTGCCACTTTTCTTGCTCGGCCTACTCGCCATCTAGGCCGTCGACTCGGCCGCCCATCATGCCCCATAACGCTACACCTCCATCGGTTCGGCCGCCACTCACGCGTCCAGGCGCACGCACGCGAAGACGCTGAAGGCGGCCTGCGCCCAGGTGGGGTACAGCACGAAGGCGCCCACCAGCATCACCACACGCAGCTGCGCCAGCAGCGGCAGCAGGCGGTCCGCCGCCTGTGCGCAGCAGGTAGGAACGAAAGAATGCCGAAAGGCTGTAAGCAATGCGAGTCAACTGGCTGGGCGGGGCGGTTGCACACACTGTCATCACATCAGCCCTGCCCATCCTCCGACACCCAATCAGCAATCGTGGTCCCAATCATCAGCAAACCTAGCAAGCAGGACCGCCCGTGGGGCCCTCAGCAGCAGCATATGCCCGTAGCACGCACGCACCCGGAGGCCGGTGAGGCCCTGCGTCAGCGTGCGCCGAAGCGTGTGCCGCCCGTCCGCCAGCAGGCTTCGAACGCTGCTAGTCAGCTGCCGCAGCCGCTGGGCCGAGTAGGCCGAGCCGCTGTGTCGCTGGCGGTCGCCACCATCGTCACAGCTGACGTCAGCAGCTGCTGCTCCCACCGACAATGCGCCGGCGCCACGGCCGCCGCTGCTACTGCCGGCGAGGTGCGGCGGCTTGGTGCTGTCTGCCGGGTCAAAAGCAGCACTACTGCTGCCACCCCTATCATAACTGGTGCCGGTGCCTGTGCGCCAGGTCCTGCTGCTGCTTTGCCCCCCACCGGCGGCCGACTCAGCGCCGCTTGCAGAAGCCATGCGGTTGCTTCGCTGCGACCACCACTGCCAGCCGTACCGGACGCTGACGCCCAGACTGCTGTGGGTGCTGCTCGAAGCGGTGGCGGCCTTGCTGAGGGGAGGCGGCGGCAGCGGCGGCGGCCCAGCAGGCAGGGTGGTGCTTGGCTCGCCGCCGCCGCCCGCTGTCTCTGGCGGTCGGGGTGCAGAAGCAGCTGCTGACAACGGCGCGTCCGCGGCAGGCTTGATGCTACTGCCGGAGGCCGTAACGGGCTGCTGGTGGGGCTCAGCAGATGGCGCTCCATTGCCAGCAGCAGCAGCGCCACAACCCCCGCCGCCAGCGCCAGTGCCCTCACCAGCAGTGCCCTCACTAGTGCCCTCACCAGTGCCCTCACCAGTGCCCTCACGAGTAGCACCACTGCCCACTGCGCAATCCGGCCCAGCCACCGACGCGGGAGCGGGCAGCGGCTGCGGTTGCGGCTGCGGCTGCTGTGACGGCATGGGTGCGATATGAAGCTCCGCCTCCACCACGGCAGCATGCATCCCTGCTGCACCGCCTATGCAATTGCCATCGGCAGCACCGTCGCTGAAACCCGCATCCGCGCCGCCACCTGCTGCAGCAGCGCCGCCGCCATTTGCGCCGCCGTCACCACCACCACCACCACCACCACCACCACCACCACCACCACCACCACCACCACCATCACCACCATCACCACCGCTCTCCAGCTGATCCAGCTTGCGGCGCAGCTTGCCACTGCCGGAGATCAGGTTGGACATGATCTGGTGGGAGGACCGCCGCGGCAGTGCGGCGGCGCGCCTGAGCCGGACGTGGTTGAACAGCCGCCAGCTGCGCACGCGCACAAACGGGGTGCATGCACGCGGTTACACACGGTGTCAACATGCGTGCATGCGTTCATTGAGCGCACGTGTGTTCATTGTCATCATTGCGTACACCTACCTCCTGCACGACGGCGGCGTCGCGCCTTCCCACACCATCCATGCCAACCAAAGGGTTTCCACACATGTGGCAGCTCCTTCGCCTTCTATGCATCCAGGGTGCTTGCACCTACCGCGCCAAGTGCGCCCTCGCGCGTTCGCGCTGCTGGTCACTACTCACCGCAGCACCCACAGCAGCAGGCACAGCGCCAGCACGGCGCAGGGCGTGAGCAGGCCACCAAGCAGCTGCAGGTGCGCCTGCGCCGCAGCGTCCTGGCCGCGCAGCAGGCAGGCGTGCGAGTAGGAGAACACCTGCAATCAATGTTCCCTTCCAGTTACTAGAGGGCATCGGCGGGCGGGGCTAGCTGATAATGAATGGCGATGATGATGAGGTGCACACAGCGGTCAGGCTAGCGTGGTTTGAGGTTTTGCGAAACTGCACTTAAGAGCATGCGTTCGTGCACAAGCAATTACACCGCCCGTGTGCTGAAAAGGCAGGTAAGCGGATGGCCGCACGTGAACTTATTACGTGTCACACACCACACGAACTGACCGAGCGCCATTTGCCCGCCCCCACCGCCCGGGCCCGCCGCACGCACCTACCTGCGCCCCCAGCACGGAGCTCAGCGTCCCAGCAAACCTGGCGAGCAGGTCGGGCTGGTTGAGGTTGAGGCGGCAGATGATGACCACGTACTGCACGTGCACCACAGCCACCTGCATGCATGCGCGCACGTGCGTGGGCCACTTGGATGTGCCGACCGTTGGGGTGCGCGGTCCTGGTTGTCGCATGTGTCATGCAGCGGTGTGGGGGAGGGGACGTGCCTGCGCTCATCATACCCTGCTACCCCTGCTGCCCTGATGGAACACACTATCTACCCGCCTTGAGGATGTCACTGATGGCTGGCTCAGCCAGCACTGCAGCCCAGGCACGCCTGCTGGCCTTTTGAGCAGCGCCACCCCCGCCAGAGCCGCCGCCCCTTGCATGTCTGTTGCTGCTGGCGCTGCTGCTTCCTGCATCCTCAGCCCCGCCGCCTGCTGCTGCCTTGCTACCGCTGCCGCCACCACTGCGCTGCGAGTAGTGGCTGTAGTAGGAGTGGTGATGATGGTTCGCACTGCTCGAAGCTGCGGACATCTGCCGGCTTGCGGCCGCGGCCTGCTGCACATCCTCCTCTCCGGTCGTTTGCAGGTTCGTAACCACGACAAAGAGGACTGCGGCGGCTGATGCGAAGAATGCAAGCAGCCCTAGCCCCAGCGTGCGCGCGAGGCTGTCGGGACAGGGGCTGCACGAGAAGTCGGTCCCGAGCGTGTAGCCAGGCTCACAGCAGGCGCACAGGTTGCCCGTGTAGCCATCTGCAGTAGTAGTGCCACGCCGCGCGCGGGGAGTAATGAGAAGGAACGCCCGGAGCAAGACTGTCGTCAGGATGCGGTCATAATCAAACTACGTGCCGTGCAACTAAGAACACTGTCGCGCGCTACCGCGGCTAGATCTATCTATCGCTCACCTGCGCACTGCAGCTGCCCGTAACCCTGCGGTGTATCCTGCTGGCGTTGCTCTTGCTGCTGCAGCCAGGCCGGCCCTTTAGCACCCGGCAGCGCAGCACACAGCAGATGAAAGGCTGCTGCCGTGTTCGACGCGTTGGCGTAGTTGTAGTAGTTGGCGGGTGCGCTGCTGCTGGCGTTGCTGGTGATGACCGCCGCACCGCTTGCGCCGCCGCTAATGCTGCTGGCTGCTACAGCCAGCGGGTCGCCCCCCGCGTAGTTGCCAAAGGCACCGCCGTAGGCCTGCCACTGCCTGTCTCGCCAGTACTGCTGACACGCCACCAGCGCCAGTGTGCGGTTGTCCGCCTCACCCAGGACCGCCAAAGCGCTCCCCACACTGCTGTACAGAGCACGGAGGCTGCCTATGCTACTGCTGCTGACCTGAACAACGGCGCTACTGCCGTCACCGCCGCCGCCGTTGCTCGGCGGCAGCTCATCGGTTTCTGGTAGAGCGCCGATGCTGCTGTTACTTGCGGCCATTCCCGCACTGTTTGCGGCCCCCGCCGACAAAGAGCCGCTGCCGTTACTACTGCCGCCGCTGCTGCTGCCCGCTGCTGCGTCATTAGCAGCTGTTGCTAGGCCCGCCGCCAGCACCTCCGCCGCCCCGGCGCTGAGGGAGGTGCAGGCCTCGGGGTTCAGGCAGCGGTGCAGCAGGAGGCTGCCGGCCGAGCTGTGCCAGTAGCCGGGGAGCGGCGCCACCACCTGACCTCCGGTGCACACGGCGCCGGGCGGGCAGGCGCTGCACGTGGCGGCTGCGTCAGCGGCAAGGCTCGCCAGCTGCCGCACGAACGCCGCCTGCTGCTGCTCCAGCAAACTTAAGCGCGCGGCGGCATTCAGTCCCCCGCTGCCACTGCTGCCGCCGCTGCTACCGTCCGCGGTGCCTCCAGCGCCGTGGAGCAATGGAAAGCGCGAGAGAACGTCCGACAGCGCGGGCCGGGAGTCGGGCAGGAGGCCCACCTGTATGTGCAATGTGCGTGGGCGACAACACAGCAGCAGGTGGGACGCATGGAGGCGGGTCGAGTGCGTGACTCGCGTTACCGCAGCAGGTGCCCAGAACACGAGCTCCGAGGATCCCGGGCGGCTGACGTATTCAGCGGCTGGGGTTTGGTGCTCAGCAGTGGTGCACATGCAACGTCATGCTGTGCCTAGAGGCGCAGGACACGTACGTCGTGCGCTTCGCACCTGGCGGCGTGGACAGACCACGCACTGAGCGGACAGAAGTGCTGAAGGCAGCACCGCAGCCACGCCCGTGGCCGCCTGTGCTGTTGCGGAAGCTGGCGACGTTGACGCCGCTGCTGCGGCCGCCGCGGCCGCCGCCTCCAGCGCCTCCCCAGGGCCGCAGCCGGTCAGCCTCGCACGCATTAGGATGGGCGCCACCTGAATGAGTAAAGGCGCGCAAACAAAGTTAGGGCCGCCGGGCATAGCCTGGGTCGCTCCACATTATTAGCCCACGTCAGCACATCATTGCTCGCTCGCCGACTAAACCGACACCTCGCCCGCGCGCACTGCACGCTGCCCATCAGGCAAGCCGTCGCCGCCAATTGACAGACCAACCACATCAACTAAGTAACTTTGGCCTATCTGGCCTGTCTGCCCCGTGCGTGCGTACCTTGCGCGGCCCGCTCAGCTGCTGCACCACCAGCACATAGTCCCCGGGCCAGCCCTGCACCACCAGGCCCGGCCACACCACCTCCCCGCTGTCGGCCTGCACCACGCCCCGGAGGACTGCTACTGCCGCCAACCGGATGCTGTCGCTGCTGCTGCCGCTGTTGCCCTCAATGTCACTGCTGCCTCCAGCGCCCATGATGATAAGCGCGCTGGCATTATTGTCGCCGCCGCCGCCACTCACGGACATGTACGCGACCGCTGTCGTAGTGCTGCACCCTGCTGTACCGCCGCCACTGCTACTGCCACCGCGTTGGCCACCCTCGCGAGCGGCAGGCCGGGGAAGGAGCTGGGGCAGGCAGGCAATGACGGCGCCGCCTGCGGCGGACGTGAGCGAGCGCAGCGCGGCACGCAGCGCCGTGCCGTTTAGGGCGGCCTCCTGCTGAGCGCCGCTTGCAGATGCTGCGCCGCCAGCAGTACCCCCGCCACTGCTGCTGCCATCGTTGTTGCTGCTGTTGCTGCTGGGAGAGCCATACGTCAGCAGTGGCGGCGCTGGTGCTGCTGGTGCTGGCAGCAGCAGGCCGAAGGCCTCTGCAGCCTGCTCGGTGAGGAGCGACAGCCCGAACTCGTACTGCCCAGCCTCCGGCACTGTACGGCATAGAAGCGGGAATGTGAGCTAAGCCGGGCAGGTTCTTGCCACCGCGCCCGCCCTCGGTGGTGACACCCTGCTATGACGAAGCGCTCACATGAGCTGCGTACCAGCACTCACCAGATGAGACGGGCCGCCCGAAGGCGTCGTGCAGCCGCACGGCTACAGCCTGAGGCGCACCCAGCTTCAGGGTGAGGGGCTGACAGGCCGAGCGGCCGCCTGCTGCTGAACGGCGGGCCCACGCGGCACCATCGCCCAATGATGCGGCTTCAGCTGCAGCTGCAGCTGCGGCGGCGGCGGCCATGAGCGAGGGCGCTGGTATGGCTGAGGGGGCGGCCGTGTCCCCAACGGCCGCTGTCGCCCTGCTGGCATGGGCGAAGCACACGCCCTCGGTGGCGGGCTGCAGTGCTGCCGGCGGCGCCTCCAGGCCCGCGGCGGCAGTCGGCGGGCGGATGCCAACAGGGCGCCCACCGCTGGGACCACCAGTACCGCCAGCGCCGGCGGAGTCCTTGAGGGGGAGGCCGCCACCGTCTGCCTCTGCTGCTGCGTCCCCACCACCGCCACCGCCAAGCACCGGGCATAGCCACGACGTCCCCGGCTGCTGCGGTGACTCCCCTTGGTCGCTGCTGCCGCCGCCACCGCCGCCGCCGCCGCCGGCGCAGTCCGCCCACAGAGCCGAAGCGCCCAGGTCCTCAGTCCACAGCGGTGCCGCCCCCTGCGTGCCCGTTCGCGGCCATTTCTTTAGGACGCAGAAATGCAAGTGGCTTCGAACATGCACCATTCCTATGCACGTGCTCCTTGCAAGATGAAGACCGATGTGCTTGCTAGCTTATCGTCCGCACGCACGCAATCTCACCTGCTGCGGTGCAGCTCCGCTGCTGCCGCCTGGCACCAACGCGCCAGCCGCACTGCTGCTGCTTATACTGCCACGGACCACGGATGTGTTCTGAAGCAGTAGCAGTGAGCATTCTGAGCTGCCTTCTATAACCGCCGCGGCTGCGCCTGCCAGTCCGGCTTGAAGTGCACCCAAGGCAGCGCGCAGCACCGCCAGGCGGGATGTTATCAGGGTCCCCAGGTCACGGGCTGGTGTGGTGCTGCCAGGCGCCCCGCCGCCGGGATAGGCTGAGTCGGGCTGCGGCTGATCTGCTGCTGGTTGGGCTGCGGCTGCTGCCGTCAGCAGCAGGGCGCGGAGCGCGGCATCCATGTCGCCTGTGTCTGCTGGCAGCACCAGCAGCGCCGGCACTGCTGCCGTTGCCACAGTAGCGGCCCCCATCATTACTGCTGCAGCTGGGCACTGCTGCAGCGTCGCCACCACTGAGCCCAGCCCCGCACGGTTGGCGCCCCGCCCGCTCGCCACAGACACATCGCAACCCGACAGCCACACGTGCGGGGCGTCGCGCTCAATGAAGAGTGCGCCGCCGTAGCCGTCCGCTGTGGACGCTGCTTCCACGGCGCCGGCTGCTCCTGCGCCAGCGGTGGCGCCATCCGCAGGCTTGTCAGCGGCAGTGCCAGCAGCCGACCAGAGTGCCACATTTCCCGCCAGCTTGACGTCGTGGAGTAAGACCACGGCCGGCGGCAGCACAGCTGGCCGTTTCAACCGCATGCTAACGCTGTTATTACTGGACGCCGCTGCCGCTGCATAAAGGCCGCCACCGCGCCGCGCGCCGTTGCCCGAAACGTCGCTACCCAGCACCGCCACCACTGCGCAGCCTGCGGCGCTGATGCCGGCGCCATCTCCGGTCGTGGAGCTGTTGTTGATGTCCGAAGACAACAGCAGCAGCGCGCTGCAGCCGCGGCCCGACACGCCGCCGCCGCCCTGAGCCCCGGCCGAGTTGCCTGCCAGCTTGCAGCGATCGCACACGACTCCCGAGCCGCCCCCAAACGCCGCCACCGCCCCACCGCTTCCACCGGGCGCTCCATTGGCAACAAATGTGGACCAGCGCATGGCTAGCAAGCCCCGCACCGCATCCGCTGCTGCATTAGCGGCAGCGGAAGTAAAGACCGCCAAGGCACCACCACCAACGCTTCCCTCGGCGGAGCTTTCGATGCTGCTGCTGTCTGCTGCTGCTACTGCTGCTGCGGTGCCGTCGTTCCCAGAAGTAACGGCAGTAGCCGGCGCAGCTGTGTTGCCATCGAACCGGCCACCCAGGACACGCAGGGTGCATGAGGAGCAAGCGATGGCGCCGCCGCGCGTGTCCGCTGTGTTCCTCCAAAACATGCCGCCGCGCAAGTCAAGAAGCGCAGCAGTGGCCGCCGCCGCCGCCTGCGTGCCAGCGGTGGCGCTGCCTGCTGCTGCGTCTTGCCGCTGCACTGCTGGGCTGCTGCCACCGCCGTTGCTGCCATCCGGCCCATCCTCAACAGGTAGACCAACGTCCAGCAGTGTCATCAGGTCTGAGATGGTACCGTTGACTGATTGCTGCTGACTGCTGCTGGCTCTATTCGCCGGAGTTGGAACAGCAGCGGCCCCCCGTCGCCGTCGCGTGCTGCTGCCTAGGCGCCGCCGCCGCTGCGCAATCGCGGGCGTTAAAGCCTCGCCAGCACCACCACCGGCAGCCGCAGCCGCACCAGTGCTGTTGGTGCTGAAGCCACCGCCTCCGCCGTACACGTAGAATGCGCCGCCGGAGCCCGCGGCACGGCAGCGCGATACCACGGCGCCGTCACGCACGCGCCACACCGCCCCAGGCAGCGCTGCGCTGTGCACCGCGCCGCCGTCCCCACTGCCCGCCTCGCAACGCGACACCTGTAAGCGGCCCAGGGCACACCGCGTTTATGCGCAGACATACAGCAATCAGATGCGCCGTGTGCGCCCTTCTGTGCCGCCCACCCACCCACCTGGGACTCGCCGCTTATGTCCACGGCCACCACCGCCGCCGCCATGACGCCGCCGCCCGACTGTGCCGCCGTGCAGGCAGTCAGTCGGCTGCGGCCGGCCAGTGCCAGGCGCCACAGCATCCCGCGCACGTGGGCGCCGCCGCCGCGCCCCGCGCTGCACCGCTCTATGGCGCTGCCACCACGCAGCTCAAGCCGACCCAGATCGCCGCCCACGTACACGCCTCCGCCCGCGTCCAAAGCTGTGCCGCCGCACCGTGAGGCGCAGGGGCAACCAAGGGCAGCGCAGGCAGCAAGGGGACACGGCAAGCATGGCAGGTCAAAGACACCGGGAACACGAAAAGGTGGGCGGCGGCGGCTTTCGGCGACGGCCGCGCGCGGTGTGATGGCACACAATCAAGGTACGGTCGCTGGCGGCACATTACCACTACTTGCATGCGTGTCTGTCTGCCGCCCCGATCGAGCCCGCCGTGCATGCGTATGCATGCGTGCCAATTTGGGCCGTGCAGGGGAGGGCCTCCCCTGGGGCCGTGCATGCACTACGCACGCACGTACGCGGGGCTCACCACTGCAGCCCGTGATGCTGCTGGCATTGTCCAGGGCCACCGCCTCCACGTCACCCGCGCAGTACACACCACCGCCACTGATTAACGCCTGTCCGTGGGGAGGCGGTAGAAGGCACAGGAATGTCGCGCGTCAGGGCGGCCGCCGGGTGGTCCCGCAGCTAGCTAGCCGGTGAATGCCGCCGTTGCCACCTAGCTCCCGCCTTCACACACCTACCTCGTTGCGGTCGAGGGCAGCTCCTCGCCTCAGTGACAGGCTACCCGTGTTGCCGTCACTGAGGACCTGTGAGAATCAATAGGAAATGGATGGATTGCAGCACATGAATGGCAGATATGTCCACACCCGCGCACACCAGCATCGGGTATGTGCGGTGAGCTGGCGATCGGGCGAATGATGCAGGCGGCGGGTAGGCAGGCTAGGCAGGCGCACCAGCAGGCAGACTCACCGCTCCACCTGACACCCGTGCCGAGTTGCCCTCCAGCCTTCCACCGTCTTCGAGCTCGATGCGGCCCACGGCCTGCCGCTGCGCAGCCGTCAGCGCTACCGATGCGTTCTGCGGTGCAGAGGCGTACACAGCGCCCCCATAGGTCGCGTTGCACCTCGCGATCTGGCTCCCGCTGCCGACCACCCGCAGAGACTGCAGGCCTCCATACACCGCAAAGGCACCGCCAAAGCTGGGGATCAGCGGTGCCTGAGCCCAGCAACCGGCAATCTCTGAACCGCCAGACACCACCACAGACTGCGCGGCGCCGCCTACGTATGCCAGTCCACCCCCGTCAGCAGCGTACTGGCCTGCCACACGGCTCCCATTCACAACCGCAAACAGGCCCAGGTTTCCGCTCACATAGGCGAAGCCACCCCATGAGGATGCGGAATTGTTCAGCACCGTGCTTCCATGAGCGATCGTGATATTGGCGACATCACCATTCGCACGCACCCCGGGCCAACTACTAGAGTCGTCAGTAGGCCGCCCCATAAACAGCACTCCACCCGAACCGCCAGTCACAAAATTGTGGCTGAGGGAGGAACCGTGTGTAACCTCCAGCAGCCCGACGTTTCCACCCACGACCAGGAAAACGCCGCCGCCGCCGCCCCCCTCGACAAAAGTGCCACGCACTCTCCGTGCTCCGCCGTTTCCTTCCACCCTGCTTCCCCCTGTTATCCGCACGGCGCCCAGCCGCCCGCCATCCGCAACAAACGTGCTGCCTAGCGTGTTGTTTGCCACAGCGCTACCATTGGCCACCAGGATCTCATCGATATCTCGCGCGTAAAGCACGGACCCACCCTCGCGTGCAGAGTTCCCAACCACGCGGCTGCCATCCGCAACCAAAAGAATTACCCTGCTCCGGGATGGACCAGAGACTCCATTCGACCAGTATGTATGAACCATGCCGCCCGTCCCCGGCGCGTAGTTGTCTGCCACAACGCTCCCACCCGCCACCACAACGCGCGCAGGCCCGTCGTTCCCCGGCGCCAACAGCCACCCAGCCGCCAGCACACCGCCACTTCCGCCTGCATCTGAGGTGGACGCCCGCGCCCCAGGCAGAACGTCGGCGCGGTTGCGCTCCGCGCGACTCCGATCAAGCAGCGCCAACCCACCCATTTTGCCCCCCGCCCGCACCGCTGCTCCCACGCTGCCGCCGCTCGTGTATCGCCAGGGCGGCGCGTCTGTTGTGACCGCGTTGTCGGACATGTTTGAGGCGCCGGTGATCACCACGCCGTCAAGGTGCTCGGCAACCGCCACGCCGCAGCCGACGGTGCCCAGGTTGCGGGAGATGGCGCTGCGGTCCTCCACACGCAGCGAGATGGCCCACACCGTCTCCAGGGCGCCGCGCGAATAGTCGCTGGCACCGCGCTCGATATTGATGCCGCCCCCCGGGCCTGCGAGGTCATTCGACCGAACAGACCGAACACGGGGTCATGTCTTTATTTGTGTACGCGCAGCAGGTACAGGAAGGCTAGCCCAATGGCAGCAGGCTGGCGAGGATTGGTAATAATGATGCCGCCACCCCGGCCTAAAACTTCGGTAAGGAGCGCCAGCGGCAACAGGCAGGTGGGATAGCTAGTTCGATCGACGCGGGGGGCGGGACTGCTCGTGGACGCACGGCCAAGACGGCACCAGGCATATATGTCCCGTGGCAACTCACACTCCTGTCATGGCATTCGTTCAATTCCCAGCCCTGCTTCCCAGCCCTGGTTGACCACGCCATGAGCAGCCTGCACAGCCATAGCCCTCGCACGCAGACGACTCGAACGGGGCCAGCCGCCGGGCGAACCCGGAGGGAGCAAACAGAGTGGCGGGGTACAGGCACCGCACCGCCTGCACGCCCGCCGCCCGCGCGCCAACGGTACGGTAGCGGGTGCGCCCCAGACCCCCCCGCTCCCCTAATCTACACCACTACCTAAGTAGGGTGTAACAACCGAGCTCTATTGCCAGTTCATCTCCCTTACTTGCCGCCCCGCTACATATCCCGGCCATGTCCCATGCATCCGGCCCAGCCGCCGGCTCACTCACCCAAAGCCGTGTTGTCACAGACGCAGGACCTCGCCTGCACGGTCACGTTGAGGTTGGAGTCGTAGCCCCGGTCTCGCATGCAGCCTGACCTCTCGAAGTGCAGCCCGCCGCCCTTGAAGTCGGCACGGTTTCGTGCCACGGCCGTGCCGTACGACAGGCTGACGTCCAGGTCCACGGGGGCACGGCCAGGTCCACGCCAGGGGGACACCTCATCCGACACGACTTGGGGGCAGTAGTCCAGCATTGTGAACACTGCGTGCGTCCAGCAGGGCGCGCGTGCGTGGGCGGGCGGGCGAAGATGGATGGGTGAGGGTCCGTTCAGCAAAGAGATGGGTTGTGGCGCACAAGATGTGTAAGGTAGATGTGCGTATGCGGGTGGAGGCAGGGTGGGGGGCGTATGTATGGGTAACCCGAGAGAAGATAGGTGTATGTACGCTATAGCCGAGGCACAGGGAAATCCTTGCAACCGATACTTGCCTGCGCCGCCGTTGCCTGTGACCTGGTTATCTGACAGCTCCGACGCAACCACTTGCAATGACACCTGCGGCGGCGGTGGGCCATACTTGATTGGTTATTACGGCAAGTAAGGATATGCGATGCCACTGCCACAGGATGGCAGTAGTCGCAGTAGTCGACTAGGCCTCTCTCTGTATAGCAGAAGTGCGCGTTATCCGTGCATGACATGGCACAATAAGCTTCTGCTGTCCCCACACAGCAGCAGTCATTGGGCGCGCCACTCCCTTCACGTATGCTGCAACCCATCCGTATGTGACTACGCACCAGCGGCAGATCCAGGGCTACTGGACTGCTGATCAACTATACCACCCCACACGATTCACGCACCGGCATGTCCAATGCCACCAGGCTGAGGGCGGCGCCGCACCCCGCCGTCAGCCGAGTGAAGGAGCTGCCCTCCACCAGCACCGAGCGCCGCACGCGGGGCCCGCTGCGGCTGGGCGGGGCGTCAGGCGGCCGCGGCGCGGGCCGCACAACCACCGCACCGTATCCAGAATCGACACCACGCGGCCCAAACACGTTGGTGCCCTCCAGGTCATCGCACTTCATGTAGAAGTCCGGAACACCTGGCCGGTCCACGGTGCCGAGGTTGCTGAACTGGGGCAGCGCGGCTGGCACCACGCTGCTATCCGCGAAGGTGCTGCCGGAGATTCGCAGCAGGTGCGGCAGCATACGCGGCGGCGGCGGAGGCGGCGGAGGCGGCGGTGTGTTGCTGCTGTTTGCTGATGCTACCTCCCCTGAATCGCCACTTGCAGCAGTGGCACTGCTGCTGGTACTGCTGTTGGCGCCGCTGGTGGTGCTACTGAAGGTGGTGCTAAAGGCGGCGGGCAGCCAAGGGGAGTAGGTGACCAGTAGGCACGCGAAGCTACGTGCCCCCACCACGCGTGTGCAGCTCACCCCTTCCAGCGCCGCCGCCACCACGCCGGCCGCATGCATCGCCCCGAACGTTACGTAGCCTGGCACTGCGGGCGGCGGCCCCGGAGGCGGCGCCGGGGCCGGCTCTTCATCTGGGTAGTCATCGTAAGATGTGAACCCGCCGCTGCTGCTGTAACTCCTCGGCGGCGGCGGCGGCATGACCCGCACTGCGCTGCCATCGAGGCGCGAGAGCGTGGCATTTGCTAGGGAGAGGTAGGTGACGTTCCGTGTCTGCAGCAGCGGCCCCACGGCGCTGAGCGGCAGGTCGGTGACCGCCACGTCAGTCAGGGCCAGGTGGGGGACGTCCAGGAAGGTGACGCCCCAGTCCTCAGCGTTGCGGTCACTCCACTCCTCCAGTCGGTCGGACCGCACCACCTCCACGCCCCACACCTGCTGCTGATGCAGCACCAGCGGCGGCTGCCCCGCCGCTGCTGCTGCTGCTGCTGCTGGCGACTGTGCTGCCGACTCCGCAGCCGCTACAGCCGCCGCCGCCGCCGCTGCATCAGCGGCCGCCTGCTGCCGCTGGCACAGTAGCTCCGCCGCCAGCTCCCGACCCAGATGCACACGCACGGGGTCCGGCCCTGGGCCGCCGCCACGCGCCGCCGCCTGTGCAGCGGCGACCGCGTACGGTAACCCGTTCTTGCCGTATACGGGGTCGTTGCGCCAACAGTGGATGACTAATGACGTCAACCGCCGTAACGGCCAAACCGTTGAGGTGTTGCCGACCAGCTCGACTCGGCAGCTGTGAGTGCGGCGCGGCATGTGGTTGGGGGGCGAGGCAGATGCCGGACGAGGCTCTGGGGGAGGCTGCGGCGGGCTGGGCGGCTCGGCTGGTGGAGTGGGCGAGCGCGGCTGTGGCGGCCACGGTGGGAGCGGCGAGGGCGGCGTGGGGAGTGGGAACGGCGGCGCGCTGGGGGCGAGCGGTGGCTCCGGGCCAGGCGGCGGGAACGGCGGGCTCAGGACTGCGGGCGACGTAGAGACAAGACACGGCAAACGGTTCGAGAACCGAGTAGTCAAGGTGACTTGGCATGCATGTGTTTGCCGTCTGCCCGTTCTGCTCGCGTTCCTGCCCCTAGCTACTTGCCCGGTAGCCCCCGACAGTAGGCATGGCTTCCATGTGTGCGTGCGAGGGCACCTCATCACGCACTCACCCCAGCAGGTCAAGTACACGGCGGGTATGACGTTTGGGTTGTTGAAGGGATACACGTCCGAGCAGTAGCCCCACTCCTGCACGACGCAATCAGACAGCGCACGCGCGCCCGGGGGGCAGCTGACGCGGCCCTGCGTACGCATGCAATGCATGGCATGGCAAGTAAGTAAGCGCACATGCATGATCGATGAGCATTGCAATCACTCGGGGAAACACAGGGCGTTCGAAACCGGGCATTTTAGTCCGAACCTGGTCCGAACCGGTTCGAACGGGGGGTGTTCGGACGGCAGCTCGGGCCCAAACAGGGCGTGTCCGAAAGCGGAATCATGTCCGAATGCCGATGCCCCAATTCGGATGGCAGGCGCCTCATTTGCACCGCGTATTTTCGCAGTTCCAATACATTGTAAACATACTGCAACTACCTAAGAGTTCACAGCGCCACAATATCAACCACGCCCCCCGCGTTACTGCGCACCATTAATTAGATAGATAGGCAAAAAGGCGAGGCACGTCATCGATCTACCTAGTAAAGCGTGCACTCATCACAAGACATCACGTCATCGTGAGTGACACGCACGCACGCACGGATGCACGCACGCACGCACGCACGCACGCACCTACCCCGGGCAGCTGGCCGCGGGGCACGTCACGAGCAGTGGCCACCCCGCCGGTATGGCCCAGCGCCGCACACGCCAGCTGGTATAGCCGGTCTGAGCTCCAGACCACCCCACTGCTGCCAAAGCCCGGGATGCTGTAGGAGGTGAAGTCCTTGCTGCTGCGCGGCGGGAAACATACACGCACGCACGTGCACAAGGCAGGGAGTAAAGGGAGCACTGCGTGCCATGCACAAATTGCCACGAGCCACCATGATGACCCTTTCATCATTCGTGCATAACAACTGCATCTACTGCATCTATCAGGTGTTTCTATATATCTTGCTTCTGCTCCATGGCGGCTGCATGCATGCGTGTCAGTCCAGCAAGGCCTCGTTCACAGCCCATGTGTGTGTCGCACCGCATACACCACATGCACAGATTCGCCAGGCCCAGCCATTGTGGCCACGTACGCACCATTGCTTGCCCCATGTGCCGTTGACATAGAGCTCCAGGAGACCCTGAACAGTGCCGCTGGCGCTCTTCACGTCAGTCACGGATTAGGTGGCGGTGCTTTTGGCCTGAACCAGGCGCACACTGAATTGCGCCGGGGAAGGCTCTGGGGACGGCTTATCGAAGCGCCACAGCGCGTCCTCTTCGTCGTCTGCTTCAGCAGCGCCTACAGAGCTGCTATCTGGGAAGCCGCGTGCTGTAAGCAGTGCTCCCGTCGCTGACTCGGAAAGCAGCCGTGCGCCGCCAGTGTCACCGCCGCTTGCGGTTCTGTCGTCGTGCGTGGCATGCGTAGCACGCAGGGTTGCTGCTGCCAGCAGCAACACCAGCAAAAGTCCAGTATATTGTCGAGCCATTACCACTGCGCCGCCGGCCGCGCCTAGCGGTGCAGGCCAGCTACCTAGTAGGTAGGGTGATCCTCGGTCCCTGTCGATGTCGCCGCAGCACGCAGGGGATAGGACCCGGCGGGGTTGGCGGCGGTTGACAGGTTGATGTGTGTTAACCCATGTTATACATTCTCAGCAGATCAAGATACATGCATTGCTAATTGGCTGTGGCCTTGGCGTGAGACTTCGCGCGCGAGCGCTCACCGTTGCATGCTTGCATTCTTACCGCGCAATCTTACCCGGTATTCCAGCAGGCCATAATTCATCTTTTGCGGGGCTGCCATCAGCCTGCTTCTATGAAAACGAGGTGGCGTGTCACTGTTGCTTCAAAGCTTTGTTGGAGCTGCTGAATGGCCTTGCGGCTGTATGCCGCCAGCGGCCAGGTAGGGTACAGAAAACATGCAATATGCATATAGAAAACACAGATTATTTACGTCACTGATGAGTTACAGGTCATGGTGAAAATGGAAGGGAGTTCGCAGTTTGGTTATCAATACGACGAAAGCAGGCTCGCTTTAAGCGCTTCCTCATCCCGAAGAAAAACAGAAGACGCTATGGAGTCTTCAACTCACCGCACTCAACAAGACTCATCCACAGGCGCCTTAACCTTCAGTTTTAACTTCGATTCGCCTGCGCCCAGCACCGGGCCCAGGTTTCCACCTCCCTTCCTCGGTGCCATTTTCTTGTCTCCTACTCGTCCTTCCCCTCTTTGTCGACCGCCTGCTGCGGCGGCTGCTCCTTGCTGGCACGTGGCGGCGCCAGGAAGCTGTACACGCCGCCCACCGACAGCGGCTGCATGCGGCCGGGGAAGGCGCCCAGCAGCGCCGCCTGCACCCATTGATGTGTGTTGTGGAGGGACGGGTTAAGGTGGGTGGGAGCGAGGGTGCAGGCCCGCCCTGGGGACGGATGAAGGGCGGGGTGCACGCAAGCAGCTAGAGTACTATGGTGTACGGCAGGTAGGGTGGGAAACACGCGCGTGCATGGCCCCAACTACTGCTACAGCTAGCTCCAATGCCCCATACATGCTCCGTCCAATGCTCCAACCCCGCCCACCTCACCTTGGCCCTCCAGCCGGTGCAATGGCCCGCCAGTATGAGGTGGGGGTCCAGCTCCTGCGCGTCGTGTCGTGTCGTGTCGTGCATACAGTAGTGGTGGTGGTCGTGAGGCGGGTATACAGTGCAGTGCAGTGGTGTTGTTGGCGGGGGGAGGTGTGGGGATGGGGCAGTAATGGGGTAGTGCCTATAGTGCCTGTAACAACCTGCTGAACCACAGACGGAGTCAGCAGGTAGCTATCTATGGACAGGCAGAGTAGCAGCGAAAGGCACAAGGCGCGAATTGATAAGCGCAGGTCAGCAAGGAGGTCTCTATCTGGTACCATACATATCCACGTATGGGTAGGTGCGCGCGGCACGCGCCGCCGCCTCATCCCCTGCCCTGCTGTGCACCTTGAGAGCCGCAATGGTCTCGGGAATGCGCGCCTCCATGTGGCGGCTGGCCAGGTGCAAGCCTGGAGCATGCAAGGGCACGTGTGTGTGTGTGTGTGTGTGTGTGTGTGTGTGTGTGTGTGTGTGTGTGTGTGTGTGTGTGTGTGAGACATGCACAAGCGGCTTGCCCCTTGCTTGAGAACATCCAGATAGACATGCAGACCTCTGATTCTCGGCCCGTTTTCTATGAATCAACCGACGCGATTGCCAACCCTGCACACACGGAGAGTGAAACACGCAGATGCACACGTCACACGTGGCCCCAACCCCCGCGCGCCTACCTCCCACCACTGCGAACACGCGGCCGCCCGCCACGCGCGTCATGTGCTCCACCACGTTGACCACACCCGCGTGGCTGCAGCCCGTGAACACCACCGCGCCCTGGCCTGCAGCAGCAGCAGCAGCAGCAGCAGCAGCAGTGGAGCGAGGGTGCAGAGGAGGCGAGGCGAGGGAACGGCGGGTACGAAGGGCCCAAGGTCGCGTGCAAGGCGGTACGGCACAAGGGAGCTGACAGGCAAGGTACAAGGCGATCACGCAAGGGCCGCATACATCGCAAGCAGCCGTGTCGGCTGATCGGTACTGCACGGCGAAATGCCGCCTAGCCAAGCGCACATGCCCCGATGCTTCTACAGCCCCTGCCTCTATAACCCCGTGCTATAACCCCTCCAGAACGTCATCTACACCCTCTCCAGTTCCTCTGCAGCCCCTGCCTCTGCAGCCCAGGTACCTGCATGCCCCGCCCCTGCTCACCCCGCACTTTCACGGCCAGGTAGCGCTCATCCATGATGAGCGGGTCGGGCCGCCACACGCCGTCCGCCTGTGCACGGTGTGCACACGAGTTGATACATGGAGTGCAGCGGTAGACAGGCATAATGAAGAAAACGTAAGTCGCCGCGTGCTCTCGGCTGCATGCGCGACGGGAAGGCGGAAGACGTGCAGCTGCGCCGCCAGGAGGAGGAGCCGCCTACTACACCCTCTCAACTGTTTGTCCATCCGCCCAAGGTGCATCCTACCACCCCTTGGCCACTAGTCTGCTTCCTCTCCACTCCCGTGCCCTGTGTGGTCCTATACGGCACTGCGCCACCGCGCCACCGCTGCGTGCGTTACTCACGCCCTGCGTGCCGTGCCCCGGCTGGCCCAGCTCAAAGGCCGAGCGACGCGGCACCGCGCCCGACACGAAGAACAACCCGTCTAGCAGCGTGTGCGGCTGGGCCTGACGCAGCACGGCGCAGCCGGGGGGGCCGCCCAGCTGCTCCCAGCTCACGTCCTGACGCCCAGGTCGCAGGGAGGGGGTGCAAGAATGGGGGAAGGGGGAGAGAGCAGGGGTCAACAGAGGTGGGGGAGGCGGCGCCGAACAGGAACAACGCAGGGGCATAACCGGGCGGGGGGGCGGGGCCCTAGGTTACGGCAGCCGGCGGAAGAAACGGTTCTGGGCTTGGGCTTGGTGGCATGACAGTGGGATGCGCGGAAGACGGAGGCTAGCGCGCATTCCAGTCACCTTTCCCTCTTTTGCATAGACTGCACACACACACACACACACACACACACACACACCATGCAGCCCATGCGCCCCTGGCCCATATCCCTCTGCCTCGCCCGTGCTTCCGCCTCTTCTCCATTGCAACTTGGGCTTGGGTTGGGCTGGGCTGCGTGTCCCTGCTTGCTGCTTTGCTCGCCGCCATCGCCATCCATCCTCGCTAACGACGCTAACGTGTGCCCTGTTACGCCTGTGCTCCGCTGGCTCTCCCCTTGCTTGTAGGTGAGTTCCGCTACGGTCAGCGGGCGGGAATTCGGGACTAGGCGTGCCCAGGCCACTCGCATCGGGCTGCACCCTTGGGAGCGTGTGGACACTAATCCCCACCCAAGGTTAGGTAGATGGGTGTAACAGGTTTATTCGGGTAAGTGTGGTCGGCTCGGCAGGTCGGTCGGCGTTGGTAAAGTATGCAAGGTAACTCGCGACCGTCCGTAATCGCACCGCACGCATTGTCCTATGTCTGCTGTTCTCTCCCTTGTGATCTCTAACACACACACACCTCGTTGAAGGGCACGGCCTTGCCGTTGGGCATGATCAGCCCGCGCCGCGCCGGCCGGTCCGGGTGCACGTCAAACACCAGTGGCTCGGGCGGCTGTGCTACTGCAGCTGCAGCTGCAGCCGCGGCACCGGTGGTGCCGGCGCCGCCGCCTGCAGCCGCCGCCGCCGCCTGCTGGCTGGCTCTGGCGCGGGACGCCGACGCGGCCTGGGCGACGGCTGCGAAGCCGCCGCTGTGGTCAACGTGCCTGGTGGGAGTGGGAGGGAGAAAGGGGAGGGGCGGGGTGAAGTGCGCGTGTGCGTGTGTGTGTGCAGGCGGCATACGTACAATGGAAGGGAGCTTGGAGAGCCAAGGGAGTTTGGAGAGCCAGGCAGCCACGTGCCTGCCTTCCTCCCTCTCATGGATAAACATCCCCAAGGCACCCATCCGACATCGCGCCACTGCCCACCCAACGCAAGGCACCTGCCCCGCCCCGCTGCTGCTCCCCCCTAACCCTTCCCTCCCCGTTCGAGCTTCCCTCCGCGTAACAAGCGCCCACCTTTGCCGCCTCTACCCGTACCTTCCCCACTACCTCCACTCGCCCCCTCCTCCCTCTCACCAATGGCTGAGCACGGCTGCGCCCACCTCCGCCAGGTCCACCCCCAGGCGCTCCGCGTTGAGCGCCCACAGGTCCGGCCGCGGCCCGCCGTCAAACAGCGTCGAACGCCGCAGCGGCAGCGGCAGCGGCGGCGGCGTGACAGCATCGCCACTGGTGGCGGTAGTGGAGGCAGCAGGGGCGCAGGTGGTGGTGGTGGCGGTGATGAGCAGCGACAGGCCGTGTCCGGCCATGAGGGTGCGGGTGAAGTCCATGCAGTCCCATTGGCCCGCCATGACACGCTGTGGCGAGGAGGACAAGGACGAGCCGTCGAGCCGTGACATAGGGGTTGTGGGGGAGGGGGCGGGTTCGGGAAGCCGGTTATGAGAACACACGCGTGGGTGTCTGGCAATGTAGCTTTGACGCCACTGATCATTGTGGCAACGCCCCCCCCCCCCCCCCATGTCACAGGCCGCGCGGCTCGCACCTGTATGCCCGCGGTGAACTCGGAGGCGTACGGCGTGCGCGTGTCTGGATCCAGAGCCGGGTCGCAGCAGGCGCAGGGCGTCGACATGCCGTCCGTCTCGTTGTCCACGATGGCCGTCACCACCACGCTGTCCACCTCCTCCACCTGCGCCCACACCGCACGCGCCGCCTCCAGGGCCGCGTCCGAGTCAGCCTCTGCGTAGGCTGCGTACATGTCGTCGGTGGCGGGAGTGGCCGCTGCGGGCGCAGCTGCGCCGGCCTGGCTGCCCTGCTGACTTTGCATGTTGCTGTGAAGGGTGCTAATGGTGGGCTGGAAGGAGGTGGGGGCCTGCGCTGCGGCGCCCGAAGCAGGAGGCGCAGGGCGCGTAGCAAGCAGCTGGCGGTTGGAGCTGGGGGTTTCGGAGCTGGTCCCGGTGGGCAAGCTCAGCCGCCCGAACTCAACGTGGCGTGGTCTCACCGGTATGTCTGGAACATGCACTAGGGAGTTTGACGTCGGAAAGGTTCGCGTGGCGGCACTAATGCGCGCGAGAACCATGCGCGGCTGCTTGTAATTTGTCAAGCTGCTGGGCTTCAGGGATGCATGCAGCTGATTTATCGAGTAAAAAGATTGGTTGAGTGGCCATTGCAGTAAATTTCCGCCGGTGGAGCAATTGTGAAATTCCGTTCCCGGCGAGCTCAACACCTGCACCCACAGCGGCTCGCATAGATGATTCAGATAGAGATAATTATTGTTTCCATAGAAGATAAAAAAGTCTTTCCCGCGCTGCTGCGAACTGCGATTCTGCGAAGAACCGTGGGTCCCCGCCGTTTCCCGCGCCGAGGCTGCCCTTGCTTTCTTTCCGGTCCTCAGTGCTCGCAAGCTGCCAAATTAGGCATGCACCAAAGCTGGACAGGCGCATTGGCGGTGTACCTGCCCAAGCCGCCGCGCGGCGCTGCTGCTTACCCCGCCGCTGCCGGCTCGCTAGTAAGGGCCGGCAGCTGCGGCCCCGCTGCGGCGGCAGCCTCGCCAGCACAGCAGCAACAGCAGCAACAGCCGTTGCCACCTGCGCCCAACAAGTCGCAGCTGAGGGGCACTTGGGCGCTGAGCAAGGGAACGGCCACACTGACGGCAGCGCTGTCGGAGGAGGGGCAGGGGGAGTTCGAGCTGCGGGTGAGGGGCGACAGGTTCTGCAGGCAGTGATGAGGGGGCCACCAGCCACCAGGGCACTCCCCCTGCCATTAACATTACTGCTGCTTGCTCCCTTACAGCCTGACACGCTGCGGCCTTGCTGCTTACAGGTCCAGCTGGACGGCAGCACGCTGTGGCACCAAGACGTGTTCAGGGGCGGAGCCACTGTGCGCCTGCTGGCACCGCCCCCGCCCCTGCCTCCAGCACAGTCACCACCAGCACCAGCAATCGTATTAGCACCAGCACCAGCAGAAACGGCATCTGTTGCAGCACCATCACAGGTGCCCCCCACCAGCTCACAGCAGGTTCTCACAGGGCCGGCTGGAGGCGCAGAAGCCGCAGCCGCAGGAAGCAGTGGCGGCGCCGGCGCCGGCGGGCGTGGCGGCGCAGCGCCACCCTGGATGCTCCTGCTGCTGCCGCGGCCGCCACCTGCTGCAGCCGCCGCATCAGACACGGCTACAGCTTCACAAGAGAGCGGCGGGCACGAAGCAGCAGCGCCTCCGACAACGGCGCCGCCCCCCGTCGGGGCGTCAGCCTGGGCGGCGGCTCCGCCGCCGCCCGTCATGGTGTTCCGTTTCAACAGTCCGGGAGAGGGGCGGGCGTTCCAGTCGCTGCTGCTCGCCGCCGGCCGGGTCCGCCAGGCGCTCATGCAGCGGGCGGTGAGCGCAGCTGCTGCCGCCGCCTCGGCCGCCGCGGCCGCGGCTGCAGCAGCGGTTTCTGCCCGGGCCGCGGCCCCGGCGGCTGTGCCTCAGGGGCAAGTGGGGCCAGGTGGGGGCGGGTGCGCGGCGCAAGTGGCGGCGAGTCCGGCTGGCGTGGACACGGTCAAAGTCGCCGCCGTCAACGAAGCTGCTGCGGCATTGGGGCGTCAGCAGACGGCTGTGCCCAGCATGGCGGCGGCGGCGGCGGCGGGGCAGTGGGCCGCGGGCATGAGCCGACACGATATTCAGGTGGCCATCGAGGTAGGTGTGGACTATGGAAAATCCCTGTAGAGTTGCAAGAGGGGCGGAAGTCAGAAGGTCACGTTTGGCATATCCAAAGCGGTTGAGCGCTAACCTGTTTACAAATCCCGCTTCTTGCGGCTGCTGCTGCTGCTGCTGCTGCGGCGGCGGCGGCGGCTGGCTTCGCCCACAGCGGTTCCTGCTTGAGCCCGACTTCCAGGGTGCGTGCATGCCTAAGTGTGTGCCTGTGTGGTGGGGTCTCCGGGGCACTGTCAAGAAAAAGGAGCGTCCAGGTGCCTGGACCGTTTCCCCGTGCGCTCTATGAGCCTCGCGCTTCTTCAAATCTGTGTTTCTCCGTGCTTGCCGCAGCGCTGGTGGCGCGCGTGGAGGAGGTCTGGGACGAGATGGAGGTGGCGGCGGAAGCGCAGGTGGCGGCGGCGTGCGAGGCAGCGGAAGCGCAAGGCGCTGCTGGCCCCGCAGCTGCTGCTGCTGGTGGTGGTGGCAGCTGATGAAGTTCGCCCTGGGCCTTGCTGTATGCACCACGCATCGAGTCGCACTGGCGCAGGAACAGCAATGCTACGCGGACTTTACAGCCGTTTCACAGGCTCGGTCACATGACCGTATCAGTACGCTCGATCGCTCGCTCATGCCATACACGTTTATTACGTTGCGAGCCATCGTGCGAACCGTGCCTCCGTGCAGGTGCACTGTAAGCTTGCTGGAATCACGTTCCATTCGAGTTCGAGTATGCGTCCTCCATGACCACCAATACGGTGCACCGATATCTTCCCTAAGCGCTGCGCGCCACCGACCAGCACGCCTGCCCCTGCACAGCTCAAAGCTCACAGCCCACCCCTACATGCACCTTGCGCTCCCTGCCCCCACCCTCCACCATCCTGCAGCGCAGCCATGCCGACGGCTTCCATCGCCCACTTCCATCCACCCACCCCCTGCCCTCGTCGCTCCCCCACCGCATCCGTCCTTTTCCTCCTCCTCCTCCTCCTCCTATCAGTCGTCCAGCGTGACCGCGTACTCGAGCGCATTGCCTAGCGCGCGCACGTCCTTGCCGTAGCTGGCAAGCAGCTCCGCCTTGACCAGCAGCGCGTCCGCGCCGCTCTGCCGCGCCGCCGACGCCTCCTCCAGCGAGCGCACGCCCACCTGCGTGCACGTGGGGTGGAGTGGAGGTGGGGTGGGTGGGTGAGTGGGTGGGTGGGTGAGGTGGGGTGGTTTACTCCAGAACCCCAAAGCAAGCCAGTCAGCGGGGTGGGGTGCGGGCGTGGGGCGCGGGCGCGGGCGCGGGAAAGTGTTTTATCCACAAGCGAGTAGACCATGGCAAACTGGGGGGTGCAAGGGTGTGGGCTTGAAGAACGTTTGGCATGGACCTTGGAGGTGCTGGTGATGCAGGCGTCAGGTGGGCGAGGAACGGGCGGGAGTGGGGTTGAGGCGCACATCCTGGTTTCCATGGTCCCTGCATTCTCCGTACTCTTCTGCCCCCTCTCGCATGGTTTGCTGTGGGCGTCGGAGCTTTTCCCTCTCCCCAGCGCCCACCCCGCCCGTGCTGGCCCCCCCGCCCTGCCCCCTCACCAGGCTGATGGCTCCAAAGGGCAGCGTGCCCAGCAGGCCGTGCGCGATCTTGTTTGCGAAGCCCGGGATGGCCACCGACAGGCCCACGGACACATTGATGGCGTAGAACACCACGCCCTGTCAACGCACATACGCACAATGTTAACACATACGGTAAACGGGAACGAGGTTGGAAAGCAAGCTACCGAAGCCCGCCAGCTGCTGGCTCTTCCTCAATCGCTTCTCCTCTGGGCACCCCCAATGGTCGCTTTGATTTCTAAAATGAGCTAACCCCCCCACTCTTGCCGTGTAAACCCTTTCCCTCCCTCCCAAAGCCAAACGCATGCAGGTTAGAAGCCAAATGTCCCCCCCTGCCCGCGTAGCGACCGGCCTGCATCTGCCTCACGCCATCCTGTGCCCCTGCACCCTGACCCTCTACCACAGCCACTATGTCCGCGCTCCCCTCCCATCCACCATCCATCCTTCACCGCGCCCTGCCCCTGCGCCTGTCTCCCCCCACCCCACCCCCTCGTCATTAATTTAAATGCATGGAACCCCACCCCACCCCACCCCACCCACCCACCCACCCACCCACCCACCCACCCACCCACCCACCCACCCACCCACCCACCCACCCACCCACTTGCTTCTGGTTTCTGGAATGAACTACCACCCACCCACCCACCCATTCAACCACCCACCCACCCAACCACCCACCCAACCACCCACCCACCCACCCACGCACCTGCTTGCTGAGCTCCTCCACCTCCTTGGCGTTCACCACCTCCACCGGCGAGTCCAGGCCCAGCGCGGCGCTGAAGCTACTCATCACGCCCGTGCCGCGGCCCGTCACCTGGCAGGGGCGCGGGGGCGCGGGGGTTAGGGCCGGGAAAGAGGGACTATGGGCCGAGGCATGCAGGGAGTTTCAGGCAAGGACAGGCGGTCAGGCGGATAGATAGGCAGGTGGGCAGGCAGGCGCAGGCGGGGGTGAGGGGACAGTCAGCGAGCACTGTCGGGTAGATGGTTTCCCGGTTGCCGGTTGCTTCTAAAACGCAGGCCGGCCCGCCGTCGGATTCCCGCTCGCAAAGTTTGCCAACCGCACCGGCCGCCCCTGTGCCCACACGTACCTGGTTGATGATGCCCAACGCGCCCGCCGCGCCCGACTCCTTGATCTCGCATACCTGCGGACGCACCGACGCCAGTTCAGGCCTTATCGGCTATTGCGCACGCCGCATATGGCTGTAGGCCCCTCACCCAGCACGCGCCTCCGTACACCCAAGGCGGCCTTCCAACCTGGCTCAGGCTGCAAAGCGAACGACCACAACTTGGGCCCCCCCTTTCGCACCCTCCTTGCTCGGCTTTCCTCCATCCCTGCATTCCGCCCTGCCGCCCCTGAACCCAGCGCATACACCGCCCCTGCACTGCCCCAGGCCGCCCCCTGCCCGCACTGCCCGCCCTGTTTCTGCAGCGTTGCCTAACCACCGGCGGTCGGCCACACACACACGCCTTACCTGCAGCGGGTGGATGAGCCAGTCGCGCGCCAGCACCGGCACCTTGGGCACCGCCTGCTGTACCGTGAACAGGTCGCGCAGGCCGCTGGGCGTGTCTGCGCTGTCCGTGCGCACCACCAGCGCGCTGGCGCCGCCCAGCTGCAAATGCATATGCACGATTGCACGGCCGGGGTGGCGTGGTGTGGCGTGTGTCGGGCGGGATCGTTGCGGCGGGATGGCAGGGTGGGCTAACCGGTGATGTGTTACATGGATGGAGATTGGGGGGGGCAGCATAGCGTGCATTGGCCACAAACTTCGCCAGCCTGTATCCAGCCTCACACCGGCCATCCCTAATGCAGGTCCACGAAACACCCGTCTGTACATGCGTAATGACTACACATGCCTGCCGCCACCGCACGCACCTGCACATAAGCCTTGGCCAGCTCCGCCAGCTCCGCCGAGGTGGTCTCGGGGGTGGGGCGGGCTACCTCGTACACCAGCACCGCCCGACCCTGTGGGCGCGTGTACAGGCGGCGTGCGTGTGCATGGGGCTTGTCGCAATCACGTCGGAATCATGGCAACCACGAATGTCAGCAAAGGCTACTCATGGGCATAGGTGCCGTACTCAGCCCATTCTTGGCCCTCCCGCGTCGAAGCCTTTTAGCGCGTGCATACACCAACGACCGCATGCCTCATGCTTAAGCCCCCGGTCCTCAGTCTCACTCCCAGCCTACTTCCTGGCTGCCGCTGCTGCTGGCTGCTTCTTCTTCGCCAGTTGCTGCCACTTCGTCAGCCGCTGCTGCCCAGCCAGTTACGCACCATGGGCACGTTCTCCGCGATGAGTGTGGACAGGCGGTACGCGGGCCGCAGCGGCATGGCCGTGGCGCTCTGCAGCCGCTCGTCCAGCGCCTCCATGCCCATGTCCCGGATGGAGGCCTCCAGCTCGCGTTGCTTGCGACTGGAAGACGAGTAAAGGGGCGTGGGGAGGAGGTCAGAGGGGAAGGCAGGGCAGAGGGGCATGGCGGGCAGGGGATGAAACGGTGAATGGGTGCTCAAGCGGAGTGCAAAAGCGGGGTAGGGTGGCACAGTGAAAGCTTGGAGTGCGAGCGCCCATGCCCTGTTGCCCGCGCGCTCTTGCGGAGCTGTGTGCGCACAGTGTACATGCTTATCAGCTGCGCACCGGATGGTAGCCTCAAGCGCGCTCATGGGCGTCTTCGGGGGCTGGTCGTCGGGGGTGGCCCGGGCAGCAGTGCGGCGCGGAATGGTCCAGCGTGTCGTCGGCACCGGCGCCGTTCTCACGCTGCAGCCCGACGCTGTGCTCCTGGAGCTATAGCTTGTGCTGGCCGCCATGCTTGATGCACCTCGCATTGCACTAGCGAAGCCGGCGTGTACCAAGTCGAGTCTTATCTTAATTGCACACTATCCACAGGGTAATGCTTTAGCTGGCGACAAATATAGATATTGTGCTTGTTGATTAGCCCAGATGTTTCAAATGGTATGGCGCAGGGCCAGTCGGCAAGAATTACCGTTTTGTTAGTATTGCAGTGCCAAGAGCGCCAATTGTTGACGAACTTAAACTAACTTAGGTTACAGTGATACATGCATCTATAGAAACATATGTCAAGACGTCATGCTCAGGTTGATGGACATGAAGAAATTGGGCTTCAGCTCTCTCCGCGGCCATGCCCATTGGAGTGGACGCGCGCACAAACATGCAGTAAAAGAATAAATGATGGCGAAATGGGTTTGGACATGGCGGATTGAGACAAGCAAGAAGCGCGCCCAGCGGGGGTTAGAGCGTGGGGTTAGAGGGGGTTGGGGGCGCCGGGGGCATGTTGCATCGGGCATGGCTAGGGCTATTGATGCCCCACCTCGGCTCCGTAATCCTATTTCACATAACGGTGGCTGCATTTGTAAATCAGTTTTGTAATATATCACATTTCACAGTGCACTCTATTATTTCAACCGCTGCAGCAAGGTGGAAGCGGTCGGTCTAATAAACGACATCCCCTGTGTCCTTTCATATTTCTATACTTCAATTATTGCAGCTGTAACAATATCTGCTATGGCCGAGGGGCCTGTGAACGTGGTGTTGGGGGCTGGAGGCCGAACAGGCCTGGAATGCGTTAAACGGCTGGTGGACGTGAGCGACATCCCAACGCGCGCCGTGGTGCGCGACCCTAGCAAGCTGGAGAGCGTGCTGGCCAAATCCCCCAAGCTGCAGATTGTCAAGGGTGATGTTACGGACGAAGCGAGCCTTCGCGATGTCCTCAAGGGAGCGCGAGGCGTCATATTTGCGGCGGCCGGCCGCGGCTACTGGAGCGCAGCCGAGGTGGACTTCAAGGTGCGCGGGCACGGGCGAGAGGGATTCCGGCCCACCGGCCCATGGGCCACGCACGGTCTGCTACTGCCGTCGCTCGCGTGCCGCTGCTGGCTGCAGCGCGGCTGCCAGCGTTTCTCCCGTAGGTCGCGCGTTAGGCGGCGGTGCATGCCAATTGCGCTGCGCATCAAAACCTTGTGCTCTCCTTGAAATGCGCCTTCCCCTCGCCGCGGTGCTCACACCCGACAGGGCGTGCAGCGCGCTGCGGCGATAAGCAAGGAAGTCGGCGCCGAGCGGCTGGTGCTGGTTTCTTCCATGCTGGTGACCAAGCGCAACTGGTAAGAGCATCGTCGTGTGATGGCGGCGGGGGTTGTGGTTACCAGCCCAAACTAGGGGGGAAGGAGATGTTAGCGAGGGAGGAGGTGAGGGCTGAGGTGAGGGGTTCTAGTGCAAAAGGTTTGGTTGGCGGTCCTGACATGGGCAGCACATGTGACAAGTGTTCCCCTGTGTCAGGGAAAAGGGGCTCAGCCCTCCACGGTCTGAGGCCGAACGTCTTCATCGCCCGGACATAGCCGGGGTCGGTATGAACTGTCCGTGCCTAGCTACCTCCCTACTGCTTGCTACGTCAAGGTGCACGGAAGACCCACCTATAGCACGGGCCGCCGCAAAAAAGGATGGAGTAGGGCACACGTCGGCACTTTGAAGAGGGTCGCTGCAGGGGAGCCCAATGCACAAAGAAAACCCTCATCCCGCGCGAGGTCGCTTCTCGCACCGACGTTTCTGGGCAACCGGAAAAATTGCGGTGGGCAGCACATGTGAAAAGGGTGCTTATTGAAATGCGTGAGCTTGGAAGGGCATGCCACCCCGACTCCCCCGCCCCCGCCACGCCACACACCCAGGCTCAACCCCATCCGCCTGCTGCTCAACAACATCCGCTGGGGCCTCATGGACAACAAGCTCAAGGGTGAGGGGTGGGTGGGCACGTGCGTGAGAGCAGTGGATCAAGAAGGGCTTGCCGGGCCAGAGGCTGGCTCAGCCGCGTGTGTAGCTGTGTGTCCGTGCTGGCTGTGCACGTGCGCCGGCAAGCGCTGGCCGGTGCTGGGCAGCTTGCCTGCGGCACCAGCCCCCGTCTGTCCTATGCCCCTTGTAAGGCCTTCCCGTGCAACGCGCTCCTGCGCCACGCTTATATATTCCAACCCGCAACCCCAACCCCACCCTCCAGGCGAGGACGCCCTGCGCGCCAGCGGCCAGCCGTACACCATTGTGCGGCCGGGCGGCCTGGCCAGCGGCCTGCCTGGCGACTGCACCTTCGTGACAGGTGTGTGGAACACACTTAGAACTGTGGGGCTGCGTGCAAGTTGCCACCGTAGCTGCGCGCGATCCTGCGGTTAGCTGCGCCACGTTCGCACGGCAGCAATGCGCCACACGGCTTTCTCGAGTGCACGTCCACGTGCAATGAAAACTGAGTCCGGCTGAGCACGCTTCCGTCCCACCTGCCATGTCATTCTCGCTCCATACGCACAGGCCAGGGCGACACCATGGCCGCCGGCAGCGCCATCAACCGCGCCGACGTGGCGGCGGTGTGTGCGGAGGCGCTGACCAACGCAGGGGCGCGCAACGTCACGTTTGAGGTCATAGCGAAGCCCGGAGCGCCGCCAGGTGGCTACGAGGCGCAGCTGAAGAGCATGTGGGCCGTGCTGCAGCAGGATGCGTAGAGCAACGAGGCACCGCGGTGACTATTGCATGTGACTGGACAGGCGCAGGTGCCTGTTGGTGGCACGGCCTGTGAGGCTGTGACCGCCACGTTTGCTGGCGCGTTGATGTATCTGTGTTGCATACAAAGCTGGATTATCTGTGTTGCAATCCAAGGCGAGATTGTCTGTGTTGCATACGATGGTGGGATGAGTATGCCGTAACTACGTAATACCACAGGGCACGTGGGAAAGCTGTCAGCACACGCACCACACGCACGTTAGGGCGTGGCAGTAGTGACAGGCAGATGTACAGCCACGGTGCTTGTAGTGAGGGTAGGCTGCGGCACGGTAGTTGATAATGCTGTGCGCTGTGTTGCTGTGTTGTACGTATGATATCTACATGCAGTAGGTAATAGCAAATCGCAATACGCAGCATTTTAGCGATGGGACTGCAGCAACGAGACTGCGGTATGTTGGTGCAGAGAACCTGGACTGTCCAAGCTGGGCACCAGCAGCAGCAGTTGCTCTTGCGCAGCAGGAGCCTGGAACAGGCGATCGGTAATGTCAATGCAACCTCAAGGCCTGGGTGCGTGGCCTGGGTGGGGCTGTCTCAATCACAGCTTAGATGACCAGATCGCGTGTGTCAATGTGTGCCCGCGCCAATACCATGGCCGGAGCGTAACCCTTGCGCAGTTGCGCTGGAGACGCATCTGCCGCTCTGCCAGGATGTGCTGATGAGGCCAGAGCAGCACACACTGTCGCCGCTGCTCCACCGTTGTATGAGCTCTCCGCCCGACGATGTGGTCGTTGCCGTCTTAAGGCATGTCACCGTTCCCAGTTGAGTTACATGCGTCTGACAAAGCGCCAGCCTGCCAGTGCCGGTGCGGTCTTCTCCCTATGCGCTGCTCCTACCTCCGACGCAATAGCTCAACCAGTTGTGAAACTCTGTACCCGTCCTCTGCAACCTATGTGCCCCTGCGCCCGCACATCTTCACGTTACCCATGGTGCACGGCCCCTCAAACCCTCACAGCGTGGCTACCCTAACCAACAGTCAGTCCAGTCTACGGCAGTCTGCAGCAGTCTGCAGCGGTCCAAAGCAGTCTATCCAGCCTATCACAGCAGCACGGTTCAGTCACGTATCTAGCCGTCTTCCATGCCTATTCTACAGGTCGCCGTAGTCCAGCACGGCGCGGTTGTTGGCGGGGTGGTCCAGGTCAAAGTACTCGCGCATGCCGCGGGGGTCCAGCTTGGGCGGCCCGCCCATGCCGCGGCCCGGGCCCATGCCGCGCCCGCGCCCGCGCAGGGGGCCCCGCCCGCGCATGGGCATGGGGCCGGGCATCAGCGGCACGGGGCCGGGGATGATGGGCATGAAGGGCCCCATTGGGCCTACGGCGCGATAAAGGGTGGGGCACGCAGCGGGACGGGCCACAGAGCTCAGCCAAGCATCTCATAGTACGCGTTGCGAGTGCCGTAGGGATGCGAGTCATCCCGATCAGCGTGTTGTCCCTACCACTACCGATCGCCCCAAGCCCAGGCCAAGGCCCTGTGCGGCTCCCATGCGTAGCGCCTGCCCCATCCATTGTCCCTGCCCTCACCTGGTGGCATGAACATGGGCGCCATGGGCATGGGCATCATCATGGGCCCCTCCATGCCCATCATGGGCCCGCGGCCCATCATGCCACGGCCCATGCGGCCGCGCCCGCGCATGCCCATGCCGCCCCGCCCACGGCCGCGGCCGGCGTAGCCGCCCTCGCCCTCGGCAGCAGCGCCGCCCTCGCCCTCCGGCGCGCCCTCGCCGGCGTGCTGCTCCTCCTCGGCGCGGCGGCGGTCCTCATCCTCCTTCCAGTGCTTGAAGTTCTCGAAGTAGAGCTGGTCCAGGATCTACAAGAAATGCAGTGAACGCATGGGCAAAAGAGTCCGTGGTCAGCTACGTGAGCTCTCACCCCGTGCAACTACGAGAAGCCATGTGTCAGCGCCGCTCTGGTAGCCTGCGGCTTCTGCGGTGGCTACCGGCCTTCAGTACTACCCGTGCTTCCAGGTCCGACGGACGCAGAAACCTACGCACCCGCTCGCGCTCGACGGCCAGCTTGTCCTGGTGCTTGGTCTTGATGTGCTTAATCACATACTTCTTGCCCACAAACAGCTTGTTGCTTAGCTTGGAGCCCCACCTGAGGAGTTGTGAAATACATGATGCGATGAGCCGCATGCGTCAGCGCCCAGGAATCCGGCATTACATGCCTAGGGAAGAACACACCCGATTGCGACCACCGCCCCCACTGGCCCGGCACACAGCACACCGTACACGCCTCGCAGGTATGTACCGTTGGGGTCGACACAAGTGCGATCAAGGCTCCGAGAACGAGACATAAAAGCATAGTCACAGGCTTGGGTGCATTGATTGATTCGCGGTCGTATTCAGGCAAGTCTAAGGCCTAATGCGTATCGCTGCCCTCATTGGGCTGAAGGTCGAGTGGTATGAAAAAAGCTTGTGTATGTACGTACAGTGGTCCGGTTGTGGCGGTGTGTGCGAAAAGCGTGTGCAGATGTGATCGTGTCTACCTAGCCCTAAGCACCCGAAAGCCTTGCTGTAGCTGCAGCTCGTGAATGCTCTCCTGGCGCTCCTCGCTGTGATGGCCGCTGCTGCCGAGCGCTCCGATGGCTGCTGCACAAGTCCCGGATTCCCAGGGCGTGGGCCCGGCCGGCTGCGCACTGGCAAGCAACAGAATCATGCGTTGCCAGTGGCTGCCATAAGAAAACAAGCCACCAGGTAGTGAAGTCGCCGCCACTGCTGATGATTAGCGCCCACTCCAAAGCTACTGCCGCAGCAACGCTGCGGCACCTGCTCCCGCTGGTCATACTGGTAGTCTGGCCGTTGCCTTGCGCGTTCGCGCAGTTGCATCGTAAAGGTTGTGTGGTAGCGCAATAATGCTCGAGTACTGTAAGCGGTCAGTGCTGACTAGCGCACAATGTATGGCAGTAGTAGATGGTCTGTCCAGTAAGGCCCTAGTGTGTTGCCAGGCATCCGTATGATTTGGTACGTGTGGATATCTCAAGAGCGCGTAAGGCGCCTAGCTAGTGACAGCAAGCATAAGCCGAGGTGCGGCAGCCTGGCGACGAAAGGTCGGTCAGGAGCATAGCGCGGGCGCGCGGCACGAAACACAGGCAGGCAAGAACGCGCACGCACGGATGAAGACATAAGGAAGCCAGCGGCAGCAAGGATAGCCTCGCACGTCCGCGCCCTCAAACTGGCTGCCTGCCCCCACACGCGCCAGACCCTGGCCCACTACTGCTGAGTGCACCCACTTGTTGTCGGCGACCATGGTGACCTGCGACTCGATCCACTTATCCAGCTCGTCCTCGATCTGCGCAGCAGCAGCGGTACGAGCCTCAGTACAGGTGCGGCAGCGTATGCACCACTCCGAGAGGGCATACCGTGCCGGCTTGTCCAGACGTCACACTTGGCCCCAAACACCGCCGCCGTTTCACGGATGCTGCTAACAGCCAACATCATTGCGCGAGGACAGCGCCAGCAACTCACCCGCGCCTTCATGCACTTGGCATCGATGGGGTCGCCGAGCGTGACGCGGCGCTCCCACGTCTCGTCCACCTGCCGCGCCAGCTTCTCGGCGTCCGCCTTGGCCGTGGCCTCGTCCTCGCCCTCGCCCTCCTCGGGCTTGGGTCCGCGGATGAGGCGGCAGCAGTTGAGGCGGTACGGCCAGTCCTGTTCGTTCAGCTCAATGCCGGCGTAGAAGTCCACGCCATGCACCTTCCACAGCCAGTGCAGCTGCAGGTCCAGCTTGCCTACGCTCTCCTTGTAGTTTGACTCGTCCACCACGATGGCCGGCTCCGCCTCGGGCGCCACCGCAGCAGCAGCGGCAGCCGCCCCTGCGCCGCCCTCCGCGCCCTCAGCCGCCCCTGCGCCGCCCTCGCCACCCTCGCCGCCCTCCGCGGGTTTAGCACCGCCCTCGGGCTTGTCGCCCTCCTCGCCGCCGTCCTTGCCAGCCTCGCCGCCCAGTGACGGCGCGGACGCCAGCTTGGGCAGCAGCGGGTTCTCCTCAATGCCCTTCTCTGCGTCCAGCTTGCGGATCAGGCGCCGGCTGAGCCCCAGGTCGTGTGCGACCCGCTCTGCGCTCCAGCACACGTTCGGCGCAAACTTAGGCCCCGCGTCGTCCGCAGGCGGCGCTGCCTTCTCGCCCTCCTTGGGCGCCGCCGCGGCCTTTTCCGCGGGCTTCTCAATCTTGGGCGCCAGGTCGTACATGCCCTGCGCGAAGGCCTCGTGGTTGGGGTCCAGCGCGCCCGAGGCCAGGTCCGCGGCCACGTGCTTGGCGCTGTCCTGCGCCTCCTCCGCGCGGCTGGCCACTACCTTGGCGAAGTTGCGCGGATCGAACTGATACTTGAACCTGCGCCGCGGGTTGGGAGGGGGGGGTTGGGTCGGTTATCAGGAAGGACATCCGAGCCGACTGTTGCCAGAGCTGCCCACGACTCCAGCGTGCTGCCCTGCCTGGTCGTGCGACCGGTGTGCCGCTTGTGCCCCGTGCCATCGCTACCGCCGCGGCAAACAAGCAGCGGCCCCTAGACGCCCTCAAGAGCTATACCGCAGCGCATCGCAGTTTGACCGGGAGCTCACATGTCGCTGTCCTTGTTCTGCTCGAACTCAGCCTTGATGGCGCTGCCGTAGTACTCCACCAGGTACTCTTGGAACATGCGGTGCGCCACGTCGGGCGCGGCGTCGTCGGGCACCTTGTGGAGCATGAACTCCTTGAAGGTCATGGGCCGCTTCTCCTCCTCGGGCCTAAGGAGATGAGGCGGGGGGCCGTGGGCAGTGGCAGGAGCAGGTGTCGGCGCGGGGTCACAACATGGGTACGGGATACAGTGGGTCCGCCGCAAGCCACCACCGCCGGCGCTACCGCGGTGCCGCCCCCGGGATGCAAACACGAACATGCAAGCAGTTCTGCGTTTCCCTCACGTAGAACGGTAGCCAGCCTGTCGCCCATCACGACCAGCGCCGACCGGCGTCAGCGTGTCGGGGTCAACCCGACCAGCCCGGCCCGAACCCCGCCCTGCCGCCTCACCGGTCACGCCCCACGGATGCGCGCCGCTCAAACATCTCCCGGTCGTCATGCCTCGGCGATGGAGGCCGGCGGTCGTAGTCTGGGCTGCCGCGCCCGTTGCTGCACGAATGATGCCGGGATCAGGACGCAAGAAACCCAGGTAGACGTCTGTGTTAGCTTTCATGCACTAATGAATATCAGAAAAATTCCCTGATTCCACTCACTAGGGCGCGTCGTAGTCGCGGCCGTCGTAAGGGCCGTCGCGGCGCATGCGCTTGCCGGACGGCGGTGGGCTGCGCCCCCGGTTGTAGCGATCGCGCTCGTGCATATGAGGCGGTGGGCTGCGAGGGCGGCGCCGGTCCTCGCCGCGATAGCCCCTGTTGTCCCAGTCTCCGCCTGGTCCACCGCCCCCGCGCGGAGGCGGAGGAGGTGGGCCTCTATTATCTCTACCGTACATGATGTCGGGGGTTTAGATGCAGGCACGGGCCAACCTCACAGCTGAGTGGAAACGCAAAGAAATCTCTCACAGTGTCCGGGGTAGACTGCCTTAGGCTGAAAGGTTCAGACGATAAATGTTCGGGTGGGGCTCAAATATATTCGGCTACACACAATAAGCCTGCGTGCCGGGCTGGCTTTTGGAAGCTTTGGAAATTTGCTCTCCCATGCAACGCTCTTCCCTTCGCCCTTGCCTGCCGGCTGGCATTGTTCATGTGAATTGTATCTGCACTATACATTAAACGAATCCGGTCAATAGAGGCCGTGCAGGCAAATGACCTCGCGGCCTTGACCAGCTTTGCACTTCGCTCCTTCCCGCTAAGCGCGCAAAAATGCCAATTTTTGACAAGCCGGAATGGATACAGCATGCGGGTAAGCAAAATGTCAAGGCGCAGAGCCAGGGCAAATGGCGCCAAAAGCGAGTCCAGGTCCGGTGTTTAGCGTACAAAAGGCTGGAATGCATGAAGTATAATATTCTTAGTTAGCCCGTCACAGGCGGGGTGACACCTAACCAGGAGCCGAGGGCCCTGGGGGCCCACAGAGCAGGCCTTCCAAGAGGCAAACCCACGCTAGCCTTTCGCAAGCCCCCCGCCGTGCGCGGTCTCGCGTTCGCGCACAAAGCGCCCGCGTCTGTTTATGATGCCGCTGAATCGGAGCCTTTGGGTTGGAACAGGGACTGGCGCCCCAGAAATGCTACCCCAGGGCTCCGCACGCAGGCTTCCCATCGCCAGCCCTAATCTGCGCACACACCGATTCTTACTCCTTCCGCTGGCGTTACCTCCCTGTCAGGTGGCGTGTCCATCATGGGCGTGGATCTGGACCCCAGCGGCGTGCGCATGGCAACATGCGGGTCCGACAACCGCATCCGGATCTGGGCGATGCGCCCGGTGCTGTCAGAGGTGGCCGAGCAGGACCCGGCTGTACCCAAGCAGCTGGCTGTACTGTGTGACGCGCTCACACCTATTAACGCGGTTAGTGCTGTCAGGATTTGCATGCCTTTGGGTTTGGCCGGTTCCTGCCGCGCCTGCGATTGCATGTCACTCCTCAGGCTGGCACCAAACCCGATGGCACATCATGTCAGCTTACCACCCGGATCGAGGCCCGCTTACCACGGGTTCTTCGCTCAACCTTTAACTATCGCAGATTCGATTCGCGGCCAGCGGGCAGTTGCTGGCGGCCGGCACGGACGACGCGGAGGGGCTGGTGTATGAGCTGCGTGAGGGGCGCGGCAGTGCAGTGTTTGGGAGCGGCGAGGCGGCTAACATCGAGAACTGGCGCCTGCGCATCAAGCTCCGGGGGCACGCGGTGAGGCTGGCACCGCGTGGGGCAGGGGATTCGGACATCGAGGGCGCAACCGGGGCTCCTTTGCGGCCACGGCCGCGTCAAAATCGGCCCAACCGCGAGCTATGGATGCTGTGCGCGTGCGAGCCGCCTGCGGCGGCCTTGTCTTGACACACACCGTGTCCGCGCCCCGTCCTGCACGTACTGTATGCACCTCGCCACACAGAGCAACGTGCTGGACGTGGCGTGGGCCCCCGACAGCCGCCGGCTGGCCACCTGCTCCGTGGACAACAAGGTCAAGGTGCGTGCGAGAGGGCGAAGCGGCGCGGGGGCGGCCTGGGGCCAGCGGCCAACTCCCCGCAGGTCGTGGAGGGTGTACGTGCAGTGCTCGCCGCGAAATGCACACCGAAGACTGATCGCGGCGAGGCGTGTTCGGACAGAAGCGGCGAAGCAATCAGGGCAGTGCTTTCTGGTGCCTCCTGGAGCTGCTTTGCTGTGCTGCACTGCGCGTCAAACCCGCGATGTCAGTCGCTGTGCTGTGCTGTGCTGCGCTGCGCGCAGGTGTGGGACACCACCAACGGCCACTGCCTGCGCACACTGGAGGGGCACGTGGGCCACGTCAAGGGCGTGGCGTGGGACCCCTTTGACTTTTTCCTGGCCAGCCAGGTGGGGCCGATGAGGGGATGGTGCGGGAGATGGGAGGACAAGGGGAGAGGCGGGGCACGAGCAGGACAGGCACAAGGTTAGGACGGGTCCTGCACTGCACCTAGCCTACCGGTATTGCAACTGAGTGACGGGAGGGGGGCAGTCAGCTGCACGTGACGCCACACACGCCACACGCGCGCTGCTCGCCCCGGACCCGCAGGGCGACCGCGAGGCCATCGTGTGGCGGCTGGAGGACGGCTCCCAGGTGGCGGTCATCAGCGAGCCCTTCGCCAAGGCGCCCATTGTCAGCTTCGGGCTGCGCCCCGGCTGGAGCCCCGACGGCCAGACGCTGGCACTGCCCAACGGCTACGAGAACGGCATGCACACCGTGCCGCTCATCAAGCGCAACAGGTACGGGGGGGACGCGGGAAGCACGAGGCGCGGAGCGCAGGGGAAGGGCGAGGAACGGGGCGTGGAGGGGCACGTCGTGCAAGCGTGGGCTTGGCCGTGGACGAGGGAGCTTGGCACGCCAAAGGAAGGCTGGATAGCGCTGCTCTGCGAGCTGCCGCCTTGTGTTGACGCCTGTGACTTTGCGGTGCCCATCTCGCCTTTTGTTGCAGCTGGGCGCCGGGCGAGTTCTGCCTGGTCGGCCACAAGGGCCCCGTCACCGCCATCCGCTACAACCCGCACCTGTACACGCCGCCGCCCAAGCCCGGCGCGCCGCCTACCTCGCCCGACGACGAGCCCGCCGGCTCCATAGTCACCGCCGGCTCCACGGACAAGACCTTCTCCATATGGGCGCCCAGCGCCGGCGACGCGCCGGTGGTGGTGGGCCGCGGCTTCTTCGGCGGCATGGTCAACGACGTGGCGTGGAGCGCCGACGGGCGCGTCATGGTCGCGGCCGCCTACGACGGCAGCGTCGCCACCGCCCTGTTCGCGGATGGCGAGCTGGGCCGGCGCGTGCCGCAGGCCGAGGTGGACGCGCTGCTGGCGCAGCTGTACGGGGACCCGGCGCTGCGCGCCGGCGCCGCCGGGCGCGACGGCGGCGGCGGGCCGCTGGGGCTGGGCGGCCGCGGCGCGCTCAGCGGCCTGGCGGCGGCGCCGGAGCTGATGGCGCTGGAGGCGCGCGCGCGGGCAGAGGTGGAGCGGGAGGAGCGGCTGAACAGCCGCCTGCGGGCGGACGGCGCAGCGGCCGCTGCGGCGGCTGGGGCGGCTGGGGCGGCCGCAGGGTCCTTGGGGGGTGCTGCGGCGGGCCTGCGGCCGCCGCTGGGCGCGGCCGTGGGGCTCGCGCGGGCGGCGATGCCGCCCCCGGCGCCACCTCCCCCCCGAGTGCCGCTCGCGGCGACGCAGAATGGCGTGGGGCCTGCCGGGCGGGGCGCTGGCATCGGCAGCAACAGCCCCGCCAAGGCAGCGGCCGGCGGCGCACGGGGCGGGCCTGCGGGCACCAGCGGGCGAGATGCGGACCACCCGCCTGCCAAGCGCATTGCAGTGCAGCCCGTGGGCGGCGCAGCCACGGCTGCCGGTGCAAGAGCCGGTGCGGCCGCGGCTGCTGCTACTGCTGCGCCTGCTGGGGGCGCAGCGACACCTGCCGGGGGCGGCATTGCGGGCGCACAAGCGGGCGGTGGCGTGGGCTTTGCGGCGGGGCCGCAGGTGCTGGTGCCGGTGGAGGCGGTGCACACACACTTCAGCTTCCTCATACACGCGCAGCCCGGCAGCACCGAAGGGCAGGTGCGGTGGGCGGTGCGCGTATGCTTGGGCCGCTAATCATGCACCAGGAATCCATCCAGCCTTCGCCTTCAGTGTGTGCTGAGACAGTCAGCTGTTCGTCCACAGGCTGGTTTGGCGCCGGCCTGTTGTCCCAACATCCTGCTTGTGCGCTCTTGCACTCATTCAACCACGCAGGTGGAGCTGCAGGCGCTCAACTCGGGACGCGACGCGCGCGGCCGCCCGGCTGGCGAGCTGCTGTGCCTAGTGGGCGGGCAGCGGCGCTGGACCGACGTGGTGCAGGGTGCGGTGGTGGCGCTGGCGGGCAGCAGCCGGCTGGCGGCGGCCGCCACCGGCAACGGCGACCTCATGGTGGGAGCGTGGACAGGGCATGGGGTAGAGTGAGTGGGAGGCATAGAGACAGACAGGGAGACACAGCGCCTGCAGAGCACCAAAGCCTCGTGTTGTGGCTAATAAGGGTGCTGAAGGGTGTTACCAGCCAGGAATGCGCCTGCGGCCTGGGCAGTGCGGGGCGTCACGGGCTCCTTGCCTCCCATGAAGCCTGACCTGGTGCGTCTCGTGTCTTGCGTTACCGTAGGTGTACTCGCCGGCGGGGCGGCGGCTGTTCCCGCCCATCCGGCTGGGCTGGCCCGCGTCCTTCCTCACCGTTGCGCCCGGCAGCTCGCTGCTGCTGGCGCTGCTCACAGGTGCGCCCTCAGGGGGTTGGGTTGCAAATGCCAGCCCAACTGGTCCATACACAATGCAAAAATGGGGGGGGATAAACACCAGCTTAAGCTAAAGCAATACAAACGTAGCTAGTGTAGCACAAGCAGAGGCAGCAGAAAGGGTGGGAGGAAGCCCTGGGAAGCCGTTCTTTGCGTACCGTAAGACTGCGTGCGACACGCCCTGCCACGGGCTTACTATGGAAATCATCTGTGGATGGTTTCTTTGAGTCCTTTGAAGCCCCATGTGCCTTGGACTTTGCTCACGTCCAACCTGCAGACGGCAGCCTGAAGCTGTGGGACTTCGGGGCGGGCGAGTGCCTACTGGAGAGCTCCGTAGCGCCGCTGCTGCTGCCCGCGGGGACAGGCGTGTCCGGCATGGCGGCGGCCGCGCAGCAGCCCACGTTGAAAGGTGGGCCAACATGGCATGGTCCCACCACCCAAACCCGCGCACACCATCTCCCGCCTTTCTTCTGATGCTGACGACTGTCTTCTTGGCGCCGGCTTTGCCTGTCTCCCTCTCTGTGCAGTCACGGCCGTGCGCATCACCGCCGCCGGCGCGCCGCTCGTGGTGCTGTCCAACGCGCACGCCTACGTGCACCACGGCGGCCTGCGCACGTGGGTGCGGGTGGCGGACGATGCCTTCCCCGCCTCCGCCTTCACCACCAACCTCACCTCGGCGGCCAGTGAGTGTGTTGCGCACCCCTCACAGCGCGCTGCAGCACTCTGCGGAATGGGCGCTCGAGGCGGCTGGGAGCGGAGGGGGGGGCGTGACTATGGTCCTGTGTGTCTGACACGTATTCCATACCCTGCGTGCGTCTCTTCTCTGCGTCCCAGCCGGCGAGCTGAGCAAGCTCCAGGCGGCTGCAGCGCAGAGGCGGCACCCGGCTGATGTGCTGGCGACGTCCGCGGCGCACGCAGCGCGTCCGGCGGTCGCGGCGCGAAGCGAGCAGGTGAGAAAGCCTCGGCCAGGTGGGCTTGTGCCCACTCTCTCCATCCATGCCTCCGGCACGTTGGAATGGCTTCCGTCGCTGCCTATCTCCCTGCTTGCCAAGCGCCTGCCACCTGCCACCTCCCGCTGCCCGCTCCTGTGGCGCTCCCACGCCCAGGCGCTGCTGGAGCACAACCTGGCCTCCGCGGCGGCGCTGCAGTCGCCCGCCGAGTGGCGGCTGTGGCTCATCACCTACGTGCGGCGGCTGGCGGCGGACGAGGACGAGGTGAGGGCCAGGGCAAGAGCGCCACAGATGGGGGACCGGAACCAAGACCGGCGTGAATACGTTGCCGTTGTCTGTCACTTTATGGTTAGGATATGGGCGTACTGTGTCATTGGCGGAGCGGCCGCTTGACGTGGGCGTGTCCTACGTGTGGTGATGTCTGCTGCCCGCAGTCGCGGCTTCGTGACCTTATATCGGAGCTGCTCGGCCCACTGCGCTGGACGCCGGCCACGCACGGCGGCGGCCGCGCCAACGCCAGCGCAGCAGCGCCAGCTTCGGGCGGCTCCTGGGAGCCCGCGCTGGGCAGCTCGGTTTCGGGCGGGCGCTGGGCGCCGGTGGTGCTGGGCTTCGACAAGCGGCGGCTGCTGCGTGAGGTGGTGCTCAAGGAGGTGGCGCGGAATCGGAGCTACCAGCAGCTCGTGGCGGAGGTGGGTGAAACGCGGGGTCGGGCCGGTGGCGCATGGGGGCTGGAGGCGAGGGAGATGCGGGGGTATTCGGGCGTCGGGATAGGGACTGCACAGGGACAAGGCGTTGGTGCAGCGAGACACGTGTGGCAGCACAAGGGCAAGGAAGGGATGGGCGTGCGCAAGGTAATCCAGCGGGTGTGGGTGTTCGGGGGGTGGTGATGTGCGGATACATGTATAGCCGTATAAGCAATGTGGTCCATCGGGTGTGCGCATTCGTTGTGACCGGGTATGACACGCCCGCGCACCTGTACCCGCACTGTGCACAGGTGCTGGAGCAGCTCAAGCAAGTGGACGCGGCGGCGGCTGCAGCGGCGGCCGCGTCACAGCAGCCACAGCAGCAGCAGCACACTCGGGGCCAAGCGGATGGAGTGAATGCGCCGGTGGGCGATGCGGCGGCAGGACCGGCTGGGGCGGCGTCATCGCAGCCGATGGTCATGGGGTAGTGAGTAGCGGAGCTGTGATTGCGTGAGCCGCGGAAGCAAATTGCATCCTCGTGAGTCCAGTCTTTTACAGTCATCTGGACAGTGCGTCACTGGCTTGAAAGCCTGGAGCGTTGTAATCCATTCATCCAACACTGCTGAGCACGGGGGAGATCATTACTCTCCGCAGGGGAGTTTGCTGCGCGCTCCAATGCAATTGCGTGTACACGGCGCCACGTACACAGCCTCTACTCTAGCTGGCAATGCTTGCATGCAAGTGCATTCGCTCTAGGTCGGACACGCAACAGTAAGCATAACATTCTCCTCGGCATTCGAGACCACATCGCCAGAGCAGCATCACGTCGTTCCGTCCGCCACTTCTTGCGGGCATGGCAGCGCGTTCGGACCTCGCGTGTCGATGGGCTGCAGTCACACAGCACACAGGGCCAACGCCTCAAGGGGATCAGCTGGCGCCATGTTGGGTAGCGACATGCACGGGATGTGCCGATTCGTGTCGTTAGGATCTCCCCCATCGACTCACCGTGATAGCTTCGATGGGCTGATTGCACAGTTGCACCGGCACCCGCCCATGGTACCTGCAAAAATACACAATACACGCCACGAGTTACAACAAGAACTCCATGCCAGGAGGCATGTCATGGCGCTAGTGGGGCGCAGCGGTCTCTCTACCTCGTGACCATGCGAAGACCACAGCAGGGCTTCAAGTGCGGCAATCCCGATTCATCACCCCTGGCCTCAGTATCCAGTTTCGCAGTCCACCATCCACTCACACGCGGCCCCCTCCTCAACATACCCACACATGTACTCGTACGCACAGCCGCTTACGCACGCACCTGTAGAACTCCCCGCATGTGACGGTGGTGTACTCCACCAGCACCTTGTCGCTGGTGGCCACAAACGACACGCCCTCCCTGCAGGCGTGCGTGCCCGAGTTGGCGGTTGAGAGGGACGCCAGCCATGCGGTTTTGTGACGTCCACGCAATTACACAGAGTAATGCAAATGGGGGCACTCACGGTGTTAGCGTCGCGTTTCGCCCGCCGGAGATGATCTGCGTGGGCCAGGTAAATGGAAAGGTACGGCCGGTCAACCCCGTACTCGCCCTCGGTACCGTGCATTGCATGCATGTGTGCCGTGTCGGCGCTGCAGCACGTGCTTGCAACCCCGAGCTACCCCAGCGGTCCTCCCCGCCGGCCCGGCCGCCTTCCCGCATGCAACTTTCAGCCGCACAAGCACATGCGCCATCTGGTGCACCAACGTTAAATTTCTTGAAGAACCCCGTAGAACCGGCTATTGTGAAGTCGCTGGGAAGCCTGCGGCAAGGGGGTTGTGCATGGCGTAAAGCGCGGGTCATCACAGGGCGCAGGCCTGATGCCGGCTCCCACAGCCGAAGCCATGGCCTTTACGAGCTGCTGCCTGATTGGCAGCAGCAGCAGCAGTTGCACGATGGTCTGCTGCACCGTACCAACGCGCCGCCACCAGAACCATTACTGCCATTTCGCCGGGGGCCCGAGCCCTTGAATGCATGACCCACATGTAGGTGAGGTCCCGGAAGGAGTAGCAGTGCGACTTGGGGTAGCACTGCTCGATGCTGACACGGCAGTCCGTCTCTGCGTGGTGTATTGTTGCGCACGGGCGGGGGCGGCGCTGTGGTCACGCATTGATGCAACGATCGTGTCGGGCCGTTGAAGCCTCGGCCGGACCTGGAATCGCCCCCCCACCTTCGCCAACTTCGCGTTGCCACGAACACAGACATACGGCATACCATACCTGGCGCCACAGCCTCTTCCCACGTGGCCATCCCATCCGGGGCACGCACCTCCGAAGTACATCAGCAACCCGTTGTAGCTGCCAGCTGTGTTGTTTCGCCCCAGTCGGCTCTTTACTTGGCAGTTTTCCTCGAGCTCTTTTAACAGGGAGCAAGGCATATAGGCATACCTGCGGCCAAATGGGTTGGCAGAGTGCTCCACATCTCTTACGTGCCGTGCACGCCATAGCCTTCAGCCTTTAACACCCGAATCAGCTATGCCGCTACAGAAGGCTGTATTCATGCTCGCGATGCTAGTGTGAGAGGTACTGGAGCCTCACCACAACACACGGCCCGCCCCACTCCACTGTACCTGTCGGGGAACATGCTCGCGTGCGCAGCCCCCGCCATGGCCACCACCGCCAGCGTTAATCCTGCTATTAGCGTCATATTGAGACCATGCAGATGTGCTTATGATGACAGTAAATTCTTCGCTCGACGGCTCAGTGCGCGGGGGACCCTGAGGAGCTAAGCGAAGTTATTGCCCACCAAAGCTGCTGTACAATGCTATTGGACTAAATATGACATCCAATGTTTGGTTGCAGCGGTCGATAACTGGGTATGTAGGTAGAACTCGGCGAAGCTGTCGGCAAGCCGAACCGGGCCAAACTTTTTTCAAAATGCCAGGAATCAAGTGTCTAGCAGCGTCATATACAATTACTTTGAAGTCTACTTATCAGTCCGTCTTGATAGGAGTGAAAGGGCACACGGGCCTCGAGCTTGAGTCCGATGCGCCAACCACCTTGGTCGACTCGTAGCCCTATTCGTGTAAACTGCGTGCTTCAAATTCACATTCCATACACCTACAAGTCTTTCGTTTTTGAGGCGGCATCAAACACAGCATCCCCGACAGCAAACTTTTTCTGGAAGGCTTTTGCGCTGTGCCGCCTGCTTTTTTGACGAGTTCCAGTACATCGTTTGCATGCTAATACATTTTAGATGATAACACAATAGATAATTACTGAATTTAAGCCAGGGCGCCGGGTCGATGGCACCACGTTTTGGGCGCCGCGCGGGGGCGTGCACGGCCCTAGCACTGTTTCTATGCGCCGTTGCTACAGGTGGAACTCGACAACAAGCGCTTGAGCAATCCAAGTGAGCAGGGCGTGATGTCACGGCGGCGCTGGGTTGTTGGGGCACCAGTTCTCCCTTGCGCGTTGCCGGACTGCGCGGCAAGTACCTCCTGCCATACCCTGACCCGCATCGAGCCCTCACGTCCTCTCTCTGCTGCCGTTTCAGTGCTCTACTAGCATCCAATAAAGCAACCCTCGAGTCAGATGGGTCCGCCCACCAGCTACTGAAGCGCTGCAAGGTGGGCGCACCGTGCAGGCTGCCTTGCGCCCGCGCGTCTCCTCACGCACGCGCCGTGCCCGCCACTGCCGTCGTCCGCAAATATCGATAAGGGCGCCATCCTTTGTGCACACGTGTGCCCCCACTCCACCCTTCCCCTGTTTGCTGCAGGCCGACCCTGCATGCGCCAGCGCGCTGTCAGCGCTGTCGGATGCCGCCGCGGACAGCGCCGCCACGCCCTCCTCTGTGGGCTCAGCAGCACCCGACGGACTGGCCAATGGCCTGGCAGCTGATACCGCACGACGAGACGATAGATCTGGCGCGATTGCTAATATAGGATCTGATAGCCGTCTCGAGGACCTGTCAGAGCCGCCGTCGCAGCTGCAACTGCTGCTGCTGTCGGCTGACGATCAGACCACCAGTCTGGAGCTCAAAGCCGGGGTGGGTGCTAACGAGCAACGACTGATTCATGCATGCACTAGCAGGCGGTACGGCTGCGGCCCGGATCTGTTCAGCTTAGCTTCGGGGCTTGCCGTCATGGGCAGTGGAGTTTTGCGCATACGACCAAGGCTGGATGCGCCACGCATCTTAGTCCTATGCTCTCTACTGTATGCCACTAGAGCGAGCCTTGCCATCTAACACTACCCGCATCCCACCACGCGCAAAACGACTGCGCCTGCTGGATTTCTTCCCCCCCTCCGCCCTCCCCCCCAGGCCGCGCTGGTGCTGTTTGCGGAGGCGGTGGCTGGCATGTACCTGCCGCTGGCGCTGCGCCGCCTGCCGCACCACCAGTGGTGGCTGTCGCTGCTCAACTGCTTCAGCGGCGGCATCTTCCTGGCCGCGGGTGCGTGGCGTGGCGTGCGTGCGTGGCGTGCGTAGCGTGCGTGCGCTTGAGAAGACAATGCGGTGCATTGGGGGCGGCGGGAAATGATAAGAGAGGGATAAGCGTCTGACGTGTGACGTCTGACATATGGACGTCTGACGCCTCGGCTGTGTGGGCTGCCACTCATGCCTGTGGGGCGCCTAGCATCGCCGCCTCCCCCGCCCCGGCCCCCACCAGGCCCGCGGCCACCAACCCCCTACTCCACTCCCGGCCCCCTCTCCCTACTCCACTCCCGGCGGCCCCCACCCACCTCCCGGCTGCTGCGCAGGCATCGTGCACCTGCTGCCGCACTGCGCCGAGGCGCAGGAGGCGCTGGGGCCGCTGCCGCCGCCCTGGCTGCCGCGCTGGCTGCGGCCGCTGCTGCCGCCCGACTACCCGCTGTACCTGGTGCTGGTGGTGGTGGGCTACTGCGCCGTGTTCTATGTGGAGCGCGTGCTGTTCGACGTGCACGGCGAGGGACACTCCCACTGCCAGCACTCCAACGTGTTCAGCCACAGCAGGTGGGCGTGGCTTGGTTTGGGTGTGGGCGTGTGGCCGTGTAGCCGTGTGGGTGTGTGGGGGTAAGTGGGTCAGCGACAGCAGGTGGGCGTGGGATCGTGTGGCAATGTGGGCGTGTGCGTGTGGCCGTGGGGTTGCGGGGGTTGGGGGTGTGTGGGGGTGTGGGTAAATGGGTAAGTGGGTGGGTGGCGTTGGGGACGTGGATCCTGGGCGCACGCGTTCGAGGATCCTACCGGTGGTGCGGAGTGCGTCATGCACCGACCTTATGACCCCGCCTGTACCCCTTGCACCTCGCTACACACACCGCGCTTGCACTCGCAACCCCGCCGCTGCAGCTACTACAAGCAGCTGTCGCACCGGCAGCGCGCGCCGCCTGGCGGTGGGGGCGGCGTTGGGGGCGGCGGAGCTGGCGGGGGCGGGGGCGGGGACCCATCTCTGCATGGCCACGGACACGGCCACGGCCACGCGCATGGGCACGGTTGCTGCGGGTCTCACGGCGCCCAGGTCGCGTACGGCGGGGCGGGGGGCCCTGTCGCCGCTGCGGGCAGCCGCTTCGGGCCCCGTCTGGCCCTCACGCTGCGCGACGGCGCCGCCGACGGCGCCGCAGTGGGCCCTCCAGCCGTGTGCGGCAGCGTCGGCGGCGGCAGCCCCGAGGGCGGCAGCCCCCGCCAGGGCACCGGCGTGGATGCCAGCGTGCATGGCGGCAGCAGCGCGGCCGCCAACGACAACAACGGTCTGGGCGCCATTGCGGATGATGAGAAGACGCCGCGGCGGCCGCAGCTGCGGGCCAAGTACGGCGGCGTGCCCCTGCCGCCGCCCGCCGCCGCTGCTGCCACTGCCATTGCGGCGGGGTGCTGCGGCCACACCAACCACAACGGCCACGCGCACGCGCATGCGCCTCACGACGCGTATGGTGGGCACGGCGCCGATCCAGCAATGGGCCACAGCAGCCACAACCATGGGTACGGTCATGGAAGTGGCAATGTGCATGGGTGCAGCAGCAGCCTCTCGCGGTCTGCGCCGACGCCACTGCTGCCCAACCCACCCGGACCGCCACCGCTGCCAGCGGCGCTGCTGCTGCCTCCGCTGCCAGCGCCGCCAGCTCCCGTCACGACTAGAGCCGAGCTCAGCGAGGTAATGGCGGCGTCGGCGGCCGACGGCGGCGATGCAGCTGGCGGCGGCGGCGGGGATGACGATGCGTCGTCTTGTCACAGCGAGCACAGCCCCAGAGCGGTGTGCATTTGCGTGGAGGGCGAGGGCCAGATCACGACGGCGCCCTCCGCGGCGGCGCTGCAAGCCGCTCAGGAAGCAGCGCGCCGGCATGAGGGCATTATGGGTGGCAGCGGTGGTGGTGGTGGTGGTGGTGGTGGTGGTGGTGGTGGTGGTGGTGGTGGTGGTGGTCCGCACGGGCGGCACAGCCGTCGCGTGAGCCTTGGGGGCTGCGGCGGCGGCGGTGGCAGCCATGGCGGCACGCCACACGGTCTCAGCCGCGCCGGCAGCGGCAGCGGCTTGCGCTCTCCGCTGCTGCCGCCGCCGCTGGACCTACCGCCGCCCCAGCCCCAGGGCGGCGGCGGCGGCGGCGGCGGCGACCCGCGCCTTGCCATGCTGCTGCTCCTGCAGAGCCAGCACCGGCACTCGGCGGCGGCCCCGGGGTGCGGGGAGCCGTGCGGTCACAACCACTCGCACATGGAAATGCACCGGCCGCGCAGCCGCCGCCACTCCCTCGACCACAGCCATGGCCACGGTTGCGGTCACGGCCACGGCCACGGCTGCGGCGACAACTTCTCCAGTAGCCAGGGGCACCCCCACAGCCACTCGCATACCCACTGCCACCACCATGACCAGGAAAGCCACGGCTCGCACGCCTCCCAGCAGCAACACCATCTCGGGCACAACGGCCACCACGGCCACCAGCACGGCGCCCACGGCATCAAGCCGCGCTTCCGCTTCATGCACGGGGTGGTGCTGCTGGTGGCGCTGGCGCTGCACACGGTCCTGGAGGTGGGGCGTGTGGCGGTTGGGGCGGGGCGTGTGGCGGGAGGTAGCCATCCATAGGGGCGGGGGGGGGGCGTGTGTGGGTGGGTGGGGGAGGGCGTGGGTAGGCGGGCATGTGGGAGCAGGACGCCCGTATAACGTGCAGCGGGGAATGGGGGGGCGATGGCAAGCCTTCACGACCCGCCCGCGTCATGTCCTAGTGCCTCGTGACCCACTCGCCTTGGCCAGACACTCTTTCCCGCCCATCGTTCCCTCCCGTGCCTCCCCGCATGGCGCCCGCCCGTGTCCTTTGCCTCTGCCTATCCGCTTCACCACTGCCACCCCCTAGTGCATCGCGCTGGGCCTGGTGACGTCGCGCCCGCAGTTCCTGGTGCTGTTCGCGGCGGTGGCCTCGCACAAGGCCGTCAGCGCGCTGGCGCTCAGCAGCCGCTTCCTCAAGGAGGGCGCCAGCCTGGGCCAGGTGGGTGGGTGGGTGGGCGGGTGGATTGAGGTGCACGCCCTGCCTTTTCCCCCGCAGCCCGCATCCCTCGCCCTCCCCATGCACTTCACAGACACCTCCACGTTCCAACCATGCGCGCACACGCGCGCGAGCACACACACGCCTGTCCACCCCCCTGCCGCCCACCCCCCTGCCGCCCGCCCGCCTGCCCTCCCCCCTGCTGCACAGGTGACGCGCTACGTGGGGCCGTTCTGCCTGGTGGCGCCCGCCTCCATCCTGCTGGGTGTGTACGTGGGCGCGGTGGCGCCGGCGCTCAGCCTGCTGTTCAGCTGCTTCGCCACCGGCACCTTCATTTACGTGGGCGCCTCCGAGGTAGGGGGTTGGCCAGGCGGGCGGAGGGTGATGGGCGGGCGGCCTGCAAGTCCAGGAGGGGGGGGGGGGGGCAAAGGGGGGTGGCCGCGGCACTCGGCGGGGCAGCAGGGTTGGGCAGGGGCCAGCGCGGGCGGGGCGGCTGTGGGAGGGAAAGGGTGGTTGTGAGGGAGGGTGAGCGCAAGAGGAGCGCATGCATGAGGTAGAAGGGAGGAGCGCTGACTTTTGAGGGCGCGCTGGGTGAACGCTTGCGCAAGGATGCAGCATACGGCATCGGGTGGGTGGGGAGCTGCTTGAAGGGAACCGGCGCAAGTGCGGTGGCTGTCGTGTAGCTGGGTACTGGGACCTGCGCCCCGTGCTGCTGACACGTATCCGACACACCCTCCGCCTCCAGCTTTCCTTCCGCCCCGCCTGGGCGATTCCATGCACAGCCCACTCTCCTCTTCCCTCCCGGGCTCAACCCCTCATGCCTTTTTCCCCGCCGCCCGGCTGCTCGGCTGCGTGCGCCGAAGGTGATCATGGAGGAGTTCGAGGGCGAGATGCGGGCGGACCGCCGCGACATCTCCACACACACCGCCCGGTACGTCAAGTTCGGCGCCGTGCTGCTGGCGGTGGCGGCGGTGGCGGCGAGCGGGCTGCTGCCCGAGCACCACCACTGATGACGGGTTACCGTATTTGGGGGGGGGGGGGGTTGTGGTTACCAGCCCAAACTAAACCAATCTAAAGGAAGCGAAGTTGAGCAATGCAGGCAAGGCGATACAATAAAATACTCGTTAGGTTGAAGGGGGGGCCGCGGCCGGCGGGAGGGCTGGGGCGGTGATGAGGCGATGAGGTGCTGGCGCCCAAAGCGATTGACTTGACGGGCTAGAACCTCAGATGTATGCACGGGAACAAGAACACGGTGAATGTGCGTGAGCTTGATAGCTTGGCAGGCACGGTGGGTGGTTGTGAATACCAGCCCAAGCTAAGTTAGGTGGGTGGGCGGCATACGGCAGAAGGTAGCTAGCAGACTTGCACCTAACAGTCACAGGGCTGACTGCTGCTGGCGGCAGGCATGTGCATGCATGGGATGGCACCTGCTGCCCTTGCTAACAACGCGTACGTTGGGAGGTAGGGTGCAGCTAACAACGCGTACGTAGGGAGATAGGGTGCAAGTATGGGGTGGGGACGAGGGTGAGTGTTTGAGGGCAGGTAGGAGCAGTTCATGGCATGCATGGCAGGGTTGGTTGCCGCTGAGCATGATTCATGGAGGAACGAAGTAGGGTCAGGACGCACCGACGCGCGCAAGCGCGGTACATGGCTGCTGAGGTGGGCACTGACAGGTGCACCCCTCTTATGCATTGGGTTTGGTTTAGTTTGGGCTGGTAACCACAACCCCCGTCAGTAAGAGGTGCGTTTCAGCTGCTGGGCGGTGTGCCGCGTGTCAGGTTTGTGCGTGGGAAGGAAGCCCGGGTCGGTTTGCGAATGTGAAAGTCAGGGTGTGCGTGGAACGCGCGCTCGCGGTACCGCTATTACCGTATTGCTATTGCCTCTGTGCTGGTGTTGTCATACAGTATGATAGATAGATAAGCCGTTCTGCATTGCGCGGGCGTTGGTATTTTAGCGTTAGGGTGTACGTGGTTACCTCCGAAATGGCGGCGTACCGTAGGATAGTCCACGTCCTTGGCCGGCGGCTAGCCAGCAGTTCTTGAGGGCTGCTGCGCTGATTGTTAGGGGTTTAGGGCTGCTGCTGCGCATCATGCATGCGGCGGACTACAGACAACGTCGGGCTCGAGGGCTGGAGGCCGCTGCCAGCAGCGCACATGCGTGCGCAGCTTCGGCCGGGACCAGTAGGAACAGACGCGGGTGCGGCCATTGCCTGATGACCCCATGCGTCAGGCGGAAGCCGCGTTGGCACCAGGGGAGGTGCCTCCCCTGGTTGGCACGCCGGGGCACGCGGTGGGGGTTCGCGACTCCGTGCGTGTCCGTGTGCACCAGCCCCTGGCCCCCTGCATACCGTAATCGCGGTCTCCACTGGACTGGGGAGTCTGGGCTTGCGAGCGGCACGGGAACACCGCAGTGCACGGGCGGCGGGCACGGCGAGCTGGTGGGTGGCTCCGAGCTTCCGCCTGCCAGCACCTTTGGAAGAGTCAGCCACACTTGTCTAACGGGCCAGCAGGCTGCCGCCGCTGCGGGGCCGTCGCCGCTTGCCTCGCTGACACGCCCCACCGCTCAACCGGCAGCAGCAGGTGGAGCAGCCGCAGATCCCACTGCTACACGCAATGTGTGCCATCATGGCATTATCTCATGAGGACAGCGGCACCGTCAGCCTCATCATCATCCGTGGATGACTATAATGCCCATCCTTCCTCAACCCTCGGCGTGCTCCATACACGGTTTGAGAGCGCGAAAGTGGCTAGCGCCTCATAGCTGCTCATGCATGTAACCACTCTACTAGCCCCACATCAAAATCCTAGCCATGCAGCCGCCAAACTTGAGGTGCAGGTCCCTGCGCCGGCCTTGAATGGATGCTACAGCCATCTGCAGTTAGACGACCACACACACGGCAGCCGCGGCTACAGCTACAGCTACAGCTACAGCTCCCCCGCCAGCGGCACCCCCAGCGCCAGGTCCGGGTGCTCCAGGCAGAACATCATCTTGACGGCCGCACACTCTGTTGGTTGGTGGGTTGGTTGGTTGGTTGCGAGGGTGGTGGTCATGGTGATAGTGATGGTGGTGTAGATAGTATAGATGGATGGGGCGTGGGGGAGAGTGGGATGGAGGGAAAGAGGGTGGGTGGGCGCGGTTGCAGGGTTGCAAGGGAAGGGGGGAAATCAGTTCTGCTGTGATGTCAAGTCCCGGGATGGGGGTGGCGATGGCGCAGCGGAGCGTCGGGGCAGTGGGTGTTAAGGGAGAAAGGGGGCAGGCAGGGTGATCGAAGGGCGCAGGCAGGCAGGCAGGCGCAGGGTACGAGCAACGACGCAGGCAGTGCCCCAGTTGCAACGCCGTACCGCCGCGCCTCACCCCACCTACCCAGCCACCACACCCACCCAGCCATGCCAACCACCCACACACGCCGCACCCACCCACCCACCCACCCGGCGTCATGTGCGGCCCCGCGTCCACGCCCATCTCCGCCGCCAGCTGCCCGGCGTGGTACAGCGCCGGCTGCAGCGGGCCGCTGGCGCACTGGCTGGTCAGGCACACCTGCGGGGCATACATGAGAGCGGCAGGAGCAGCAGGTAGGGGAGCAGCAGCGCTGAGCAGTAGTGAGAGGAGGAGGACGGGCCGGAGGAGGAGGAGGAGGGCGAGGAGGAGGGCGAGGAGGAGGAGGATTGGGGGGAGGGGGAGGAGGAGGAGGAGGAGGAGGATTGGGGGGGAGGGGGAGGAGGAGGAGGAGGAGGAGGAGGAGGAGGAGGAGGAGGAGGAGGAGGAGGAGGAGGAGGAGGAGGACCAGGAAATAATGGGGGAGCACACGGGCGGGGTTACAAGTCACGGCCCAGTCCCGAGAGCAAACCTCGCTGTGCCACTGTGCCCAACCCGTGCCCCGCTACCTCCTTACACACAAACACGCGCCCCGGCCCCCCACCCCCTTGCGCGTTGGGTTTGGTACAAGTTAGGGCTGGCAACAGCAACCCCCTCCGACAATCCTCCTGCTGCCCCACAGAGCCCTGTATCCAAATGTCCTTTCCCCACCCCGTCCCTTCATTCCCCACTCCGTCCCTCCATTCCCCACTCCCGGCACCACCCCACTCCCCCCACATCGGTCCCTTCCTCCCCCATCCCAATGGTCGCTTTTGTTCTGGAATGAACTACCCCCTCCCCCTCCCCCCCCGTACACACATACACACACACACGCATCCCTCCCCACCCACCCCCACGCACCCATACCTGCAGCCCCTTGGCGGTCTGCTCCCTCAGCCACGGGATCCAGCCGAAGCTGGGCTGGTCGGGCAGGTTGCCCACCCCGAACGCCTCCAGCACCACGCCCCGCACGCCCCTGCCGTACAGGTCGCCGTACGCGGTGCGCGGGTCGGATCCGGGCACCACCGGGATGCGGATGACGCGCGGGTCCAGCTGCAGCAGCGCACGCGTGGGAGGTGTAGGGAGGGTGAAGGGGGGGTTGGGGGGTGGAGGGGTAAAGAGGTGTGGGTGGGGTGGGATGGGGTTGAAGGGGGTTACTGGTAAACAGTCCCGGTGAGAAACAAAGGGGGTGGAGGGGTGAGGGGTGGGGGTAGTTCATTCCAGAAACCAAAAGCGAAACGACCAAGAGAACCCGAACCAGCCAGCCCAACCCAGAGCGCGGAGGTGGTGTGGCCTTAACCTGTGGGGGTGAAGGAGAGTTCCATGCATGTCAAATTAATGAAGAAGGATGGGGGTGAAGGGGAGGGGGAAAGTGAGGTTAGCGTATGGGAGGCGGGGGAACATGGGAGAAAGAGGAGGTGAAAGAGGCGGAGGAGGAGAGTGGACACGGGCAGAAGAGGAGGAGGAGGGGCGGGCGGCCGCGTCCTTTTTGTTTGGTGGGGCGGCGCAAATCCATGCACGGACGTGCACCGCCTCCCTCCCTCCCTTCCTCCCTCCCCGGGGAAAGGGGCCCGCTCCGGTTCCTCCTCCCCCCCTCCTGACGCCCCTTGCCCACCTTGAACCGTGGCTTGTACGCGCCCTCCGACCGCAGCAGGTAGCGCGTGTTCCAGTCCACGTCGATGCCCAGCGTGGCGCTGCGGGGCGGACAGGCAGGCGGGGGGTTACATCACTGGGGTTACATCACTGGGGTTACATCACTGGGGTTACACATATTCCCGCACCCAAAACATTGGTCAAGGCGAGGGAAACCGGTGAGGGTGAGGGCAGCAAGGCGAGGGAGAGGGTTGGGGGGCGTGCGCAATGACACAGATTGACGCGGGCAAATGCAATTGCCGTCAGCTCCACCCCTCATGCACATGCACATGCACATGCGCGCATCCACACACGCACGTGCACATGCACGTGTGCACACCCACAAACGCGTACGTGGCTCACAGGTAGGGGTAGGTGAGCGAGTCGAAGGCCTGGTAGGCCGCGGAGTTGACCTGCACGTGCACGTGGATGGGCACGGGCACGGGTTACGGAACAGCTGCGTGGACAAACCATCTTCGGAAAGCAGGTTGCTTCATCACCTTTACACGTCATGACCCGGCTCCTTCCTGGTCGCATCAAGGCTCCCGAGAACATCTTTTAAGCTCTGAGCTTCGCCCAGCCCACTGCTCCATCCCGGTGCCAAACTTGATCTTTTGTTACTGCGCTTTAAACAACTGTGCTTGCCTCGCCCCCAGCGCCCCCTCCGTCGCCCCCCTCCACACACACGCCTCCCCCTTCCCCCTCCCCCCTCCCCCCTCCCACACACCTTCTGTGTGCGGTTGCCCCGCATGAGCTTGCCTCCGAAGCACACCGCCACCTCCTGCAGCTCCACGTGGGGCGGCGAGAAGGCCGACGTGGCCACCTGGGTGGCGGGGTGTGCGCGTGGGGTTTGGGTTGGTGTGGGGAGGAGGCAGGAGTAGAGGACCGGTAGGCAAGGGAGGGGGTTGCGGGGAACCGAAGGAGGTGGGCAGGGCAGGAGGCGGAGGGGCGACGTCCAAGGGACCACGCTCCCCTGCTCGCACGTGTGCGTGTCAAACGGACGTGTGCTTCGTGGCGCCTACCTACCTACGTACCAGCTCCTCAGCCCCAACCCGCCCCTCGCCCGACCTTGACTCCCTCCCTCCCGTCACCCACACCGCCTCTGCTAATACCCAGCACACCGCTGCAATCAGCGAACCTCCACAACAAACAACAACAACAACCAAAACAACAACATTTCGTCCTGCATGACAACCTCCCGACGACTCCACCGCCCCCGCCCACCCACCCAACTCCACCTGCCCACCCACCTGGATCGAGTCAAGCAGGTTCTGTCGTGCGTCGGTGCGCGGCGCCCGCAGCGGCAGCTGGCTGCCTGCGAGGCCGGTAGGTCATAGCGCGTATGCCGTACAAGGGAGTGTCACACCTTCAGGCAATCTGGGTTGTGCGGCATTGGGTTGGATGTGTGTGTGCAATGGTGTGGCTTAGGATCCGGCAAGCTGAACGGTCGCGACGCGCCACCACCAAACACCAAGCCACCCATCTACACGCCACCTTCCTAGGCCCGATCTTCACCGCCTCGCACCCCAACTTGCCACCCAGCTGTCGTATCATCCCAACCCACCCTCATCCACCTGCACCCACCCACCCTCACCCACTCTCACCCACCCGCACCCGCCCTCCAGCCTACCCACCCGTCATGACTATGGGCTTCTTGAAGCCACACAGCATGAGCGACAGCGCGCTGGCGGTGTAGGCCAGCGTGTCGGTGCCGTGGACGACCTGGGGGGCAGGCACGGGGGCAGGGTGGCAGGGCGGGCAGGGGTGGCAGGAGGGGGGTTGGGTTGGCGTTGGGGTTGGGGTTCACTCCAGAACACAAGTCGATCATCGCAAAACCAAATCACAGAACCAGAGAGCGCGGAAGAGAGGGATATACTGGGGGTGTTTCGGGGGTGCTGGGGAGAGGGCAGGGCAGGCGGGTGGCAACAGGTGAAAGGAGCCCCCAGTCCCCTCAGCACACGGCGGTGTGTGTCCGAACGCACGCCTGCCTGTCGGCCTAAGAGGGGCTGCGGGAGGGCTGCGGGAGGGCTCTGGGAGGGCCCGGGGGTGAGGGGCTCTCACCACGAAGGCGTCGTAGTGGGGGCGGTTGGAATGCAGCACCTTGGCGATGTGGATCCAGTCCTGGGGTCCCACCCGGCTACTGTCCTTGTTGAACACCACCTGCGTGCGTGGGTGTGGTGGGTGGGCGGGTGCAGTGGGTGCAGTGCGTGTGTTATGGGTGTGGTGGGATAGGCAGGAGCCGTGGAACTAAATTTGGTTGGGGAAGGGGGTTATGAGGAGAGTGGTGCGAGCGAGCCACGGGAACACGTGTGCATGAGGGCCCCCATCCACACACTTCGTACCCCTTGCATGGTGCTGACCATCCACCCTGCTTCCCCGCTTCGCGCCGTACAGCCACATCCTCCACACCCACACCCTCCACACCCCCACACCTGCAGGTCCACGTTTGCGAACTTGTCCAGCTCCGGCACCATGGCTGTGGGAGGAGGAAGAGGCGGTGGAGGAGGAGGAGGAGCAGGAGAAGGAAGTGGTGGTGGTGATGGGCAGCAGTGTTTGCAGTCGTCATCGGCGGCGGCGGCGGCGGTTGGAGCATGTGCAGACCACAGGTACAGCGTGCGAGCGCGGAGCAGCGAACGTAAGGCTTCCTCGCACTCCACTCCACTACCCAATCCACACATCTCATCCCAGCCAAATACAACCCATCACACCTGCTTCCCTGCCTCCCTGGCCCCCTGGGATCCCCAATCGTTGGCACTTGGAAGATATCCTTCAAGTTGACCCATACCATCCCATGGTTTCTGGAATGAACTACACACACCCCCCCTCACACACACACACACCCCACACACAGACTGCCTCACTCAGCAGGCCGCTCAGCATCTCGCCGGGCCGCAGGCTGCCCTTGTAGCTGTCGGAGGCGCCGGCGCGGGGGCGCAGGTTGTGCCCCTCGTCCTCCTCGAACGCCTCCTGCGAGATACAAGACGGAACCGGCACCGGCACCGGCACCGGTCGGTCAGGTGGGCGCGAGGGCGGGCAGGCACTTGGGGTGTGCGGGCGGGGGTGGGGGTGTGCGGGGCACCGGCCGGCAGGTGGGTGCGGACTGTGTGCAGCGCAAACAAGCACGTGACAGCCCCAGCCGGTGCGACCCATGCCAACACGCGTGCGTCGGTGCAGGTCTTCGCTCCTGCCTGACCACCACCGCCGTGGCCGCCGCCAAGACCACCGCCACCGCCGCCGCGTGGTCTCCTGTCCTGGGCCACCACGCACTTGCAACACCAGAACCCGCCCACGTACCCCCCTCCTGGGTTCTGGGTTCTAATGGTCGACCTGGGAATTGAAATGACCTACCGGCCCCTCCCTCCCTCCCTCCCTCACACAGACATCGCCCCCCGCCCGCCCGCCCGCCCGCCCACCTCCGGGTCCATGCCCAGGGTGCCACCCGTGTGCAGGAACAGCACCCGCGGCAGCGGCCGAGTCACCGTGCGCAGCCGCCCGTGCCGCGGCGAGGAGCCGGGCGTGGCCCAGCCCGGTCGGCTGCCGCTGCTACTGCTGGCATTGCCGCTGGCACTGCTGTTGCCGCCGCGACCGCTGGTGCCGGCAGCGGCTACTGCCGCTGCTGCGGCCGCTGCCACCTGCGGTAGCGCGGAGGCGGAGGAGACGATGAGCCCCTCAGCCGACGAGGGGGATTCCGAGCCGCTGGCGGTGCCCTCGCTTTCGCTGCCGCTGGCGTCACCATTGCCGTTGCCGCTCTCATGCGGCGGCAGGGCCTTGCGGCCCGAGGCGGCGGCTATCACTGCTACTGCGTCGGCGCCTCCAGCCCCGCCGCTACTGCCACGCTGCCGACGCCGCGTGTCCGCCGTGGACGGCTCCGCTGCCGCCGCCTCAGCCGCCGCAGCTCGTGCTACAGCCTGCCCTCTAGGTGGCAGCGCCGACGCCGCAGCTGCTACTGCCTGTGCCTCAAGGACCTCCTGCTGCGGCACCTCCCACATGGAGCCATCAATCCCCGCCAACAGCACACCGCGGCCGCCCCCATCGCCGCCTCCGTCTGTGCGACTCGGGCCGCCGCCGCCACCGCGGGAGCGGGAGCGGGCGCCGACGCTACTGCTGCTGTTGCTGCTGCCGGCGCTGCTCGCCGGCTCCACCTCTACTAACGCCCCTAATACTTCTTGGTCATCGTCTTTTGAGGTGGTGGTGCGCCGCCCGCCGCGCCCCCGCCGCCGTGGCTGCTCGCCGCCCTCCCCTCCGACACCGGGCGCCGGCCCTGACGCCCCGGCTCTCGACCCAGATCGCTTCGCAGCCGCAGCTGCCGCCGCGGCCGCCGCGGCTTCTGCACGTTCCTGCTCGTGCCGGGCCCGGGCGGCTAGGAACATGGGGTCCGCGGCTTCCGCCACCCCCTCTTCATCGTCCGTGCTTCGTGCACCCGGCGCGTGCTCGCCGCCGCTGATGGTGCCGTCGCTGGCCGCATACAGCTTGCCGTTGGGCCGGCGGCCGAAGACGATGAAGGCTTGCGAATCTGGGTCAAGCGTTGACTTTACCTCAGGGGGGCTGGCGCTGGGCCGCATCCAGCGGGGCCTGGAGGCCCTGCCCAGCCCCAGCGAGCCCAGTCCGCCCGGAAGCGGTCCCAAAGCGTCGAGCGAGTTTTGTGCCTCGCCCTTGCCAGAAGAGCATATCGGGCTGCGTCTTGCTGGCTGGCGTAAGAGTCGCAAACGGGCGTCCTGTTGAAGGCCGGATGCTCGGGGCAGACTTGGTTCCCGAAAGCGGAAGCCAACCATTATGGCGGCACCCCGAGAACCAAACCCTAACGAGCTTGCAAGCTCCTGCATAGTTGATACTGGTATACAAAAGTCGCACACGGCGCTTCAATTCTAGGCGTCGTGGAAAGCTAACGAATAACTCATTATGAGTGGCAGCTTGCTTAGCTCGGTCACGCGTCTTGGCGCCCCTTTTATCGCTTTCATGTACTTGGTCGCTGCAGTTGCTTACTACGGAGAAGCTTTCATGGATGCGTAATCATTGCGCACACGCGTGTCAGCAAAACCCTGCTGGCTCCGTCCCTCCTTCGTGTTGGCTCCATCCTTCTAGCGTCGTCTAGCCCTGTCACCTGTGGCCAGGATGCATTTTCTCTCTCCCGATCAGTCCCTTAAAGGTAACCTACCGTACTTATAAATCACCGCAAATGAGAAGCGGAGCAACTGGTATACCGTGTCACAACGCACCATTGCACTCTGACCAGGCAAGTGAATTGAAGTGCGTGACCACCGCCACTTATTGGCAGGAAGGAGGTGGCCACGGCACTGCCCACCATTTCGCAGCCATCCGCGTGTAGGTGTCGGGCCCCCAGGTCGCAGGATACCGTGCTCACACCTCGATGTGGCGGCAATGGGCGCACTGCTTCAGCCGCCGCTGCGCCTCCTGCCACTCCCGTATGGCACTGCGCAGGGCCAGGTTGGGCACCAGGGCCGTGTGGGGCAGCGGCTGGTTGGTCATGGGGCTGCGGGGCGCGGGGCCGCCGCCGCCAGCTCCAGCAGCTCCCGCCGGCCCCTGCTGCTGCCCCCGGCGCATCCACTCCTCAATCAGCCTGCGCTCGTAGGTGTGGCCGTCCGCCGCCACCACCGGGTCATGCATCACGTCCTGTGGAGCAAGAGCAAGACTTTTCATGATGAACATCACGTAACGTTCCCCGGATGATCAAACAGCAGTCACAAGTGTCTGAGGGCATTCACGTGCGGGACGCTACCAGCAAGGCAAGCAACGGCTTTCGGCAATAATTGAGGTCACTAGCTGCAACAGCGCACCTGGGATATGGGGCACACGAGGAAATGTGGCGTTTCGGCGCTGTTCTCTGCAACAGACGGGTTGTGGTTTAGGGCTACGAGGGCGGCGCGGCGAACAGGATAAGCCGTGGTCACTGGCCAGGCGGTCGGTGGGGCTCCGGGAGCCACGCTTGCCGCAATCACGCCAGGGGCCGCCGCGGCGGAAGCAGCGGCAGCAGCTACAGGCGCATGCGCCTTTGCAGAGCTGCTGGGCTGTAGCAATCCAAACACGGCTTGGAGCAGCTTCACGCTGGTACCTGAAAGGCAGTGGGGGAGTAGGACAGGGACCAGGATGCGTGCTCAGCACTACTGCGCACCCACTTGCGACTCATGCGGCGCCTCCCATGCCGCACCCGTGATGGGGTAGCTGGCCGCCGCCGCCGACCCCGGCTCCGCGGTGCAGCGCTTGTGCGCCTCCTCCAGGATGCGGCGGGAGCGACTGGCCTTGATGCCCGCCTCGCCGCTGGACCGCTGCGCGTGTTTGTCGTACTTTGCGATCTGGGCCCGCAGCAGCGGCAGGTGAGCCCGCAGCCGCTCCACCTGGACGCGTGAGCACCGTTACGAGAGGTGGGTCATGTGGGTCAACAGCCAGGGAGCATGCTTAATTGCTTATGCCGCGCATGCCGTGCCGCGCCATGATGCCGACGACTGACTCACCAGCCTGCAGTACTCCGCCACCAGCGCCGTGCTCCCACGCCCCGCGCTTGAGCTCGCGCTGATGACATCGCGTCCACCCAGGCCGCCACCGCCATTGCTGCACTTGCGGCTGACGCTGCTCGCGTTGTCGTCGTCAACGCCACCACCGCCACAGCAACCGCCCGCGTAGCCTCCACCGTGACACCTGCCGTCGAACCCGCCGCCGCTTGGGGCACAGGGCTGCTTCGGATGCTGGGCATGAGTCACCGGATGCACCGCGTGCTGTCGCAGTGGTGTGTGTGACGGCGGCAGCATCGGAAGTGGCTGCTGCAGCTGGGCACCTGGCAGGATGTAGGCCGGGACTAGAACGGCGTGCATCTGCTGCTGTGGATGAGCCAGCGGCTGCTGAGCACTCTGGATGCCCGCAGCCGGCTGCAAAAGCTTTGCACGCATGTGGGTCAAAAACCTGTCCACCTTGGAGCGTAGGAGGGCGTCATAAGATGCCTGCGGGGACGCAGCAAGAGAGGGGATGTAAGGAGGACCGAGCGGGGTGGGTTGCCTCCCTATCATCCGCTTCATCTACGCGCGCCTGCGTCGAGGACGGCACGCCATGGCCAGCTGTAGCCCTGATACCGTACACCATCCTGAGTGGTCGCCTGCGCTAGGCGCAAGCTGAGCACCTTGTTCGCGTGTGGAGACGCCGCTGTGGCGAGAGCCACGTATGGCCCACCGTGGGGTCACGTCCGTGGGGCACGTCACACTGCAGGCACGAAGGAGCAGACCAGGTCTCACCAGGTCGCCGCTCTCGCGCAGCGCCTCTTCCTCCGCCCGCTGAACCGCTTGTGCGAACGCGCGTGCATCCACAGCGCTAGGGTCAAATAAGCTTTGCAGCAAGGCCACCCTGTGCGGAGCCGGTTCAACGAGCGCCAGCGCGATGGCATGTAACGATGTCACCTTCGCGTTTCCCGCACAACAAAGGCGTAGCTGCTTACCTAGCTTCTTTCCATCGATTGTGGTTGCAGGTGGCCTCGCTAGCATTCGGCATGCTTCGAGTCTCAACCCAACCTAGCTTGAGTAAAATTTTGAACGCTGTCGGCTCCGAGCTTGACGGCACCCAGGAGCTGTATCAGGCAAGTAGGCAGGAGTGGGCCGAGTAAAAAAGCTGGTCATGGACGAGAGTCCGAGACTGACGGTTTGCACGTCATGCACAGCGCGGTCGCCGCCTTGCCCCACGCCTTGCCACCACCGGGCCCCTCCAGACCCCATCCCGAGGGACTGCGCACAACGCAGTGTGCCTCCCTTCTGTCGCCAGATATTTTCGCATGCGATGCTGGATAGCTTGCATCCCGTTTGTGCAGCTTGCCGACCCCGCTGTCTTGGCATTTACCGACGTGGTGAGAGGCGCCTTGAATCCCGGACATGATGCGGTGTACTGGGTAAGGGCAGGTGCACCGACATCACTGTGCAGCTTATATCTTACAGCGGCAGGCTGCAAATCCAGGACGTGCACGTTGGGTGATTCTGGGGGTGGCATGTGTGCGAGACATGCGTGCCTTGCTTTATACAGGGTGTGCCTGGAAATGCCCAACACCTTCTGCCATACCCATAATAGTGTAATTATAGAGAGCGTGCAGGCGCCATGATGGCGCCTTGCGTCAATGAGCTGGCGAATCCCTGCACGTGCATGGGACGGTCGCGCACAGCGGGCAACAGCGTACATAGCATGGCTGGTTGCGAATTTGTGCTTGTCATAGACATGATATTATATATGACGCCTTGAAAGCGTTGCTGCGCTATATTCAAGTCTTTGTTTTGCATACAGCCCGTTTGCACACCTGCGTCGCTAAATGCAAAGGCGCTGTGACTAACTCACGTAGCTGTAACGATATAATTGCCGGTTCGGCTTATGAAGCGCGCAACCCAAACCGCGTGACTTCTCACGGAGTCGTGACACGAGCTTTTTTCCACGCCTGCTTGCTTGCTTAATCGTGCAGCAATCAGTATGGATACTGTGTCTGAGAAAAAGCTTGAAACGGGGCCGCTATGTGCTGTCACTCCGACTGGCGGAGTTCCTGCACCATCCTGCCGGTGCTGCGGCCCAAGCGATGCCGCTCGCCTTCGCCGGCGACGGTTCATCCTATATCTCTTTTTCTTCTGGTCACTCGCGTTCATGATTGCTCCGGTTCTCCTCCCCAAGTGGTGGGTGCCCGCAACGACCCCGGTGGCACACGGTGCGCAACCACGACGACTAGGTGACCGCAATGGAAGAGCCGGTTAACCGCACGGTGGAGCACTGCTTACCAGTCTGCCGACGATATCCCCCCCCCCACCACCACCACCATCACCACCAAAACCTCCTCAATAGTATGCAATCACCCATTCACCTCTCCCTTCACCATGCCCCCTCAACCACCCCACACACCGCAAACCGCGCCCCTGACACACATCGTCCGCGCCCCTCACCGCACCGCACCGCACCGCACAGGCTCGGCCCGCCTCGTGACCAGCCCGTGTACGGCGGCGCCTGGGGCCTTGGGGCCGGCGGAGGCGGCGGTAGCAGCAGTAGCAACGGCAACGGCAACAGCGGCGGCGCCTGGGGCAAGGGCGGCGGCTGGGGTCCCTGGCCGTACGTGCCCAGCCAGGCGGAGGTGTGCGAGGCCTACCTGGGGGCGCCCGGGCTGGACCTGGCCAAGGGCGGAGGCATCAGCCTGGTGAGGGGAGGGAGGAGTTGGGGGGAGGTGGGGGGAGGTGGGTTGAGGTGGGGCGGGGTGGCGTGGCGTGGGGCAGTCATGCAAGAGGGGAAGGTAGCTTGCATGAAGAGCGTTACAGCGAGGAGGGAGAGCGGGGAGGGGCCTAGCCGGCTGGGAGAGGGGGGAGGAGTCGGGGGGGGGGGGGGGCACGGTCGGAAAATGTACCGTGTGGGGGCTGGATGTGGGCAGGAAGAAGGGGGGCAACCGGTGGTGGGGCAACTTGTGGGCAGGAGCCCCGGGTGTTGTGTGTCGCGCCATGTTGGGTGAAGGCGTGGTTTCGTTGCTTACCGTATGGTCAGGCCAAGGCCAAGGCGGGCGTGGCTGACCGCAACCGGCTTCTGCTGCCCCGCCCGTAACCAACCCAGGTCCTAACCGCCGACCCGGGTGACTTCAGCGGCACACCCGAGGCGCACCACATCATCGCCAACCTCAAACACAAGGTGAGCGAGCGGAGCGGAGGCAGGGGCGGAGGCAGGGGCGGAGGCAGGGGCGGATGTAGGGGCGGAGGCAGGGCACACGGCGGCAGCACACGGGGTTTACCCGCTTCGAGGGGTCTGCATGGGGGCGCAGCAGCTGCACACAAAAGCTTTTAAGTGCACGCGCGCAAACAACTAAGGCAGGCATCTGAAGGTTACGGGGGCATAGGCCCGGGATCCCTGTACAGTAGCTCGGCACCGCGCAACTGCCCACCTGCCTGCCCTGATCTGATCTGACCTGCCACGCCCTCCCCGGCACGCTCCCCACCCGCCCCGCCCCCCTTGTGTGCACAGGTTGTCAAACCGCGAAGCAGCAGCGTGTGTGGCGGGCTGTACTTTGGCGAGCTCATGGGGCAGGCCGCGCTGGTGGTCACCACCGGTGAGAGGGGGAGCGGAGGGAACGGGGGGTGCGGCGAGAGGGAATGTGGACAGGGGCACAGGGCGGGGCCTGCAAGTGCTTCAAGGCTGGACAAGTGGGCAGGGGGGCCGCGCCGGGTGGCAATCATTATTCATGCCACCGGGGCGCCACGTCACCCGCCTCCTCTCGCCCGCAGCGCCTGCTGCTGCCACGGCCCCTCCTCCCCCCAATCTCTTCCGCCCAGTCCCCAAAGCCCCCTCCCCACCCTTCCACCGCGGCCCCACCGCTGCTCTGCGCCTCACCAACACCACCAACATCAAATATCCCCACCACACGCGCAGGCATCGGCCCCACCGCCGCCGGCTTGTGCACGCAGGAGCTGCTCACGGCCTGCGGCTCGGCGGTGACGGAGCTCATCTACTTTGGCACCAGCGGCTGGAGCCCGCAGCTGGGCGGCGTGCTCAACCCGCCCGACTGCGGCGGCGCCAACCCCAGCCGCAAGATCACCCGGTGAGGCGGGTGTGTGTGTGTGTGTGTGGAGAGGGAGAGGGAGGCGGAGGGGGCGGGGGAGCTGGTGGGGCCGGCCGGGATGGCGGGGCCTGAGGCGGTGCGGCGTGGCTTGGGAGGGTTTGGGAGGGGCTTCGGGGAAAAGGGGCGCGGAAGAGTGGTGAAAGTGTGCGGAACCCGACCTGCGGAAACGCGGCTTGGAACCCCACGCCGGTCCCTTCCTCCACACCCCGATCACGGCAATGCCGCAACCCGCCCCCGCCTGTTCCGCATCACACGTCTTCGCCTTCTCGTCACAACTCAACATGCATGGGACCCCACGATGGGACCCCCTTTTATGACACCATTCCCATTGCTCCCCACCACCACCACCGCTCCGCCTGCAGCGTGGGCGACGTGTGCATCAGCCCCGTGTCCGTAAACTGGGTGTGCAAGAAGAGCACCTGGACGCTGCAGGCGCAGGGCTTCCCCAACCAGTGCTTCCGGCCGGCCGAGGTGGCGGGGCCCAACGCCACGGCGCTGTACGGCGAGTGCCTGTTCGCCACCGACAACGTGAGAGGCGTGGGGCGTGTGGGCGGGGTAGGGAACGTGGAAGGGCAAGGGCAGGAAGGCAAGGGCGGGGGCGGGTAGATCGGAGCGAGGACCGAAAAGATGGGTCCGAGCACACACGCCCTTGCCACACCCATGCCACCCCACCACTTGTACGTATTCCTCAGTCACACCCCTCACTCACACATCACCTACACGCCCACCCCCCTCCCCACCCACATCCCCACCCGCCTCCCCGCCTTCCCTCCCCGCCTCCCCACCCGCCTCCCCGCCCCCCCCTCCCCTGCCCTCCCCTCCCCGCAGCTGGACGCCAACCTGGCCCTGGCCGACTCGCTCATGGCCGCGGCGCGCTCGGCCCGCGGCCGCGCCGCGCTGCCCCACCGCAACAACCTGGTCACTGGGCAGGTGGGTGGGCGGGGGGGGGGAGCGGAGCGAGGGGCGGGCGGGGGTGGGTAGATGACCCCCCGGGGATGAGCAGTGGGTTTGCAGCAGCGGTGGCACCAGGGGCTGCCAGGGAAGGGGCCGTGGTCGTGCCGCGCCCGCATTCCCCTGTCGCACAAGTCCTCCGTCAGCATGCGCCTCACATCACAATGTTTAACCATCGTCTGTAACCCAGAAAAAACAGCAATCTTCTATCCGCCGCGGCGGCGCTGTAATCCTCCACCCGCCCGCCCGGCTGAGCCCCGCAGGAGCAAAAGTACTGGGGCTTGATGGCTGAGGGCACGGGCGAGACCTACCCGGCCGTGAGCGGCGAGGACATGCCCGTGGTGTGGGACTACACCCAGTGTGCCGAGGTGGACGGACAGGTGGGCAGGGGGGGCTGGGGGGTAGGGGGCTAGGGGGCTAGGGGGTGTGAACGGAGGCCGTGAGGGGTGTTACGGTTTGGGGTGTGCGCGATGGGGCATGAAGAAGGCCGGCGATGGCGCAGGGATGGGTGGAGGCCGCGGAGGGGGCAAGGGTCGCCGTGTGGCGGGGAGGGGCGGGTGTTTGTGAGGGCTGTGTGCGGGCTGTGTGTGGGCTGTGCGGCTGGCTGGATGCCCGTAGTGCTGCTGGAGATCCCGCCGCGTGTGTGTCACGGCCGCCCGCTGATGTCTAAAGTGGTCCTGGCATGACGATGACCCGCCTCATGCCCCGGCTCTACGACATACGACACCCCTACTTACCCCTGCCTCGCCCGCCCACATGGCCGCTCATGCAGTTCTTCTTCACGGGTGCGCCCTGGGAGATCAAGGCGCGAGACTACGCCGCGCAGGTGTGTGTGTGTGTGTTTGTCTTTGTGTGTAGGTGTGTCTGTGCGTGTGTGTGTTAGTAAACGGAAACGGAGAGAATTCCCCGCAATCGCTCGGAGTTACCAAATACCGCTTGGACGGTACCGCGTGTGTTTGGGCGGGGGGGGGAGGCGTTGTGCGGGCTGTGGGGCAGCGGCGGGCTGCCTGCTGGCTGGCTGGCTGTGATACGCGGATCGTCTGCACGACTGCACTCCGTGGAGCCCCCGCAGGCGATGCTTGTGCAGGTTCTAGCCTTCGAGATGTGTGCCAACCTGGTCTGAGCTGCGCCCCCGCCCCCGCCTCCCCCACCCCGCCCCCGCGCCCCCGCTCCCGCCCGTTGGCACGCACAGGCCATCTCCACTGCTCTGGGCTTCGCCAAGCCCGGCAGCGGCGCGCGCGACTCAGTGGACGCAACCGAGGTAAGGACGCCGGCCATCGCGCATGATGAGGTCGGGGGGAAGGGGCGGGGGCTGAGGAGGGCGCGCCTTGTCAGGTAGCCCTGATACACACCGCGGCAGCCGCCCTGTCACGCGCACGGCGTAACACACCGGCAACTTTGCTTCCGTGCTTTCTCGCCGAGCGGCCTGCCTGCCTCTGCCCGAGCTGAGCTCGTTTCGTGCGCCCGCCCTTCGCCCGTCCTTCGCCGCGCGCAGGTGATTGCTGTGTCGGCCATGGAGGGTGTGGGCGTGGCGGAGGCGCTGGAGAAGTACCACCGGCTGGACTCCACACCGCGCCGCATCCCCTACACCAACGTGCGCACGCTGTCTAACTGGATCCACCACCCCGTGGGCCGCAAGGTGGGGCGGGGGCGGGGAGGCCGGGGGCCAGGGGCCAGGGACCAAAGACCAGGACGGGGCTGGAACAAGGACCCTGGGCACGGCAGGTGTGGAGCGGCGTGTCCAGGTGTCGGGGAGATGATGTTGCTGCTGGCAACGTGGATGCGCCCCGACCTCCTGACTGCGAAGGAATCCCAAACCCAGCCCACCGCCTGCTGGCCCAGAGGTTTACCGCTTCTGCACCTTGTATCTTACCACAGCTACTCTCTGTCCAAACCGCCCGCCCACCCCCTTCATCTCTCCCTTAACCCACACCGTCCACATGGGTGGCTACCCCCCTCCCCCCGTCCTCCGTCATTAATTTAACATGCATGGAACCCCCCCACACACACTCTTGGTTTCTGGAATGAACTACCCCCCATCCCCCCACCCGCACCCTTAATCGCTCTCCTGTGCAGCCCGGCAGCAGCGGCGCCTCCGCCGAGTGGGATATCTTCCAGGAGGTGCCCGAGGACTACGTCAACGGCTACGCCTACGCCATCGCCACCGGCTCCGTCACCATCCTGTCGCTCTTCCAGCAGCGCTGCCTGGCGGGTGAGGGCGCGGTGGGGAGAAAAGAAGGGAGGGAGGGCGGGGGCCACATGGCGGGCAGGAACGTGGGAGAGCGCTGGCGGGAGGGCGGGCGGGAGGGTAGTTCATTCCAGAAACGGGCGGGAGGGGGGCCGGGCGAGAGGAGCACCGAGGGCGACAAGATGGAGAGAGGGGGTTGCAAGGATATGTGGCGAAGTGGTAGAAGGGGGGGAGAGATGGCATACGGCTAGGGGCGGGGGTGGGGGTGGCGGAAGAGGGGGCTATGCAGCACGCGGCGTGCAACGCCGCAGCGTAGCAGGCTGGGAGCTGGCCAGGATTATGGAGGGGTAGCCGGGTACGCTGCGCCATGTTGTGGGGGCGGGCCGCGGCGGTGTGACGCCTCGCGCCTCTCTCTCGCACCGCCCCGCCCCGCCTTCAGGCCTGGAGCTGGGGTCCATTGCGGCGGCGGACCCGGAGCAGGCGCAGCTGCTGGCGGCTGCGCTGGGGCGGCACGGGCTGGGCGGGCTGGCACTGTGGGCGCAGCAGGGCGGTTCAGGCGCTGCTGCTGCTGCTGCTGCTGCCGGTGGGGGAGCTGCGTCCGGCAAGGCGCCGGGCGAGGGCGCGGGCGTGAGCGTGGCGGCGGCGCTGGGCGGCCGGCGCGGTGGTGCGGCGGGTGTGGGTGCTGGCAGCGGCGCGGCGTGGGCCGAGGAGCTCGCGAAGAAGGCTAAGCTGTGCACGTTTACGGTGGACTACTCGTAGGCGGGCGAGACTACCAGGGAGCTCAGGGAGTTACTTATTGTGAGTTACGCGGTGTGATGCGAAAACAGGCTCTGAGGTGGAGACGGGGAGACCACCACCGGTACTGGTCTACAGAGGGGCCAGCACTGCTGGCTCTCCCGTGCGAGCGTGCGCGTGCGGTTCTTTCAGTCGGGATGTGTGGATGGCGGAGCCATCATCGTGAGGGTAATGACGGGCAGTGAGGCAGTGAGCTGAGCGCCTCACGCGGGGGCGCTGGTCTGCGTTTGGCAGGTGTGTATGAGGTCATGCATGGTCAGATCAAAACAGTGGGCAGCCCTGGCCTTGTGTCCTGTTGTGTTGAGCAGTTGAGTGCTAAATCCCGGACACGCAAGGCAGCAGAGGGCGAAGGCATACACGTCGTTGCCGCGCTGTAACTTCACCGGTGATGCGCTGGCTGGCAAGTAGTTTGCTCACACGCAGTCCTCACTCTCCGGGCGCCCGGCCAGGCACGACACTACGCAGACAGCACAGAGCGCCACGCCACTGTAATGATGGTCTGCGTGTGACAAGTGTGCTGTACGCGGGTCGTGAGCCGTGGCCTGTCCGGTCTCGCCAGGTGCTGCAACGCTTGCAAGGCCGTAACACTTCTTGCCCCTTGCCAACTCCATGAGCTTGCAAGGCCGTAACAGGGCCGCAACGCTGCAAGACGTCCGTGCTCCCCTAGTCAGTCGCTGCGGTGGGTGCGGTCGATTCCGCTCAGCCATGCCGCTGGAGGGCCGAGAGCCTGGCGTTTCAGGAATCGCGAGATGTGCTCAAGCGCGCTAGGTTGCTGCGGGCCGCCAGGCCCTGAATCAATAGGCCCGTCCATGGCACTCCGTCGCACTTGGGGTCACGGCCTCCGTGTGGCATCAACCACTAACCACCACCCGCATGTACCCAGTCCTACTCCCGCCCCCCTCAGTCCCCACTCCCCACACACCAACGCCGCAGTGCCGCCCCCTCACCGCGCAAGCAGCCTCCCCTCCAGCAGCCTCTCCACCTTTGGTTTAGTTTGGGCTGGTAACCACAACCCCCCCACACACACATTGAGCGATTGCGGGGATTCCTCTCCGTTTCCGTTTACCAACACACACACATGTCATGCTTCTGGTTTCTGGAATGAACTACCCCCCCCACACACACATGTCAATACTCCTCATCGTCCTCGCTGCCAAACATGCCACCCAAGTCCTCATCGCCGTAGCCGCCGCCCTCGCCCTGCCCGTCCTCGTCATCGCCCGCCGCCCTCGAGCTGCCGCCGCCGCTGGCGCCGGCGCCGCCGTCGAACGGGACCGTCTGCCTGCCGTACTCGGCGCCGCCGCCACGCCCCGTCGAAGCCCCCGGCCCCATGTCAGTCAGGTAGCCCTCGTCGTCTTCGTCGTCGTAGTACGCGCCCATGTCGAACTCCGATTCGTACGCGCTCTCCGTACCGCCCGCAGCGCCGCCAGCGCCGCCTGCGGCGGCGGCCGCGCCGGCTCCGCCGCCGGCACCTCCCGCCTGCGCGCGGCGGCTCCGCCGCCGCCGGCCGCGCCGCCGCCCCGCCGCCTCTTCCTCCTCCTCCTCTTCCTCGTCTTCCTCATCCTCCTCTTCGTCCTCGTCCTCAAAATCCGTGACGCCGCCGGCGCCGCCCTCCGCGTCCGTGTCCGCGCCAGCGCCCGCCGCCGCGGCGGCGATGTCCACGGCGTCCTCGTCCACGTCCTCATCAAGCAACCGGAACTCGTCGTCGTCGTCGTCGCCGAACAACGCCGCGACGGCGGCGGCCGCCGCCGCGGCGGCGCCGTCGGCGCCGTCAGCGCCCCCGACGGCGGCGTGCAGGTTCATCTGTTCCATCAGCGAGCGGAGCGCCTCGTCGCCGTCAGCGCCGCCGCCGGCGCCGCCGCCGCCGCCTACGGCGGCGGGCGCCGCGGCGGCCGCAGCGCGGCCGCCGGTAGCGGCGGCGGCGGCGGCGGCAGCAGCGGGCGTCCCTGCGGCGTCCGCCATCTCCACATCGTCACCGAGGCCGTCGGCGCCGCCGGCGCCATCCGCTGCGGCGCCGGCGACCTTGTCGGCGCCGGAGGGCGCGTGCTGGCGCATGAGCGCGAGGAAGCGCTGCTGCACCGCGGCCTGGGGTGGGTGGGTGAGTGGGGGTGCCATGCATGTTAATTTTATGGGGGTGGGGGATGCCATGCATGTTTAATTATTGACGGGGAAGATGTAGACAGACGTTGCGGGGAGGGAGGAAGGGGGAAGGTGACAAGGAGAGGATGTGTAATGATGGGCGAGGTCAAGGGATGCGTTGCCGCCGTGGCTCCAATCGTCATCAGCCCTGCACGCCTTCAGGTCCGCGACGCATGGTGTTCGGGCTCTGCTTGTGATACAGCTACTGCACTGCTCGTGTGGACCACAACCCCAACGCCGCCGCCGCCACCGCGCAGCCCGCCGCGCCTGCGGTGCGGCCCCGCCCCACCTGGATGGAGGACAGCTGGGCGTTGGCCAGCCAGCCGGTCTTCTCGCTGCAGCGCGAGTCGGTGCTGGGCGGCGCCTGTGTGAGAGAGAGAGAGAGGCACGAGAGAGAGGGGGTAGCCATGCATATAAGTTAATGACGAGGTAGACGTAGAAGGGGGGCGGAGTGCGGGAGGGGGTGCCATGCATGTTTAATTGATGACGAGGGAGGTGTAGGGGGCGGGCAGCAGCAGTGTGTGAGAGGGGGCGGCAAGGGCGGGGCCAAGCGAGCAAAGGGGAGGTGGGGTTTGATAGGAGGGACAGGCACCGGGGGCCTCACGCCTGACATCACGCCTGCGGCTACAACCGTGCACCACCAAGTGTCTTGCCCTGCCCCTTTGCTCACTTGACACACACCGCCCGCATACAGTAAATACCCTGCCTCCCTTGACTTCCCTCCCCACGCCGCCTCAGATCGCCCACCCACCCACCCACCCACCCACCCACCCACCCACCCACCCACCCACCCACCCGCCCACCCACCCACCCACCCACCCACCCACCCACCCACCCACCCACCCACCCACCCGCCCACCTGCAGCGCGGCGGCGATCTCGGGCAGCTGCAGGTCACACAGCTGGAAGGTGCTGCTCTGCTGGGTGGGCAGCGCGCGGAAGCTGCAGGGGGGCAGGGGGTTCCATGCAGGGGGGCAGGGGGGGGGGGAGGCGGTGAGAAGCATGCTATGAGGAGGATGACGGTTTAGGAGGGATTGCAAGGTGGCATATGTGGCGAGGTGGTACAGAAGAACAGGTACAGAAGACCAGCAGAAGGACGGGGGTGCGGGTGGGGAGTCCAGGCATTCTGGGCTGGACAGCACACACAGCCGCATGGCAGCTGAGTAGAAGCAGCACTGGGGGGGTGGGCGCGTCCGAGCCTCTTAGCTGTCTAGCGTCCAAGACCTCTGTCTAGCGTCCGCGTTCGCGAGGCCCCACTTGACGCCCCCGGCCCAGCCCGCCTCGCCAGCCCTTGCAGCCCCCCCACCCGCCCCCCGGGCTCACTTGTGGAGGTCGTCCATGCAAGTCGGCAGCAGCGCGGCCGGAATCTCCGGCACCACCACCGCCGCCGCCGCCGCGCCAGCGCCAGTGCCGCCTTCCCCGCCGGCGGCCTTGTCCGCAGGCTCGCCGTCCGCCGCCTTCGGCTCCGCCTTGTCGCCAGCCGCCGCCGCCGCCTCGCCGCCGCCGGCATCCACCGCGCCGCCGTCTGCGCCCGTTCCCACTGCCGCTGCTGCTCCCGCCCCCGCTGCTGCTGGCGCGCCGGTGGCCTCTGCCGCCGCGGCCCGGGCTGCCTCCTTCAGCGTCTTCCTCCGAGTCCGCAACAACACGCGATACCTGTTGCGAACATAAGCATGATCGCTTGCGAGCTTCAGACAGCATCAATAAGTCCGGCAAGCGCTTCCTTGCAATGCACGTAAGCCGGCCGCTTGCCTGCCATTGACAGCGCGCCGGGCCGCCTCGCCAGACACCATGATGCCGCCCCCCATCTGCCAGGACCTAGGCAGCCCACCGCTAGCAGCAGGGCAGGACGCAGCACCCGGCGGCCCTCCCTCCTCCCTCCCTCCCTCCCTCCCTCCCTCCCTCCCTCCCTCCCTCCCTCCCTCCCTCCCCCCCTCACCAGTTGTTGGGCAGCGAGTAGATGATTGCCTGGTACTGGCGCGACTCGGGCTGGGAGCGGGGGTCGTAGCCGCGCCGGATGTACAGCCCGCGCCAGGGGCCTGGGGTGCGCCGGGGGCGAGTAACGGGGGGGTAGCCATCCATGGATGGTGTTTAATCAATAATGAAGTGCCGATGTCCAGAGGTACAGGGGGGGGGTTGTGATTACCAGCTCAAACTAAACCAAACCCGATGCATAAGGGGGTGCCATGCATATATAATTAATGACGAGGTAGACGTAGGTGGGGGGTAGTTAATACCAGGAACCAAAGCGACCATTGGGGGAAGAGAGAGAGGTGGAGGTGGGCATAGCGCGATACGGGCAGTTCGGTAGGCGGTTCAAAAGAAGCCGGGCGGCAGCAGGTGAGCG